>VWZL01000833.1:672375-705399 GCA_013396915.1 Stercorarius parasiticus
CACCCCCACCACGCACCGCATCCCAGAACACACTGCACCCCCTCCACACACCACATCCCCACCACGCACCGCACCCCCACCACGCACCGCATCCCAGAACGCACAGCACCCCCACCACGCACCGCATCCCCGCTGCCTCTATTCTTAGCAGCTAATAGCTGAAATAACGACTTTTGTCTCAGCGCTGTTGGCTCCTTAGGTTTGGAAGGGAGGAAACCTGCAGCTGGGGGAGCTCGGCTGTCCCAGGTCCCTCTCCCACAGCGGGGGGGGCCCGTCCCTGCGCCGCCCGGGGATGCCACAGGATGGCCAGCAGAGCCCGCGGAGCCAGCGGAGGCTGAGGATGCAAAATACCTTGGACCCGGCCGCAGCTCAGGGCAGCAGCTCTGCTTTGAAGCAGCTCGGATGCTAGTGCGGTGCCACCTCTTTGGAAAGGATCTCGGCGCTTCCAGCTGGGATTTTTCTTAGACTTCACAGGGTAAATCCCAGGTTTTCAAAGCAGGGGGGGCAGGCTTTCACCTGCAGGTTTCCATTTCAGTGCCTGCTTTATTGCGTGGGCTGGGTTTGCAGGAAGAATGTTAAGTGTTTTATGCAGATGCGACTGCCCAGCGCCAACACATCCCCAACAGGTCTCGGGAAGGGGCCCCCACCTCAGCCCTCCCAGTTCTTCCACCTCAACACCAGCCACTTCCCTTGAGCCACCCCCCAAAGAGGGCTACGAATAAAACCCAGCCCAATCTTTGTGCAGTTGTGCAGACGCACTGTGCAGAGAATCAACTTTAAAACTGTTTCAGAAGGGTTTTTATTGTTATTTATATGCCTGCCTGTCCTTCCTCCTCTTGGTTGGGACCCCAGTGAGAATAACAGCGTGTGGACGCGCCGGGCTGGCAAACAACTGGGAGCGCTGGCCATTCCTCTGGCATTCACTAATGAAACTTGGCTGGAAAACAATAAACGTTTCGGAAAAAACCCTAAACCTAACTGTTTGTTGTGACTCTGTAACTTTTCCATTGTTGTCACAGCGGAACAAAACCTGATGCGCAGTACACCGCGTAGAATATCCCTTCGTGGCCTTTGGGAGCCGTCGTAGCAAATATTCCCGTTTTGGAGCTGCAAGTCTCCAGTTTCCCGGAAATCCGCGCGTCCCGGTGACAGGCAGGATGGCACTGCGAGACCGTGACTTTTCTGTTGTTGTCCATGTACGTGTGAAAATCTAAGGAAGACTTTGAAGTCTTATTTCTGCTTTTCTTTGAAAAATGAAAGTATCATCTCCTTTAAATAATTTCCTATCAATTTCCTCTAAAAGCCACCCCGTTCCGGCAGCTTCTGGTTCAGACCACAGTTCAGTCCCACTAATTGCCTGGGGGCTTTCTGTGCAATAAGGACTATAATTAAGCAAGAGGCACAACTTGAGTAAAATCTGGGAGCAAGGAACTCCCGAATTTCCCTATCAGCTTTGACCCCGATTCCGCATACAATGTGGGTCAAATTATTTAACGTCTATTTAATTCAGCCTTCCCATATGCAAAATTATATTAATTTTAAATAAGCAAACATTTAAAAAACTTGCCGGTTTCCGTAAGTAACAACTAACGTTACTTCTTTATTTGCGGTCAATGTAGACAATTATTTTACTGTAACACAGAGTTAAGTTTGTTTTTTTTTAAGGATGATTTTCTATTACAGCATTCAGATTAAAAGAAAATTTTAAGAATTAACCGTCCTCTGACTGGTGAGGGGAAACAGCCCTGGCAGATGGGCTACCGTGTTACTGTCCCTGCTGGTATCCCTTGAACGGAGCTGGCTGGGAATTCTGTGCCAAAATAGATTTTTGTTGGAAAACACCACTTTGCTGAGGTTGTGAGCGTTTTGAAGAGTCATCCCACACCAGCTTTTGAAAAATGTGTATTATTTTGCTTTTTAAAGCAACTTCAGGGCTTTGGCTGGTAACCTGAAGCAGGCTGTGCTAAGCGTTGTTAGTTTTACACTCCCCTGCCCACCTTTGCCTGACTCCTTGCTCCTTCCGTCCCTCCCCAGGGTGACGCGCAGAGACGTCACTTACGTGGCTATTGAGGCCGAGGGGTTATAGATTTACAGCTGCTATGTCGCGGGCAGGAATTTGTTTGGCATAGTCCAGGCCTTCGGGTTATTTTGATCTCAGCCTTTTAGTTAAACAGGAACATGCCCCGATTTTAACAATCGCCGTTTCCTGCAGCGGGAGGAAGGTGTGGCCCGTGGCATTTGCACCGAAAGGCGAGCCAAGGCTTCCCCAGCAGGGAGCTGGAAGCGCGGGCAGCACCACCAGGGTTTCGTGCCTCATTAAAAAGACCAAGGGCCTTCCTCAGTGGATGGCTGAGGTTATTTTCTCCCCCACAATACCAATAATGACGTGCAGGAGGGTTAGATTTTTGTAACATCAGACCTCGTATGTTATTGCTGTTAAGGTCATTGTAGCATGAGAGCAGGAGACGGAGATGCCAGAGAGCCGAGGATGCACCTTTCCGTACGGTTTGGCATGGAAGCAGTGGCAAGCCCACACTTCCTCTGCTCGCTGAGGAATTGCTCCCTCATCCTTCCATGATGCTGAGGGAAACTGCCAACTGACGGCAGAGTTGGCAGCGTCGGCTGGGGGCTCAATCCCGCCCACCCTCCTGAAGAAATTTCTTTTTTTTCCCCCCTAACAACCAGCCTGAACCGTTCCAGGTCCGAGTCCTGATATCTTCTTACATTGCCTAGCACTATCAAAACTATTTTTCTTTTTAATCAACACATTAGCACCCATGGCACAGTGGTAGTCAGCCACTAGGTCCCCCCTCCCTCGGGAAGGGACACTTCGCTGCCATTTGCACGGTGAGACTGAGCTCCCTCCCTCCCTCCGCGGCCGTGGATTATTTCCATTTACCAAGCTTTCTACCGAGGGACTTTGCTCCTTGTTCTTATAAAACCAAAGTTCTGCCTCCTGCTTTCAGACAGAGTTTGGAGGTAAAAAAAAAGGAGAAAAAAAAAAAAAAGACCCAGTAATAAAACACGTACACGGGCTCCAATTAAAACAGAAAAGCAGCCTAGATTTCTCTCATGGAATCCCGGCCTCTATTTCCTTACTTCAGCTCACCGAAAATGCCAAAGTCTGCCCAACATTTAACTGACTCAACTGTGTAATAGGACAGGCCTCGTTATTCACTTCCGAGCACTGGAGCTTTCCAGTGTGCCGTGTTTTCTCACTTGCACACCTGAGTGTTTCCCCGTGCAGCGCGGCTTTCGGTCTTCCCGGGAGCCCAAGTGCCACCATAAAGTAAATACGTACAGTCAGGGGAAGGTAGAAATGTTCCATGGCTGGTCATTTTCAAATGAACGTAAACCATAAAATAAATGCTGCCTTTCCCCTGAAAGCAAGCAAAAGATATAATTTGAAATAAATCAAAGCTCCATTTTATTTTCTTAATATACCGCAAGGCCGGCAAAATCACTGTGAGCTAAAAGCACCAGTCAACTCTCCCATTTCGGAGCCTCTGAGTCTTTCATCTTGCTACAGTGCTGTACGCAATCGTGTTCCGAGCTCCGCGGGGTCCCGCGGGTCCAGCGAGATGCCTCTGCCTCGTCCGGGGTGTTGTAAATCAGCCGCACGCTGATGGGAAAACGGGGAATGCGGAAAATCCGCCCTGACCCCGCGTGCTGGTGGAGCTTCTGAGATAACTCAGGGTAACCGAAACCAGCTCAGGCGGCTTAACATCGCACCCACCACTGGCCTACTTGGGCGAGCATCACTGCTGGGTGACTCATTTAAGTAGCCGTAGCGCTCTTACAATTTTACCCTGGTTAACTGAAGCAGTTAATTCTTGCAGCTCTGGCCACAAAGCCTATGCGTAAGGCTCGAAGTCCCATGGGTTTGGTTGCATAAGAAACCAAGTCTTGTGGCATTCAGTTGATCAAGCACTACTTCTTTTGGTCACATGGAGGTTTGATTTCCCCTTGCATCAGCTACAACAGACCTTTTACTTTTTTTCTACTGGTGTTCAATTCGCAAGGCTCATCCCCTCCACCCCACTGTGCCTCTCCCCCAGGCCCTACCTCATAGGAACTTTTTTCCTTTTTTTTTTTTTTTATTTTGTGGTAGAATCGTATCTGAGAAACCGGGAGCTTGCAATTCTTCTCATTTGTGTCTGTGCGTAACAGGTGTCATTTTCAGTGTAGTACAGACAAATCCCAAAATAGCTCAGGCTCTTCAGACGCTGCGAAGAGAAAAAAAATAGTGGTTACTTCAGCTTTGGTTGTAGTGAAAAACCCAAAGCTCGCAGCCAGCTCTGAAGTCTGGAATTAAAATGGCAGATGTAGCTGTGTAGTAGTTGATCTCTCCCTTGATTTGGGGTTTTTCAAATGGACTGCTGGCGCTCTCGCTTGCTCTTTTGTATACGCAGACTGACACACGGACTCCCTCACACAGAGCTGGCTCTCCATTAGCTTCTCTTTGATTCCCAGACGCTGTATCTACCACTCATCCTCCTCCACATTTTCTGGTTTTGAGGCTAGAAGATGGAGAGCGCTGCTGCCTGGTGCTGAAGCTGCTGAAGGCACCAGAGTCAGCGCGAGGGGTAGTTCTGGGGGCAGGGGCAGGGAGAGTGTGTCCGTCTGCAAAGTTTTTCTTGCCTGGTGATTCGTGCCGTGCTGAAATACATCGCTGTTTGTGGACTTTCTTTGACGGAGGTTATTGGATTCTGGTGACTCCAGGAACGCAGTTATTAGTTCCCCTGCCCACACTGAGCATTGTGAATCTGTGTGTGTGATAACACTTATTAATACTGTTCAGATTAAGAACAGCCTATAGCTTTCTAGCACTTTCAGTACCTTATTTTACACCGTGCCTCTGCCCGGTGGCTGAACCACATTCAGATCAATGTCTTGCGTACAGCACAGCAGGGTCTGTGGGTCCAGCAGTAGCCTCATGCTTTTATGCCCAGAAGACCTGCGTTGGCTCACAGGAGCAGTTCCTTTTAAGTTGTTTTGTGCTTTAGGGTAACTGCCTGCCGAGCATTTGCAAGACGTGGGCCTAAAATATTTTATTTTAGGAAGTCAAGCAGTGGTTCCTGTCACCGAAACAGTTAATCAAAAAGCACTAACTCTCTACTGGAACGTGTCTGTGTGTGCGTGTGTGTGTGTGTTTTTGTTTTTTAGAGCCAAGAAGATTTGCTTCGGTTTTTTTAAAGCAGAAACCACCACAAAGTTGGCTGTGGTTTCAGCTGTGCTTGTTCGAGATTTGTATTGCTGACTACCAATCCTAGAAGAGTTAACCTAGTAAGCATGACTCAGAAGCAGAGAAGGAGATGCGAGGCTGAGAGCCTCGGAGGAAGCACAGAAAGAGAGGTGAGGAACATAATAATTACCAAAAAAAGGTGCAGAGTCCAGGAGCGACGTTCCCCTCGGTTTGCCTGGCCCTGGCACCGCTGGCACGGGCTCCCTGGAAAGCTGCAGTTCCGCTCTTATAACACAGGGAGCAGGCTGGAGAATTTAGAGCTGCGTCACAGAGCTCAGCGAGAGAGTGAGAGAGCAAGCTCCGTCGATAGGTCTACCAGCAACAGCCCTGCTGCAGCAAGAGGGGAGAGAGGCAGCAAGAGAGGCAGAGAGGGCTCCAGAGACAGAAGTGACACCAACACCAGGGACTGGGCTCCTGCCACCATCCGGTCTCATTTAAAGATCGTATTCGGGCTCGGTTGGCGTAGGAGGCTTCGCCCATTGACGATGCTGGAGACCCGGCGCGCTTAATCCCGCGGGGAGGGAGAGTGGGCAGACACCGAAAGGGTTAACGGAAAGGAGATTTCTGGAACCTTCTATTCTGCGGCGCTACACAGCGAGCAGAGGGCTGAGGACTGCGCAGATGGTGCACGGGCAGAGCTCTTCGGTCCGGTTCGTCTTTCCCACGTACGTACCCTTTGATCAGGATGGGGCTTGAGCTGCATCTACGTATTTTAATTATTTGCAGGGCGTCCCTTTCCCCCGGCGTCCCTAAGTTTGGATCACGAAGTGCCTGTATTATTATTTTGGCTGGGTATGATTGCTCTGTTCTGCGTCAGAGCTGTTTTCTCAATGGAACGACGGCACAGGTTGTACTAATGTCACTCTTGTCGGCATTGCTGTACTGCAGAGGAGGGTAGTAGTCGTGGGGGAGAGATGACAACTTTGCAAAGACTGCTGTTTTCATGTTTTGTTTGGGCTTTTTATTCCCCTCTGTCTCTCTAGAGGCTGGCGTGTTGGCGAGGGTTTGGTGGAGGGGTTAACAGGCGCTCTGCGTTTCAGAGCTCGGAGGTTTGTCACTGCGTAGTTCGGAAAGTGGTAAACGGTGACGCAGTGATCATTGCAGGGCATGTCGGCCAGTTTTTAAAAGCACTGGGGACAGGTAGACGGTGCCTTCCAGACGCTTCCACACCAGCTGAAAGGGGTTAAGGATGAGTCGAGACGGGAAGCTAGCATTTAGGGATTAAATGTCATCATTTTGGCGTTGGAAAGTTGTTTACCTTGCTCTCTCCGTGTCTCCATGCTGGCAGCCGTCCAGCTCACATGTGATAGTCTTCCCTGTACTGCTGCATCATTAACTAAGTGGCGGAGCCGGCTCCCCATTGGCCGGGGAGGGCTCAGGGCCCAGAGGCGCCCTCCCATTGGCGGAGGAGGTGATGGCAGGTGAAAAGCCCTCCCGGATTGGCCAAGGGCTGGGTGTCAAATCTCGACGTTGATTTCACTTGCTTCAAAGTGCCGGCAGCTCCCTGCCCGCTGCCTGCTCCCTGCCCATTCCCTACCTTCTCCGTGCCCACTGCCCGCTCTCTGCTGGTTCCCTACCTTCTCCTTGCCCACTGCCTTTTTCTTGCCTGCTGCATGCGCTCTCCCTGCCTGTCCCCCTGCCCGCTCTCTGCCTGTCCCCTGCCCGCTCCCTACCTTCTCCCTGCCTGTTCCCTGCCCGCCCAGCTCCCGGCAGCAGGCAGGACAGCGGCAGTTCCCCCCTGGGACTGGCGGGTGCTGCACCCCGCACCCCGGGTGCCGGGGAGGTTTCGTTTCACCCTGCCGTCGTGAGGATGACGTGTCAGAGCTGCAAACCACGGGGAAGGGGAAAGTCCTGGCGTTTGGTCCTTTGCTTTCCTGCTACTCCTTCATAAAGCAGTTAAGTGTTAGCAGGGCTGTAAACTGCTCAGGGCAGGGATTGCACCTGGAAATTATGTCGTGGGAATGACTGAAGAAGCGAAAAAGACTCTTGCCCAAACTCAGCTTTTGTTTGCATAAGTGTGAGTTTGCCAGAGGCTCGGTGAGGGCTGAAGACAGTCCCGAGTGACAGGGCTGTAAAGGTTTGCAAAAGAAGTAACAGCGTTAGAAAGCAGGGACTGAAGGTGGATCGGGAAGGACTGGGTAAGGATGAATGGGAGACTGAGGGCAGAGAGCAGCTCCAGAGAGGATGAGGACATGAAGGGGAGAACGTTTTTCTCTCTTAACCATTTACTATACTATTTTTTCACCTCTCTTCTTAAAGTGACCAGCAATGAAGATGGCAACTCTGCCTGGAAGTGCTGAGGACACAACCAGCTTTGAGCTTGGTCCTTCTGGCTGAGGAAGTCTCCTGATTATGCAGTGAAGTGGTAACTTTGCTTTCTCGTACAGCAGGGAACATTATTCCATAGCCTTTCATCATACCAAGGCTTAAACAAGTTTAAGGATATGGTAGCATAAGCATTTAATCTACATTACTCACTCGCTGACATCTCCGGCGTCAGGTCCGGTTGTTTAGCAACAACTGCTGGGCTCAGAACCGGCTCAGACGTACTGCATCCGCTGTCTCCATCGCTTCGGCAACAGCCTGTCCTCTGACCGGCAGCCTGACAGAGAGGGAGAGAGAAGGGCTGTGTTTACACACGTACACCCACCCCGACTGAATTTTGGTGGTTCGGTTACAAAGGCCGCACGCACTGCGGTTTTATCCCCGACTCCATTCCTTTGCGCAGTGCCGTAGAAGGGAGGACGCCATTTCCAACGGCAGTGCGGTGGTAGGAACAGGGAGGGAAGCAGAAAAACAGGCAGTAGGTGCCACTCCCCACTTCTTTTCCTCTTTCCCATCTCCACCTTTCTTGCCTCCCCTCCTTTTCTCCCAGATTCCATAGGGAATTTCAGACTCTTACCGCAGTCGTCACAACCCCTCCTGACTCACTGAGCCTTCGCTGGCTGTAGCTGGCTCCCTTGGAGCATCCTTGCCTCCTGCAGCGCCAGTTCCGCAGAGCAGGGGAACAACAGGAATAGCAGCGACGACGGTGGTCCCTGCAGCAAGACGGACAGGCATAAATACACACACATATAGAACGGTCCAAGGCAGCCGCGGAGGTAATGCTTAGCTGAGGAGCTGGGCTAAGAAACGATGCTTGGTTGCATGGAAGACAGGTGGGTTGAGTCTGTTTTACCGAGTGCTGTCTGAATGGAAAACCCTTTGCATTTTTCCCCATGGCAGTTGTGGGGCGGAGGACCCCATTAATTTGCAAAGCCAGCGCTTCCTAATGGCATTTCTCAGTCCTTTGGAAGGAGGTGCAAATGGCAGCCGGTTATACTTGCGTGGGCATATACGTACTTTTTGAGTATCTCTGTTCAGCGTAGGGATGCATTTGCTTTTATTCCTTTCGCCACCATCTTTTTGCCACAGCGACAGTTTAATTGTGACTAAATGCAGGCAGGGTAAGGAGACAGAGATAAAAAAGGAATTATTTCAATGTTAAACTTCAGCTGTAAATCTCATTACTTGGGAATTGAGGTTACTGTCAGCAGGTAAATCTGTGGGACTGTCAAGAAACAAGGCTAAGAAGGGGACACGGCATATTTCTGTAGGACAGTAGCGATTTTGCGCATAGGGCTGGTACTGTTACTGTATTTTAGCTGTACATGGCTAACTGTTCCATAATGGTTTTCTGCACATTGCCGCAAAAGGACTTGAGAAAGCTGTGATTTCTTCCTCCCTCTGACACGTGTGTGTGTGTGACATTGTGTAAGCTGATTCAGTTTTCTGTATTCTGGTTTCCTTCCTTTGTAAAGTGGGGTTTATTATATCTCTCAGCCTTAGTGCGGCATTATGACGCAGCGTTCGTTAATGCCCTGGGTCTGTTGGCAAAATACGTGCAATTTGCTTGGGAGTTTTGACTGTTCAAGAATTGCAAAATTTGGTAAAGAAAGTTAAGGATTGCAAATGCTCAGGACATAAATTTAAAAGCGTTACCATCTGATTCTTCTTTGATATCGAAGGAGGGCTCTCTGACTGACGAGACAGCCATGATCTCTTCCTGCACTTGTTTTGCCGATGGTCATGTTACATCTGTGACGCAGTCCGATTTTGCTGTTGGTTCCTGTCTGTGCTTTACGGAGTTGAGCTGGTGAGGGCACAAGCTTGAATATGGTTAGAAACATTAATTTAATATTGATGTTAAAGGTCGCAACCATACCTAAGTGGCAGGAATACCGGCATCCACCTATTTCACCACCCCCAAACGGCAAAGGAATTGGAATGAACACAGCAGCACCCCTAGCCATTTTGTTGCTCACAGAGTAGACTCTAAGCCTGCAGCGCTGCTGCTGCTGCTGTTGTTCATTTCCATGTCATACAAATACAGCGTTGGGCTCTGTGTCAGGAGCTTCACTGATGCTGTGAGAAGCTTAAAATCTACAAGCAAATGTTTCTGTTTTCTTATTTGGGAAAATTCATTAAAATGTCCAAATGCTAAATACTCTACCCTCACTCCTTTTACAAATCACTTCCAGACCTATCCAGAAAATTCACTGCTGCCATGTATTTTTTTTCTAGAACTTGTTCACAGTGTTTTCTTACAGTTTAATATGGGTGTGGCTGGGGAAGGGTAAGATTTTAGTTAGTTAAGTATCTGTATCGCCGATGCCAATGGACAGAGATGTACGCAAGAGATATGAGTTGCCCATATCCTCTACGTATCTGTATATAGATACAGGTAGTCCCAAGCCTGGGTTGCAAAGATGCCCATGTTCTGGAATGAGAAGGGAGTACTCCGTTCTGTTCTCACCCACCCAAAAGTTTTGGTGCAAAGGCGGCAGTAGACACGGCCAACGCGGGAATCTCACAAAATGGTTTCAATGGCATTCAGAGATGGCAGTGCCGTTTATACTGGCACGGCTCCGAGAGAGGTACCGTGAGCCGCCTGCTGCAAGGTCATTCCCCTGACTCATTGTCAGCGACCAGTTGGTTCAGGAACTCCCAATCCACATTTCTTGCAAGACTGGCAGTGCTCGAGTCCTGAACCTGGGGGTGACGCTCGAAAATTAATGCTACTGCAGTAGCGGGCCACTGAATGCAAAAGCGTAGATCCAAAAAATTCTGCATCTCAGAAGTGTTTTAAAATCCTTATCTATAATTCCTTTCTTGAGCTAAGTACAAAAACTTAGCACTAGTTCCCTCATCCCCTTTCCCCCAAAACTTCCTCTGGACTGCTGGGAATTAGGCAGGTACTTAAGGACTAGGCATCAACTTACACTGTGTTCCAGGAAAAAAAATATATCTGTATATATTTGCATTTCTGTCCCCGTAGTCTTTATCAGGCGGACTCCGCAGGCTGATCTGAGTTCACCAGTGTCTGTCAAGCCAATGTTGTCTCTCACGTGCTTTCAGTTTCAGGTACCTCAGCTCAATAGCTGTCTTGTCCCCTCCTGGGTTTCCACATTTTTCTCCGGTGTTCCTATTTGTCCATGTCACCCGTATTTTCACTTGACTCAGGGCAACCAACCATGGATGTGTTAGGGCTGGCTCTAGTCTCCCCAGCATCACAGGCGGCAGTGGAGTGGTTAACACCCTGAGGATCTTGAGCTAAATAGCTTATTTTGTCCCCATCTTTGCAATAGCAAAGCTCAATTTGGGGGAATGTTATCTGGCTCCTTTTGAACAGAGAGGAACATGGGGGCCAGTGCAGGACAAACACAGATGCGAGCGGACCCTTCCTGCTCCCAGTTTTGCCAGCCCACCTCCCCAAGCCCTGGGGCCGCCTCCTGCCCTGACCGTGCTTAAAGTCAGCCTTAGCTTTCAGCATCATTATTCTCTAGTTTTCAAAGGGAAAGAACCTGGCTGCTAATCCTGATGCCAGTGACGACTCTTCGCCTACAGGGAGGCATATGTGATAGCTTGTCTGCTAAAAACTGAGCCAACACAGTGTGATTCAGACCTTAAGCTTTCCAAGGAAGAGAGCTATTTCTGAGTTAAGCACATCTCTTCAGCTCCCCACACAAACACTCTTTATCCAGTGCAAATGGTGCATAGTAGGTGTCCAACAGCAGCCGCTGGTTTTGCATTTGGATATACAGCTCAAATGCTTCTGAAACATTTGACGATGGCTCTCAAACATACAGTGGAGTTTCAGTGACAGACAGAATGATGGAACCAAACAGCTCACGTGCGCGGGGGACTCAGACGGGAGTTTGGTCAGTGCTTTTCCCACCTTTTTTGCCAGGTCCTTCTACTGCCGACAATCTTAAGATACGGCAGGGTACTGGAGGCATGTTTCAGATGTCTGGTTTAAGGGCAGGTTATACTTCAGTAAACAGCTGGCAGTATTGGTTTCCTTATTCTCTTCACTAGCACAGGACATTCTTTTGTCTCTTGAACAACACAAAGAAAAATGTGACTTCCCTTGATATTACCTAAGGTAGCTGGAACGGTGGCATTGGGGGAACATCATGTTCCTGAACTGACTATACAAATCACAACAATCATCTCCCTGTGACTGCTTTCAAGACCTGCAATCAATACTTTATATTCTAAGGTGATGCTTAGGTACAGAAGTTAGGAATAGAAAATTACTTTTCTGGTCTCAGCTACTTTGGGGGATAATATTTTTTACTGTAATTAGTTTTGTAATTTGCTGTTCAGTCAGGCTGTGTATGGCTACATTTCATGAGATTTCAGTGCTGCACCTTCCTACTGCTCTTCCACGACCCAGGTCGTGTAAGCGCAATGCTTTTTTTCCCCTGTGTAAGTTTGCCCAGTTTCACCTCATCGTGCCTCGTGAAACCTGAAATCCTCAATAGGATTCAGCAGTTCAGTAGTTCCTGTGCCCTCCAAACAGGCTGTGGTTTTTGCCTAGGAACTCTCATGAAAGCAAAGGCAGCAGAAAACTGTCCGACTCCGGGCAAGTCAAAGCAATTTCAGATGAGCAGCTGGGAAGCAGAAGATTAGAAACCATGGCCCTAATATCTAGCACTCCTAGAATGGTCACCATGCTCCCTTCAGTTCAGAATAGCTTTGGGGCGAGCAATAACGAAGAGCAAATAAGTGATATATTTTACTTAGCAGTCTGAAACAAAGTTCTGGGGTTTTTAAAAAAAAACAAAAAACAAACAGGTCTTGTGAATAAATCCTAACTATTTTAGTGATGTTGTGCTGTTGTGAAAGGTCCCTTCCAACATAGACGGTTCTATGATTCTATCTCCAAGTTTCTCCAAAAGATCTGTAATCTGGAAATTAAAGGTCTCTCGCACTTTTTTTAGCCTCCTTTGTTAGACCTAAGCACCACAGAAAATGTGGATCAGTGTGGCAGAACCACAAAAAGGCGGCTGGTATGGCCCATCACATCCTCCGGTGTGCCTGGGTCAACACTAGTGTTGAACTCTCTTGCCCTCAAAATGAGGTTTGCTGCATCCAAACCACCAATATCTGTTTGCCAGCGCTCTCTCAAAACTCACCCAAAGCAGCAAGAGTTACCACACAGCAGTGTGCTGTCAGGGAGGCCACCACACAGAGAGAAAAGGCCACCACAATGTGCCTCTCAGACCTCATCACAAGCCAACTTTCAGCCATCGCAGACACGACCTATCACCTGGCCTGCCCTAAATTATCTGGAAAAGCTGCTTCTCCCTACGTCAAACAAACAAGCAAACAAAAACCTGGCCTTCCTCTCATCCCCAAACCCTTGAACAATTGCACCATTTTAAAAAATGGGTTAGAATGACAGGCAGCTTGTTGACAGTTCAGCACAGTTAGACAAACGCTAGTGAGTGCTCTGACAGATTACCCTTAATAGGAACTGAAATTAGTGACTCCAAACGTCAAGCAGGCCTGACTGTCCCATTGCTCATAGAGCTAAATGGGACAAAAAGCTCTCCGGGCTTTTACCCGCAGGATGCCACAGGCCAGTGTTCAGCCACCTTGGGGTTTTGGGGCGGGGAGGCAGATAGCACAAGGTTTGCAGACCCGGAGTGCCTGGCTTTTATCTTCACTCTTTATGCTGCAGTTGTAAGGCTACAATGGTAGGACTAACGGAATAAGCTATGCTCACTCAGGAACGCGATCTGGAGGGTTTATTTTGATCCTAATCAAGGAAAAAAAAAAGTTTCCATTATGCTTTAAACTCAGGAGGGAAGTCCACGTTTTCGCTGCCCATAATAGCAGTAGCATCTCTAGAGCCATCTTCTCGTCCCAGTCACCAACCCCATGAAGCAATGCAGCATCTCCCCTGCCTTTGCCCAGCCTGGGTCAGCGCTGCCGCCACACAGAATACCCTACACACCACCAACAGGCTCAGCCTGCAAGTTAGGGCACATTTGTCCATACCTGACCTACGCAACACCACACAGCAACAGAGCTGCACAACAAACAGATGCAGTTACACGCTCCCCCAGGCGGAGGAAGCTTTTTTTGAAACCTTAGAAGTTCACTCATTTCAATTCCCCTTACAGGTCACCACTTGCACTGTCACACCCCTCTGTCCTGCACCTGGCCCTGCTCTGACTCATTCCCTGACTGCGAGGATGATGCATTGAGCTCAGATTTTCTGCATGTCCAACGGGAGTATTTTCTCCAGGGGAGACCAGAGCCTGACAAACCATGAGTTTGACCCCATGATTGGAAAATGGAGGAAAAAAAAAAAAAATCTGTGATGCACACAGGATCACGCAGAGATCTGTTTTGCTTACTGTGGAAGCCCCAGAAATGCCTTCATTTGTAAGTTGCATGTTGTGAAAAATCAGGTCTGTGACATCCAGGCTTGCGTTGTTCCTGCAGCCTAGATAAAAGGTCTCAGGCTAGGGAGGAAGTTCCCTTTCACGGGGGAGGCAGGGATTTCTTCCCTTTCTGCCTTTGTCATGTGTGCAAAGTACAAAGCAGTGTGAAGTCCGTGAAAGGCTTTGAGATGTTCCTCTGAAAGAAGCTACAGAACGGTACTGCTACTAAAATGTGTCTGGAAAAGGAGGAAAAAACCAGAATGATAATATCGTACTTTTTGTGCTATTACTTAGTGAAAACTCCAGAACACTTTGACAAAGCCAACTATAGCTGATAGCATTTGCTTGTCTCCACACACGCATGTATGTGTCCATATGTACACATCCAGCACTCAGGAAATGCTTGGGACAAGCACTGGTTTATTTTTCTGCATGTGTGCATATTAATAGCTGAATGCTGTGTATGACAGCGTCTTGAACTGCTCTCTTTTTTCTCCTCTCCTCTGCATGCTGCCTGCCCAAGCATGCTATTAGGTTTGGGAAGATCTGTCACAGACGTATCCTACATAAAAGGTGTACCTGCAGTTCGGCCAAAAGGGCTGCTCGGAGGGAAGGGGAGCTTGTTAAGGCATAGAACAATCTTCAGGTAGCCTGGACGAGGGGTAGCAGCATCTTAATTACGCTGAAGCGAAACCTGGTTTTATCAAACTATACATAATGGATGAGCCATTGGGCTTCAACTGCTGCACGGTATCTCTGGGAAGATTAGTCTGCTTTGGGGAAGGGAGGCACGCATAGATGTTCAGACCCAGTTCAGACTCTGGAAGTCTCCCACCTGTAGGGAAGCTCTGCTTTTCAGCAGCACAAACAGAAGTGACATTTCCACCAACTGTTTTTGAAAACCCTAATGGAGATTTCTTTTTACTGTTAAGGCACATGCTTAATACTGAGACAAGAGAAAAAAACAAAGCAACCCTCACACTGAGCCTGTTTCTGAAAGATGCTGCTGCAGTACTTCATCTGTGCTGCAACTGACCTCTCAGTCCAGCTTTTCAGTAGTAAATCTTACGCTGATAATACAGGGTGCCTCATGAATAACTGTGCCAGCAAGACAGACACTGGGGAGGGAACCTGCTTTCCACTTGTCTTTCACCCTGTTGCCCCAGATAATGGATTTAGAAACTACAGTAAATATCCAGACACAGTAATCTAGTACAGTCTTTCCCCTTCCTCCACCCCCCTTTCTTAGAAGGACATGCTCTTTTTCTCTGAGCTTTTCCTCTGCTGCCCGTGGGTGCACGTTAGGATATCAGCACTGAAACAGATTCTTTGATCTGGTTACAAAACTAATGCAAAGAGTTGCCAAAAACCCAGGGCACGAATAACTCCAACTCCCAACTCCACTTCTGCTGCCCTTTATTCCATTTTACACCAGCTTCTGCATCAGCACAGGTTAGCCATGGTGGCCCGGGTTTGGGAGTTACCGGATCATGCATGTGTGTAGTCATTCACCGGCTTCAAGAGGCCACATCTATCCCCGCTGTACCGAGACACATACACTGAAGGCAACGACCATGGCTGAGCTGCACCACAGCACTGCCCAGACCTATTCCATTGCCAACAGCCGTCAGCCACTCACCCGCACGTTCTCCCACTTCCTTGACAACTTTCGTTAAACCATTTACAGTTAGATTCGCGAATGCTCCCTTTTTAGCTTTCGTTCTGACCCACACTCAAAGTAGTTTCCATGGAATTTATTTTCATTGCCCCTCAGAGTTTAAAACTTGTCTCACAAAGATCTGCAACTCCTTGCTGATGAAAAGCCTGCTATTTACAGCCTGCGTGACACTGCTGAAAAGGAAGTTCCATCACGATAGTCACATTTCCTTTCCCTCTCACAAAAAGCACCTGACCTGTCCTGTCCTCTCTGATGAATCCGAGATCAGTAAGCGATGAAAAGCCACAACACTCTCTGCCTTGGACAGAATGAGGGCTATAGCCTGGCTCTATCTGCAATGGCATGAAAAAAGTGTTCCTGTACAACACAAACTTCCTCCCCAAACCCATCAGTATCACACACTGCACTGCAAAGAAGTCAGACCTTTTTCACTCCTTGCTGGTCAGAGCTTCAGTATACTGCACCCGGCTATGAAAGGAAATTAGTCATTGCCAGAGGAGTGGGTTTCTTCATCACGTATTTAATTTCTCCTACATCAGCCTCAACTATTCACAAGATGCCAAAAAAAAAAGTCTGTCAATAAAGTAACTAACCCGAAGTTAACTGTCTTACTTTCTAATAAAATTAAATAAATGACTTTTTCTCTAGGTACGGTGGAGATGAAGGATTTTCTCTCTCAGCCTGCAGCCAAGCACGAGATGTGTCTTCCTCTGGAAGCTGGTTTCACATGGTGGCTTAGATTTTCCCACTTTGTATCTAGCACCATTTGAAATCAGTGTTCTAGGAGCAAGAATTACAGCGTGGGAGGAGATCAAGCAGCTGCTAACTTCACCGACAGCCTCTGCTCCTTAAAACTGCACTTTTTCCAATGGTTATTTTTTTGCCAGCCATCCACTTTGTAACATCATCTGATTTCTAGACACTTAAACAACCACTGTATACACCCTCTCAAGCTAGGGCCACAACAGGAACAGCTTCCTTCAACTGTATTTCTACTTAATAAACAATGGATATTGAGTTAAAGTTGTCCAGAGTAAAGTGATCCGAAAATTGCATGAAAACCAACGTAGTACTTCTTGTATCCCGACAGGCAGAGTATGTTTCCTTTATTATATGATCACTAGGACCCTAACATTTAATTTACTAACTTAGAGGAAATATATTTCCACGCAGTGCTTGGGGACTCTTATCACCATGGAATTACCATTCCACAGCTCCCAGAGACTTGCTCTGCAAACACAGATATTCTCTACAACAATTTGATCTCAGCAGTTAAACACAAAAGTGCCTTCAGCAATTACGATGATGTCACACTGGTGCACACAGAATCCACTCCTTTTCTAGAGTTACTTTTTTTATTGCTGGTACTTCTAATAATGTTTCAGAGGACTTCTATTCCCTTGCATCCAAACCACTGAAATGAAGCTAAACTATTTTTGCTTGACCTCACTATTGTCAAACATGACACAGAAAAGACGATCGCTGTGTGGACGAAGCATTTGATCAGACCACTTTAAAGAATGCGTAGCTGTCATCTACAAGAGGATTCTTCTCTGAGCCAGGAAAATGTCTCTTACACAGGCTGACCGATTTCTCTTGGTGTTCAGAGTCTCAGTTTTTGTCTAGCACCATTTGAAATCGGTTATGATGTAGGGGGAAAAGCAACAATAATGGAAAACTTCATTCCCCCGCCCCCCAAAGTCCTTTTAAATAAACACCATCAAAAGCACGCTCTTGCTTCACAAACACGTACGGTATTGCTTTTCTGTTCTCTGACCTGAAGTTACACCTACAGGCTGAACATCCTGCACTAAAGGAGGACAGTCAGCATCACGCTCAACTAGGAGGGATGCTGAACAAGAAAGCGAAGCATCTGTCAAACACCTAACTAAGATTCTTCATCTCCAGCAAGCCAGGGCCCATGTGCGAGAGCACAGCCACCTTCTGACCACTTCTATTCCATGTGCTATTTGTTTGCCTTAACCTGTTATTTACTCAGATTATTTCTTTTTTTTCCTTTTAAATAAAATTGTGTGCTACTTGGTATTGGGCTCTGTCTCAGGTAGACAGATTGCATCTTTCCCTGCTGGAAAATATCTAATTGCTGCAAGTCTCTTCATTTCAGGCCCCAGCTCTATTTTCCCCACCCCACGTGAACCATGCTCAAAAATGAGCATTTACGCTGATTTTAAGTGTAACTCTGAGAAACCTACCCGTTACTGACACCTCACCCAACATAATATCAAACCAGGTAATGCTGTACCTCTGTTTTGTTACTCCCACTGCGAGAACATCACTTATTTTACCAGTAGATGGCAACAACACATTTTTATTACATGCAGCCTTTTTCTTAGCACAAAGTTCATGTGTTCATGACTCTTAATTATCAGTTCCAGATTCTAAAATGAAATAATTCATGTGGGACTGAGGTTTAGAAAAATGGTGCAGAACTCATGACAATTAGGACAAATTAATTTGTAATGTTTAAGTCAAATTGCCTAGTAGCTGCCTATCCCATGGATGCTCACTGCAATACCAAAACTTAATAGAATCTGTGTAGTTTACAATTGTCATCATTTGCAGTCCACACCAACTGATTTTGGGTATCACAACCACAAATGTAAAAAAATATGGCATATTAGTTATTTTTCTATTCCACCCTCTGAAAGGCTTCATTCTATAAGGCAGCTGACTCCATACATTTCTTTGCAAAGAATGTTAAGTACATTTTGAGTGTGACCCTCCGACAATTAAAAATAATCACATTCTACTCAACGTTTTACTTACAAACACCTAAGCTCTATTCCCTAAGGATTACATCTGTCACACACTGGACAGAAGTGCCAGAACACACTATGGGATTCGCTCTTTGACTTAGTGTTACATCAGAACAGCCCCATGATAAATCTGCCTCTTCTCCATCAAGTTTTTACCAAATTTCTCAGGAGTGAACACTGTAAGGTTTTGGAAGTTCTATGAAATTCTCTGCAATTCCAAAGGAAAACCAAAAGGCCGCTCAGCAAATTAGAACACATTCCCTACGCTACCATTAAGTAATTCCGTGCACAAACTGCAAGCTTAAATCTCAACAGTTACCACCTAATGCAAGTTTGGTATATGAAAAATCGTCTTAAGAATATGCTTACCATGTGACGAATGAAAGACAAACACTTACTGCTAAGTAATTTAACATTTTTATTGTAATATTACAAGTCATCACTTGTCTTTACATCCGGAAAAAAAGGGTAAAAATAAGGCCATTTTTTACAGTTATTTCACTTGAGCATTAAGTGCATTTCAGCATATTTTAAAACATTGAAGATGCCACACATAATCAAGCTGCCTAGTGACCACCACACTCAATTCCCAGTATATTATCATAGTATTTACAAACAATTATCAAACTAGGTATTGGCTAGCCAATGAGCAGCAAGTCATTCTGTGCAGCCAAAACTCCGTTTTAATAACCAGAGACTATTATGAACTCTAACAATACAACTGCTGGGATTGTCCCAAAAAGCCCTAGAAAGCCCTAAATAGCATCATTCAAACAATCTGTTCCCGACGGCGGAGAGCACTGCCAATCCACCACAGACAAGAAAGAATAGTTTAAATGCTGCCTCAGCCATCTGAAGTGAAGCCATTTGGTTCTTCTGGGGAAATTGGTTCTTATGTCGACAGCAAACTCAGAGATTCACAAAGCCACGACCTGCCCTAATTAAGCTTTTGGTTTTAGTAAGGAATTAGAAAGAGCAAGTATGCATTTGAAATAACAGCTATCAATGGACGGCCGAATCTCAATTCATGGCAAACGCTCTGATGGGAGCTCCTGGAGCCACAGGCTCGACTAAAACACATCCCGAAGCGATAGCAAGCAGCTACATAGAGAGACCGCATCCACTGCCACCGCCAGCACACCCGCTCCTCCACTCCCCCAACTAACCCACTTTGGCCTTCCTTGAACGTGAACAGAGAAGGGAGTCAGACAGGCAAAGGCTTCTGTTTCCCAGCAGATACCCAACGCTAAATCTAGCACTGCAGAGCTAGATTTAGCATCGGAATCTGTATACAGAGATTTGAAATGCCGTATGTGAAATACATGATTTCAAATAAAAAAAGCAAGGAAGCTCAATGCATATAGTGCCCTTTCTACCCCGAAAAGCAACAAAATTATCTCCAAAACTGACATCAAGGCTCAAGAAAAATCAAGCGTCCTAAGGAACTTCTACTGTGCTCCTGATAGGAGATGGCTACCACTGATTTCTCTGCAGTTCCTTTAATTAGTATCTTCTGTCAATAGGCCAACAAATTCAAAGGCAGAGGATACCTTTAGTACGGAAACCGTCGATTTTCCTTTCCAACAAATGCACTGTAGTCTTTCTAGGACTATATCAAAGAGCCAGAAATATATATGGCTTTTTTCCTTCATAAAGGCAATGGAAAAGCTATGCAACTCTGATTTAAAGGCACATTTTAATTCATTAGATATACAGAAACCAACTTTGGCAAACAAGGAGGTAGTATATATAAGATCTAAACTGCAATAAAAAAAGACATAGCCTTAAAAGGCACCAATCTCTTAAGGAAATGAATAATAAAACATCATTTCAGAATACAAGAGACAACATAATCATTTAAACCACCTCAACCACAAAAATGAACGTGAAACACATTCGGATTTTAGTGAGCAGAACTAATACTCGATAGTCTTCTGTAAGAAAAGAGGCAGTACTGAAGGCAGCAGGCAGCAGCTGGCACTGTGGCCGTGACAATGTCCAATACTCCCGCCGACACAGCCACTCTTGCATGCTATGGGTACGGGCCTTTAAGTCCGTTTCACGTACACAGAAAAGACAATATGAATGGCCCATAAGGAAAAGCATATATATATGCCTAGTAATGATCTCCTACTCCAGTTATCAGTAGTATAAGACATAGTACAAGATACTCGTCTACAGAAACTCAATGCAAGTGCAATCATTTTCCATTTCTGATTGGCATATTCAACTGTGAATTCCCTCCCACCCCCAAAAAAGGTCATTCATGCTTTACAGATCTTATATTCGGCAGTACTTGGAGTGCTGTCACGTTTCCTACAAACAAAAAAACAGGTCAAATCAGAGATTTTACATTTAAATAGTTTTAACATTTATTCTGAAAGCACATCCTTAGTTTTATCATTAAATGAACAGTTAAAGTCATGAAACTACACCATTATTTGTCCTCATCTTACAAAGCAACTGTTAGACTGAGGAGGTATTTGTTTCATTTCACCTGCCAGACTGCTAAGAATGACCCACGGAGTAGAAGAGCATTCGATCCAAATGGATTATTTCAAGTTATGAACAGACCATGCCCGAGTATTATCAAAAACTGAACACAGACAGAACAGCTACAGGATTCCTAACTAATTTGGAGACTACATCAGGAGCATCCCTTATAATTTATTTTAAATACAGTATGTTGTTTAGTACATATTTTATAACCAGAAGCTGAATATTAGTTTGTGGGAATTTTGATTTTGTAGTCTACTAACAGCAAATTTACAATACTTAAACACAGTAGGATTAAAATTCATAATTACATCCATATACACGTATTTTCAAGTTCTTGAATAACTCCTGTTTTGCTTTACAGAAAAAAAATCCACCAAACCTCTGCATTATTACTCTAGGTCTCTAAGGAGTTCCAGATACCGTAAGAAAAACTCAGTTGTTAACAGTGTGTACACATACCAGACCATTAATTTCTCTTATCATTGTCACGTGCAGAAGGTTGAGATTGGACATAAGAACTCTTGATTCCTTTTTTTTTCCTCTCTCCAAACGTAAGCCCAGCTAATGCAGAAAACTAATCCTATCTCAATTAGAAACATCTTACTTCAGAGATAAAGATGGTATTACTTAATTCATACATTATTTCTGAAGAAACTCCAAGCTTAATTTTCCTATATGCCATCTCAAACTTATCAAAAATACTGAACAGTCACTTGTTCTTTAGAAGTAAGTAAAATCAAGACTATGCATTTGAAAAGACCTTTACATCCAATTAGAATAAGAAACAGAACATTTCAACCATTACCTCCTCAGAATTGTGCAGTGGAGAAAAGCGATACAAATGAAATACTAGTTCACGGAAGTATTTGTAGTGCAAACTCTAATTGTTAAGGTAGTAATTGCAAAATACTGAAAAACGAACAGTCAAACTAAACTGTCCTGTCTTAACTCTGTCCTGTTGTAACACGGTCTGAAGAGTCAGAGTTTTGAAAGAGCTAATTTGACCCTACACAAGTGCAGGAGCAATCCTAACTACCATCAAATGCATTCGACTACTCGACTAAGCACTAGTTTTAAATACAGGAGAGGAAATCAGTTCCAAACAAGCAACTATATTTTGACGCTTTTTAGGGCTACAGAACTCTGAATTTGAAAAAGAAATCGCCTTTTTATAAAAAGATTTAAAAAGAAGACCTTGCTTGCACCTTATTTATTTCATTTTTCTTCTAGAAAGCTGAATACGAAGATGAATCAGTAATTCTGAGACATATAATCTGGTTTTCTCTGAAAGCATGCATGCTACCTTTATAATTCTAGCGTCCATGTAATGCAGCCAAGCTGGTTTCCAGCTCCAACAGTCTTGTAGTTATAGGGAATTATACTATTAGCTAACAAAACTAACACACCACTAGATCCCATTTCACATTACTGGAACAGATCCAAACATTCTACTTAGTGCGTATACAGTTTTCTGTCTTACAGAAAAATATGCTACTCATTCTTTAAAGACAACCCAAAACTAAGAGATGTGATATGCAATCACTGGAAACTATCATTTACGACACTAAACGATAATTCTTTATGGAATGTATTCTGTTTTCCCAAAACGAACGAATGGTTATAAAAGTCTTTCCTATATGAAACTGAGGTTCACAGCTAGCTAGATTCCACGCTCTTCCTGAAATTCAGAGTAAACTATAACAACAAAAGACACTTAAGCTTCATTGCAGAAGTCCAAATTAAGTGGAAAGTGTATACCTTTTTAAGATTCAATTAATTCTTTTGTGCAGTTTCTTCCATCTCGGCTGGGACATTAGTTTTTAAAAGACATGTTTCCTTGCAACTCTCATCAACTGTATACGAGCTGAACAGCAGAAGGGGAAAAAGGTCTAATTGAATGTACTATAGAACTGTCAGTTTAAACACAAGAAAGAGAGGGCAAGAAGAGATTTTTGCTGTAATATGAACGTTACAACCCAGCACGTACGAGCTGCTGGAGGCACAACAGTTCACACAAGCTCAGGTGCATCAGGAATCCAGAAAACTAAATAGGGAGATCGAGGCCTTAATAAAAGGAGATTAGGTCGGGCTTTTCAGACAAGAAAGAGGTTTAATAGTCAGATGTTCATAGCAATGAAGCTTAAGGAAAGCACTGGGTGCAATAAGACTTTCCATGTTGTAAAATTTTCAGGAATATAATATTCCTTAATTTTTGAAGATGCTGCTTTAGATGCCTCCTCCTTTCTACACCCTGAGAAGTCTCTCCACACATGAAGGCAGAAAGTGCTGCCCTAACACTATTAACTCCCATCTACTCTTATTTGGACCTTCCAAGATTGCATATTGTCCAAGTCATGGACGAAAAGCAATTGCTCAAAAGCACAAAATTCCTTAGCAGCACACAGGTACAAGTACTCTGCTTACAGGGCCACTCTGGCCCTTGGAATGGTACTGTACAGCCTAAGTAGAAGATACTATGGCTAAAACCTCACTGGATATAAGCCAGCTTCAGGGTTCTCCCAAGTAGGACTGCATGTACTTCATTACAAACAGGAACCACAAGAATATTTCCCCTGGTTTACTTTATTTAAAGCATCCCTTCCATTGCTTCACGTACCCTTTTAACAGATTTTGTTAAAAGGTAAATCAGTTTTGATGAGATGCTTATTGTAACATTCTATGCGTACCACCTAACTTGCTCTGAATTTTCAGTATTTTGCACGTTACAAACTATTTCTCCAACAAAACAGGCTTTTTTCAAGAAGTTAAAACATGACATTACTGCAAGAAGCAATGTACAAAGAGGAATTTAAATCTCCTGCCACCCCTCCATGAAAAGCATACGTAACAATCAGTTGGTTTGAAGATAAAGTTCAAAAGACTCTATATGTCTCTTAAAAACAGAAGAACACACTACTACTTATGCATCTAATATTCTACAGTTGATTTTGCAAGTCTTTAACATAGGGACACCAATCATTGCTGCTGCAGGAGAAAAAAAAAAAACCTGAAGTGGATCCACACATTAAACATTCTAGTAGCAAAGCTGACTATTTACTTTTTCAAACAGCATAGGAGCCAAATTTTTTTTCGCCTTTTCCTTGTAACTAAGCCCATATTGTTTTATTCAAGGTCCTTCTGATCCAAAACACAAAACACAGTGGTTCTCCAGTTACCCTCCACTACCATTGGCACATCTTACATAGAAGAGAGGAAGCTCTTTAGTTCATCTCCAAGGCTTCCAGTTCACGTAAGCCTCCCTGGCTTGTAAAGCCTGTGAGACCTGGCGATGCCAGAGGGTATCCAAGCAATAAAATAACACGAGCCCACACAAGCCACCACTACCACTGGTTTTAAGAGGTAAACTGACATGTTTTAGAGCAGATGCAAACAGTACTTTCCTCGGCAAGCATACCTATGCTAAATACAAGCTTAAGAACAGGGTTCTTCCTTCCTTGAAATTAGTGCAGGCGTTAATTAGCAGCTTATCTGAATAGCAGATACAAAAACAAAGCCAAATATATTGTTAGACACTTTAGCTTCACATCAGCAGCTGTGATAAGCTCATACATAATCGTCAGACATTTGAAAAAGAAAGGGCAGATAAAGCTCAAGAAACTTACATACACATTAGCACTGTTTTTGCTCAGTCATTTAGAAATTTGCAATAATAATAATAAAAAAGTAGGCTTACTCACCCGTTCTGTGAACAGCATTTCTTATAGATGCAGAAGGCTGCCAGGCCCACCACAATTGCCACAACCACTTTAGGAAGAATTAAAAAAAAAGCCTTAGAGGGATAAAGATCATCTCTAGCTCACAAAAGAGCCTCAAAGATTTTTAGCAGAAATAGCACTGTTTTCATCCACAGTCCTCTAGACGCCACCCCCAAAAATACTTAAAATTTGCATGGCTTGTTTCACAAATATCTATTTGATGCTTTCGTCAAGGCTGTTCAAGACAGTTCAGCTCAAGAACAGTGACCACCGAGATGGCAAAACCTCAGCAACATTAAAACAGATATGTCAACATCCTAACATTATTTTTTACAACAAGTTTATAAGAAAGTGGTAGGCTTATAAAAGCGGGTAACAAATGCAAGGACAGAAAATGGACCAAGCACTTTTGTTCCCTGGCACAGTTATTTATTCACACTTCCAGTAAGCCCAAGCTCTGAAGAGTTTATGAAAACGACTAAGTTGTGGAAGACTGCCTTTGAAATCTGATGCCTCGCATACATGAAAAAATACACATTTTACATTAAATTAATCTATAATTGCTAAGCAACCTTAACTCTTCTTGAACTATGCAGTCTTAGGAGCCGACAAGCGTTTTTCAAATAACCAAAACTCCAGAATCATGTTATATTACTGCAGTCACAGCTGACGATCAGAATATCAATTCCACATAAAAAATACAATCCACATTGTATCTTGTTCACGTTTTATAAGGTACTTACCACAGATGATGACTGTAATATACACACCTAAAAAGAGAGTGAATCAGTATCACAAGAGGAAGACATGTGCTTCTTATTCGAACATTATTATTAAAATATTCACAAAGTTATTTCAAATAGATCAAGCCCTTCTGTCAACACAATCCTTGTAGCAGGCCAGTTTATATTGAAGTATTTATTTAACTTAAAATATTCCCATTTTTAAATGGATTTTGCTAAAATCTTTTTTTCTTACGTCAAAATAAAGAAGGAAGTTTGCATTATATGATTTCTCCTGAATATAAAAGAATGTCCCCAAGAAGTAAAGCATCTGTTACACGTATTTTCATTCTAGTGGAAATTCTTGAAGTTCATACTTACTTAACTGGCAAGTTGGCACTCCAGGATTCCACTGGTTTTCTCCAACATACTGAATACGAGCTTCACCATGCAATGTGTAGCCTGTGTAACATTCAATCGTAATAAAATCCCCGACAGAGTACGAAGGTTTCTGTCCCTCAATTACTCTACCATGATTTATGTCTGGAGTGAAACCAGAACCTTTAGGGTCACCTGGAAAGAGATCACGGTGCGGGGGAAGAAAATGAAATTAGGTTCAAGAACAGAGCTGCTCCATGAAGCAGATTCACGAAGTTGCCATCAAAACACATTTGGGTAAATACCAGAAGCTCAATAACTTCTTAAGTCAATATCTTTATATGCAAAGGCTTCCTGCTTCCTAGAGGCTGCAGATACTTTTGTTGACAGACGTGCCTCAGACGCATCAACAGAAATACTAGTCTCAGCTTCATTAGGACAAACATTTGCATCAAAGAAAGACAATCTCTGCTTCCGTTATAACAAGTGATCACATGGTGCAAAGGGAGACGAGAATACAAGTCTACCATCATCAAAAAAGAAGAATCTTCAGAAAACGCTCCCCAAACAGATCTTTCACACCGGCTTTTGAACCTTAGCAATTTCCATAAGCAGAACTAAGACTGAACAAGGACTCCCACTCTACTGAAAACTGTCCTCAGTTGCTGAAAACTCCCCCTGCCATGACCCTCCCAACCCTACTAACATCGCCTGTCGGTGCCCTGCTGACGGACCTAACTGCCAGGGTCTGCACATTACTACGTCAGATAGCTGGAACTTATCAGTCTGCCCCTGATCTTACCGCATGCACAGTTTTGTAAAGAACTCCACGTATCCCGTCCTTGACAAGTTACTGTCATCTCTTCAGCACCATCAGGAAAAGTACAATCAGCATTGCACTTTATCTGAACAGACTCTCCTTCTCCATATACAGATTTTGCAGGAATCGTTACTCCGTCTGTGATTTTTGGGGCACCGCATACGCCTTGAGTAACTGATATATGAATTTAAAAGTAAGTTTAGTGGTAACAAACTTTTAATATTCCATAATTCATTAACTCACTCCATAAATATACATTGCTTTTGTATGAGAAAAATAGATCAGCATATCTGAGAAGTTTAACTTCACCACAATTTTAAGTATAAATGTTTCTCTTAGAAAACTTAAAAGAAACATTACTGTAGATATTAAGTAAGGCAACATGATGTTATGATGTGGTAGCTAAAAAATTCATATTTGTTGATTAATTATTTTTGTAAGCTCTAGAATTATTTCCAGGTACCTTATCAGACTCATTCCTTATGGAACCCCCAAACATACTCTTTGCAGAAGTGGTTCTCATTCTTGGGAACTCATTATTAGAGCATGCAGGGAAAAAATTCTCTCACTGTGATCTACGACAACATTTCCTCTCCCTCTAGCACAAAGAGGAAGGAGAAAAGTTACAGAAAGACCTCTGCAATGTCCCCAGCCCTGCAAATTAGTCCTGACTTAATAATTTGCCTGATCAAAATCTAACATTCTAACCATACAAGATGCCTGGAAAGTAAGAGCTGAAGAGCTGCGTAAGGAACACAAGACACGTATGATTTTGATTACTCAAGAAGGACACTACAGGTTTCCTCATTATGCATACTCCTAGTTCTTTCTATCAGAATTCAGAAGCACATCTTTTCTCCTGTATTTCCACATGAAATCACTAGAACTACCACCGTGATGCTATTACGATGCAGCAGCACCACAGTATGTCCACGCCACAACTTCTATATGCATGTCTGTAACTGAACTCACTCTCATCCAAGAACTCTTTGGAGTTAAGAGTCACTCCAACACCTAAAACAGCTGCCTGTAGATGAGGCCGCATGTCAACTTCCTTAGCTTCTGATTTCCAGCTACAGTGTTACGATTTAAAATTTTAGCTAAGATGGATGTACAACATTCTCAACATACAAGAGAAGTCGGATTCTTTATTTAAAGACTTACTTTTTTGACAAGTTGGTTTTGGAGGAGACCAGTTGTTATCTTCTCCACAGGTAATTACATCTGCTCCGACCATGAAATAGCCCGGATCACACTCAAACACGACTGAGTCCCTATAGCTATAGGAAGGTCCCAATCCAGTTTTTTTTCTCCCATTTTCAACTTTCGGGTTATCGCATTTGACCACTGAAATCAGTGAAAGAAAACCAGCTTGGAAACACGTGTTAACAGTATCTGTGCAACAGAGACAGCATCCTCTTACTGCTTGTATGTTTCCGTCTCTAATTCCTCAAACTGTTTTGGAGGGGGTTCATAAAAAGGTTATCCTCTTGAAGGTGGACAAGGTCCTTGCCTTAAGCTATTGAGTTTTAACGGTACCAGTCAAATAAGAAATTGTAATAATTGATGATTATAATCATGTTCCACTTCCAATTCTGAAATTTTGCCACTTCCTGTACCGTGTCAGAATTTCAGAAAACAAAGTGATATTGAGTTGGGTCCAAATGACAACACACAAGCATCTAGTACTTCTCCCTATGTCTGCAAAGCAAGACTTTGTCCTTGCTAGACTTCGCATTTATTTCTGCATTTGCATAGTAGCTGTGTTTAGAAAAAGAGTTCTTCCTTACCTTTTTACTATTCATAATCTAGCTTTCACATTCTTGCTCTTTACAGAATTTTTCTTCAGCTACCCAGGCTTTACGGTCTCTCAGTTACTCCACTTTGTCCTCGTCACTTCTACCAACAGCATGCTCATACATATGTTTTTAAATTTTTAACTAAAACTTTAGTCATATTATGTGTCATAATTAATCAATATCCATAATACAGTTGGATCTGATCTCCACTGGAACTATATCAAATTTAGTACCAGAGAACCTGTTTCTTCTCTTCTTTTCTATAGGGAAGTCCATCACCCCCCGCTCCCTTCCAAAAAAGGGACAGATACTGAAGTTCTGGAGTCACATAGGCTACATAGGCTATAATAAAGAAGTATATTAAAAATCCCAACAACCTCTGCATTGTGGAGGTGCTTCACTCCAAATGCCATTTGAGTGTGCATCGTATGTGCAGAAAATAGTAGCTGGGCCAATCAGCGAGAAGGGATCGGCGCCTCTCGGTACCTCATCGCACGAGTAGGTTACTGCCGTTTGATAAACGTAGCTAGGGGCTTCCGTGTAGCGCCCGTTGGCTATGCTTGGAGGTGGTTTACACGGAATTACTAGGAATAAATCACACAAATTAGTCAACAGAATTTTGCTGTTACCGTGTTCATCTCAGAAACAGCAAGCCTTGATTTTCAAGTTATTCCATTTAAAATCCAACATATAGCTATTTCTAAGACAAGTTACAGTTATAACTAAGTTACCGATGGTCATCTATTACAGCAAGTCTCAATCTCAAGAAGAGGTTGACTTTAACTAATATGAGCTAATTACCACAATAACTGATATTTTTCAGTGATCATTCCTCAGGCACATCCCACGTAGCTCCAAAAAAATAAAAATTAGTCCTATTTTACCATAATGTCTTGTACTGGAAAGCTTATAGCACAGCTGTTTTTAAATGAACTATCACTATCTGAATATAAACTTAAACACAGTAGTAATTTACTTACTTTCACATAAAGGAAGATCTCTATTCCAGTCAACACCATTATTCTTAATTACACAGGAAATTTCATCAGGTCCAGTTAATCTGTATCTAGAAAAGTAAAAATATTTAAAGAGGTGAAACTTAAGAAAGCTCTCATTTCTCCAACTAGCAGCTAGAAACTTTGTTTACACAATTCTGTCCCGTGATTACAGGGCCGTGACACGCCAAGTTTTTGTTGTAATGAGAATGGTATCTTAAATTTTATTTAATTATTTATTTATTAACAGCCTCAACTTTGAAAACAAAAGAGAAGGAAATGAGACATCACTAAAGGAAGTGATGGAAGTCTTGCCATTTTAAGATGCGTACCCTCTAATACTAATGCTCAAAGTTACTAATACTAAAAAAATAAGCTGTTAAAAGGAAAGGGAGGAAAAAACCTTGTGAGAGGCTAGCACTTTTGACTTCATTTGCTATACACTGACAGGTGAGACATTATTCAATATAATAATGAAGGGTGATGAATATATAAATTCATTCTCTCTGACACAGAAGCATTAAAAGAAGTCATTAGAGGTAACACTCTAGTTTTCACTCTGCCAAATCTCACTAAAAAGCTTAAGCCTTGGTTGATGCAAACAGCAAGTAAAACCAGGGAATCAAGTCAAATTTAACTGTCATTTCATTTGCTCCAGGTAGAACTGTGGAGACACTTCAAGTCAGAACTGGAATGGAACCTGCATAAGAAAATCTGGGTTTGGTTCTAGTCTGGTCTAAACAGAAAAAACAGAAGAGGATTAATTCACCAAAATACTTACCCTTGTTCACAAGATAAAGTAGCTTTTGAACCAAATGTAAGATCCGTCACATCAATAAAACCATGTGCTAATTCTCCTGGATGTTTACATTTTCTCTCTAGAGTGAGGGGGAAAGAAAAGAAAAAAAAAAAAATCTACATCTTTGTAGTTATATCCAAAGACTAAGTCTTTGGCATATAATTTTCTTACCATCATTAGCATTTTTCAAGCTTTGTTTAAAATATTACAGAATACAAATTCTCACTTGAAAAACAACTAAAATTGTTAAACATCAAAGGGAAAACACAAAAGAGGTCATACACACATTACCTGTACAGAACTGCTCTATGGGCGACCACTGTAACTTCTCACCGCATGTACGAGTTACTGATTTTCCAGGGATTCTCATATACCCTGGCCGGCAGATGTACGACACCGTGGTTCCAATAGGAAAGCTCTGCATTGTGCTGAAACTCTCCCCGAGCTCTGCATATTGCAGCCTGTCTGGAGGCAGACACGTGTCTGTCAGAGGAAAGAAAAAGCAATACACAATCTTGTCAACAAAAAGAGATACAAGTTGAGGCATAATGACACAGATGCCAGGCTCGTTCAGTAGGTCTTAAGGACCCATCCGTAAATCAAAGAGGTGACATTCTTAAGGGCCAAAGCTATTTGTGTATTTCACTAGGTTTCAGTTTTTTAATTTATATTTTAATTGCACTCAATGTCCAACTGTACAGTAGTACAGGTTACTTATTTGCTACTTTTCTCAAATTCCTCTTTAGCATGCTACCCAGAGAATGCATTTCCTTTCCAGTTCATATTTTCTGTCTGTTTGCCTTACTCTTGTACTTAAAATATATGACTTAATTCACTGTATACGCATCCGCAGTGAAATGCCTATTTAGGCTGCTGCAGGAGAAACAAACCAGCCACACTCGCACAGCTCACTTCCGTTCCTAAGACAAAGGGCCAGGCAGATCACAAAGGGCAGTTTAAAACACGATCCCACGGGGACCTACAGGCCCAGGGACATTTTGAGGTTCGGTTAATGTAAATGTAATGTAAAACTCCTCCACGCTGCAGGACCTGGAACACGTTCCGGACCTGGCGGCCCAGGCACAAACGTCAGACCCGCCCAGCCTTTGCAAGACTTACCCACGGCAGAGGCCACCACCTCTACGACCATACCTATTAATTTCTTTTACCTTTATATTATTGCTTAGAGATCTACCAAACCATAGAAGAAATTTAAACCCCAAGCTCAGGGTGAGAAACACGCACCCACCAGCACCCAAAGCCAGCAGGTCCGTTTTTGCAACACCTCCTTTCTCTCACGTTTTCGCCCCAAACCCCACCGAAGCCGCCCGCAGAGCTCGCTGGTTCCACCACCCCCTAAAGCCATTTCCTTCTCCCTCCCCACCGCCTCCCCGAGCGGCCCAGCAGCCCCCTCAGTCCCGGGGGAGGACGAGCTCCTTCCCTCCTCCCTGTTGCTCTCGGGGCCGGGAGGCCGCGGGGGCTAGGCGTGCACCACCAGCTCCTCAGCTCGCCACCCCGCCGCCATGGCGAGCCGGGGGGGGCAGCGGACGCCCGTTCCTCACCCTGAGCCCGCGCTCCGCCGAGCCACGACAGCGCCATCATCGCCAGCAGGAGGCCCAGGCGGCGGGCGGGCGACACCATGGCGGCGGCGGCCGCAGCGGGAGCGGCCGGTGCGTGTACCTCGCTAGGGCGACAGCGGAGACGCAGCGCAGGGCTGGGGCGCATGCGCGCTGCGCCGCCCGCCTCTGCCCTCAGCGGCCACCGCCCCGCCCCTCCCCAACATGGCGGCGGCAGGGCTCCCGCTCTCCTGGCAGCCACCGTCCTGAGGCGCAACTTGCCGCGCCCCGGGCTGAGGAGACCGACGGTGGGGAGAGGCCCCGGCCCGACGAGACCGGGTGTAGGGAGAAGCCGCGGCCTAGGCGGGGCCAGGGTTGGGGAGAGGCCCCAGCCTGAGGAGAAGCCCCGGCCCAGGGAGAGGCCCCGGACGGAGGAGACCAGGCCCTTTCCTGGGCAGGGGCCCCTTGGAACCGCCCACGTCCCCGGCAAAGAGGAAAATCTTCAAAGCGTGTTTAGTTGCGCCGCCCCTGCGCTGTGAACGCCAACAAAAGCTAATTAAAAATAAGTGCTCCTGGCTGCCAGGCCAAGATGAACCGCTCCATTCGGTGCTGCTGCTCGTTTTAAAGACAAACCGCGTCTGTTGCAGAGCTGTATTAAAAAAAAAAAAAACATAAAAAAATAAAGACTTAAAACTCGAGATGGACACTAAAGTAGAGACAAAACCTAAAGCAATTTTTGTCCCACGTTCAGCTTTTATTAGGTGAAGCATTTGTAGAGAAACACTGCAAATAAGCATTTCTGGAAGAAGATGCAGAGCAGCATCTGGTGATGCTGCAGACGTGAATACAGTTGTTATTAAGACAATCTTTGGTTTAACAAATGGTGACTTCCACACGTGCAGGAATGTTTTTCTGGGTCTTGCTTATCACAGGGGTTGCAATGAGGGAAATGTTCTTTGTCAGACAGCAGCAGGACACAGACGTCCCTCTGAAACAGCAGCTGTACTCTGTGCAGTGTGAACTTCGTTAGATCCTTACAGTAATTAATGGGAGCAGAAGGAGCATTAACATTGATTCCACAGTAAAGTGCCTATTTTGCCACAGAATTTCAGTCTCAACGTGAGCGATGCTTCCATGCAACCTGCAACCGCTCTCTGCATGGAAAACGGGTTGGATGCCTGGTTAGCGGCAGCAGGAGTGCCCAGCCTAGGGAAAAGATGACATGCTGGTGTTAAAATTAGACTTTTCCTGTTTCCACACTGATGTCTACACATTGTGATGTGTTACACAATGTAATCACATTGTAACTCGGGGGGGGAGGGG
>VWZL01000833.1:705433-739258 GCA_013396915.1 Stercorarius parasiticus
GGGGGCGGAGAGGAGAGGAGAAAATTTCTGGGAAATGCATTGTTTCAAAGAAGGAATTATCTAAAACCAGCCTTTACGGAAATAAAAATAAACATAAAAGAGCTGTTTACAGGTGCCATTTTGTGGTCAAAGCTGATTATGTTCAGAGTGCTGCTAACAGTGAAAATTCATTGTTATCTGCAATAGATTCAGCATAGAAAGGAGATTCAGCTGGAAGTGAAAATGGCGTTGCAGCAAGTGTAAAAGCAAGCGAAAATCCCCAAAGGCCCAGTTCGGTGCCCTGTTCTGACGCTGCTGCTGCTCAGGCAGTTTTTTAGAGAGCAAGCTCTCCCATAATCCTTACGAACAAAGCAACGTTATGTCGGAAGCAAGGCACAGTCTGGGAGCCTGACCCGTGAACACCATCTATTCAGGTTATGGAAAAGGAAACACACACATCAAGGGTGGTGTCAGAAAGAAAAATAGGATTTTTCCACTTGAATGACTATATTGGAACAACTTAAGTTTGCAGCTATGACTAATATTTTATGTTGAGGAATATAAATCCATACCTTCTATGGAAGACAGGAGCGTTTCTGTTTAGCTGCCTCGTTCAGAGGGGTTTGGTAACTGTCGTTTTCATATGTATGATAGTAGCTAAGTGAAAAAGAAGAAAACAGTGAACCGTGTTGGTTTGTAAAAGAACAGTTGGGTTGGTTTCCTCTTAGGAAGAGTCTTGAAATAAAACAACATAACCACACCGTCGATTCCAGGTTGCTGTGCCTTGTACAGTTTGCAAGCATGAGCTGAAGAAACAAAAATACAAGACCCAGGCACGCTCAGGCAATTATTTCAAGTGTCTAAAGCGTATAAAACTTGGGACTTGGCAACAAAGGACATGAATGCACATCCAGAAGACCGCCTTACCCTTGCTTCTGCTTAGAAATAATTTTCCAGACAATGCCTGTGCCCAGGAGAAGCAGGACTCCCGCAGCCGCGACTCCTGAGAGAGAAGAGCGCATATTATTCTCACTGTATTTTTTAAAGCATATCAGCACAAAAGACCCATCTTCAAAGTAAGCAGAGGGGAACGGTGCCACTGAGGCCACTGCATAAAGCTAAAGACCTGGCCACAGAGATGTCTCCGAGCTGCTTACCTAGGCCTACTGAGCCAGACTTCTGTGACGCTGAAATGGAGAGAAAAAGAAAAATCAGCAAATTATTTTAACAAAATACAGTGTTTCTCAACTGTAGTTAACCACTTTATCAATAAAGCTTTTACTGCTAAGGCCTACAATACAGGATTTCTTAAAACCCACACCATTAGATACTTTTTTTTTTTTTAATATACAGAAAGACACGTGCACGTTTAAAATGCATTTGCACGTTTCTGTTTGGTCTTTGCCTCATTCCCAGTTCGCTCACTCAGTTTGCAGGCTGGGACAGGAGGGTCCCAGCTGAAATCCTCTTGGCACTGAATCTGACTGATGCCTTCCAACGTGTAACCATCGTCGCATTCAAGAGTGATGTTACTCCCAGAGCGGTACGTATTTCCTTTTATGCCTTTCTTAACACCTTGAACTTCTGGGAATACACATCTGATCTCTGAAAATAGAAGTAACAAAAAAAAAAAGGGATTTTTAATGAGAGGGAACATGAAATACAAGAAATACAGCTGTGAGTTATATATGACATTGTTCTTGAATTCTTTCTGAATGTAACCAGGAATTAATTCTTGTTCCAGAGGGCAGTTTCTTTCTTTGTGGCTGCATAAAAGGGTTGGTGTCTCACTCCCACGTGTGTGTATTTGTACAGATCAGCTCCTCCACGCTGATATGGCAGCCGGAAAATCAGGTGTAGTAGGGGGACCTTGGGAGCAGCCTGACAGAGATTTTTCTGATACTGAGCTACCAAAACATTTGAGAAGAAAGGCGTAGCAGGGGAGGATTCTATGGGAGCTTTAGAGCCAACCGCCTGTAACCCACTTCTAGTCTGTAGAAGTCCCTTGCCCTTTGAAGATGTCACCAGCCGTATTATTTATCAATAATTAATTTATTAATTAGTCCAGCCATCTAAGCTATTTATACCACTAATTTCAATTAAGTGAATTGGTTGCTTCAATTTAAGTGTCTAATCACCTTTGACAGTCCAAGCCCAAGAATTCTGCAGGAGGAGGTTCTCAGTGGAGACCAAAGGGGTAACATCAATGTGTAACTTTCAACCTTTGTTTCACACCTTTTTTTTTTTAATATTTATTTTTACTTTCACACGTAATAGTTACTAAGGACACTTCAAAATGACGAGAACATGAAATGGCAGGGAGACATTTTCTGAGACTGCTTCCTTAAAGAGCCTCTGACTTATTTACGTAAGCATTTGGCACGTTATTTCCTCCCATTGTTATCCCAGCGTGTTTCAACTCCTGAGTCACTGAGGTGGGGGCAACTCCACCAAGGAAGCACCCTGTGTGGGGAATGAATTTATTCTAGTAAATGTCCGGTTTTCTGTGCAGGAACACCCACGATAGGAATCTTGTGACATTCGTGAAATTGCCTTTAGTGAGTTTGCCCGATGACAGTGAGCTACACAGAGGGGCCAACTCACACATACAGAGGCATTTTCTGAGAGGGGAATAGTCGGGCTCAGGTGTAATCTATAGACCGTCCATCAGAGACGTCTCTGATATAATCAATTCCTTTGTTTCCTGCTAGTGATAACTGCGGAGCGAGAGGCACAAAGAGGGAAGGGAGAAAGTTTCTACTCTTCTACTTAAAGTAAAAAGGTTTTAACGGGAGAAAGTTACTATACAACTCATTCATAGTAACAAGACCAGACATGGAAAACGTGCAAGAATTAAAATTGCCTTCCAGAATTTGTGGTTCTGCCACCACAGTTTCCAAACAACATGAGCAAACTAAGCACTAACACACCTTTGCACCAAGGAGGAGGCTGGCTCCAGGTTCCTGACACGGTGCAGTTGATGAAAGCATTCCCAACGAGTGAGTAACCGGGATTGCAGCTGTAGGATACAGATGCTCCATAGGAAAAAGTGTCAGAGATGTTGCCGTTGAGCTTCCCATTGGTGATGCTTGGAGGATGGAGACATTTCACAACTGGAAAGTTGGGGAGAGACAAACAACAGTGTAGACATGAGGATCCTGATGGACTTCCAGAGAGTAGCTAAGGCACCCTATCTTCACAGCCTTGATTGCTCCTTTTTAATTTCTGTAGGCTCAGCAAATGATTTTGTAACACTGTAACTCCATCAGGCTTTGGAAATGGCTATAAACTTGGTCTTGTCACTCATTTTGTAGTAAAAGACTCAGATTTAGTCCTTATATGAACCTTCCCCTAAGGCAACTCATGTTAAAAGTCCTTTCTTCTTTGCTCTCTGCAACAAAAACACACCTTGACAGACCGGAGGAGGATGGCTCCAGGCTCCAGACTGTGTGCAATAAATGGATGCTGCCCCAATGAGAGAGAAGCCGGGCTCACAGATGTAGCTTACAGATGTTCCAGGAGTGAAAAATGCTTTTCCTGGGCCACTGTGAGACCCGTGGGTGATGTCTGCAGGCTTGGAACAGAGAAGCACTAAAAAGGGAGAAGCACAGATCAAAACAGAGTTCAGAGAGGCAAGAGGGGAAACTTTTGAGCACCCGTGGAGGGCTGTACGCTCACTCCCATAGCACTGAATCCCACGCATGGAGCCAGCCCTGCCCAATCCTCGGCACTCGCTTCGCCCCAAATCATCCCTAAAGCATATGGAATCACACACATTCCCTCTTGCACAAAGGAACGTTGCCCAGCATCATCTTTCCTGTTATATCACATAAGAAGGGTGATTAGTTCAGATCTATAAAGGGAATTCCACACTTGTAAGACCATCTTATTACAACATCTGTCCAGGTTCCTTATGGCCAGCAAAGCTGGCCTAAGCTCATTTTTAAGGTGTTCATACTGAGAAACCAAGGCACGAGATACAGCAGCAATAAGAATCGGAAAAATTAGGATAGATGGGTCTTCAGATCTAAACACTAGGCTCTGGATTCCTCTCGCCCCCTAAACATCTTACAACACACTACCAAGAGTGGAAAGGATGGCCAGCTAAGGACAGATGACACATGCTTTCTTCTTTCATAGGCGGGGAGCGGAGGATCCCGCGTGCCCCAAGGCTGGCACTGGGACTTGTGAAGGTCTTTTGGGACATTATCAGTGTTGCATTCAGTTGTAATGATGTCTCCAGGCCTATAGAGGGACTCCAGTCTAATTGCTTTTCCATTCCCAGCTCACGCAGCCAACTGTGGACAGCGGTAGAGGGAACCCTTCACATTGCAAAACACGTGCGGGATAGAGGGGAGCATTTGGCCACAGAGCCCTCGTTCTTTCTTTTGTCATGGAGTTTGTTGAAGCAACAGCTCGTTTCAGCAAGTCCTTAGCCAAATATCACTACATGTTTAATGCGTTTAGAAAGTTGAGAAGATAAGGAAGGGGACGGCTCCAGACTCCGTGAGTTGTACAACAGACTTATTCCCAACAAGGGAGAAGCTGTGTTTGCAGCATTGACGTACAAGTGCTGCTGCATTAAAAGTGTCTGAGAAATGACTGCTGTGTTCCCCATTATTAATACTTAGAGGAGGCAGACACTTCACTAGTGAAAGAGGAGAGGGAGAAGGTGAGGAGGTGACATTAAATTGTGAAAAAAGGGATAACAGAGTAAAAAAGTGCAATTAACCCTCTTCGCTGCAAAAAGCAGGACAGGTTGGGAGGAGGAGTTAGCATTTAGTAAATCTTGCCTTTATAATGAACCTACCTGGCTTCATTATGGTATCAGGATGATGATAATGTTCTGCCACTCCATCTAGAGACAGCATTAAGAGTTTAAAATACATATTTGGTTGAGCAAACACAATGCACAAATTTACCTTCATTTTCCATCATCCTGCCTTTATATTTCCACTGAAAATTTCACTCTTCTCTGATAGTGTCCTGCCATGAAACTACCAAATTTCTCACTTTCGGGAACTGAAGAGTACATGGATTATGGATTGCAACAAGCAAGGTGAGAAAAATGCAAATCATGCTTATACTTACAGCATTACCCAAAACCTGGCTCATCTCCTGTGTGAGAAGAGGGGCACAAATAAAAGGAACAATTTCTGGGTTCTCCTTAAAGTAATCGGAGCAAACAGGAAAAATAAAGCCACCTTTGGCTTCAGTGACGGGTAGGAGCAGTCGGGGAGGAATCTGCAACATTAACGAGTCGGAGCACTGACACTTACCCTGCTCACAGATGGGCACGGGTGGCTTCCATGTCCTGTCAGCTTGGCACTGGGCTGTGCCATGGCCTCGCAAGGTGAAGCCTTCGTGGCACTTAAAGCTGACAGTATCCTTGTATGTGTAGCGATGTTTGAGAACAAATACACTCCCATTCTGGATCTGTGGGACTGGACATACCACCTCTGCAAAATAAATTCGTTATCTCAAAGAGGGAGCCATACGTATGCTGTAATTGCTGCATATCTAAGGTCCATCCTTAACGTGCCACTGCTCAGAGAGGTTTCACAGGTGGCACTTGGAGACTCACAGAAGAATAATTTCAAGAATTGAGGGCTTTTTAGTTCCTTTAGGTACCCTAGGGTTACCACATTATTGTATATATAAATATAGTTTTGTGCCTGTAACCAGAATAATGCAAATACATTCCAATAAATACATTAAATGGTGTAGAAATCCATAAGTGCTGCCAGTTGTTCTCATGACTGCGTTACTATGCCAAGCTCATGCCTTCCAAAGCCATTCCATCTGGAGGAAAGACGAATTGCAATGATCAACCCCTGCAAAACAGCCTTGTGGTTTGGATAACAGTACAGCATTTGGAAGATCCCAGTTCAGTTTTACTCAATATCCCACTCTTCTACTGCAAGACACATTTCTTCCTTAATTTATTATTTATGTTTGTGAAACAAAAGGGACAAATCCCTGCAGGCATCTCACAACTTCATTCTACATAACTCTGAAAGATAAAAAGCTAGCATCTGGAAGGCTTTTAGAAGAAACCAAACAAGTAAGCAAAACAGAACCATCCTAGAGGAATATTACGTTTAAAAAGTCTTAGTCCTCAAGGTTCTATTTATTTTAAGGAAATGCCACTTTTTAATTTTAAGGACTTAATTTGGCAACTCTGTGACCTACTTACTCCGACACACGGGAAGAGCACCACTCCATGAGACATCTACTCCAAAAACCTCACACCGCCGATGAGACTGCCCAACCAGTTGGTGCCTGGAGTTACACGGAAAGAAATACCAGTTGATACCAGGATTTCGCACTCCCACTCTGAGACTGTCCCCAGAGGTTTCCTTCTGCAGCCTCCTGATTCTGGCTGGTCCCCAAGGTGCTTCTGTTTGTTTGACACACGGGAATGAAGGACACCAAGTTCCTCCTTCCCAGATCCAAGAGGAACCGCAATGATCCAATTGCTGTGGATTAGATTGGTCAGGTGCTAACTGAGGACTCAGACCCAAGTGATGTCCAAGCCACCGGAGCCTCCTCGCAGCACAGGCTCGCTTGCACTCCCGGCTCCTGCTGGGTGCCCATCTGAGAAGGCAGCCTGAAACTGAAGCTTGCAAAGTAATATATTGAGCACAGGCAGGGAACAATGAGAGATGCTTCTCCCACAGCCGGCAACTGTGGCATAACTGGAACCAAAATACAAATTCTGGCTTGCTCTGGGAGAACGGCCCACGCGGAGGAGTGGGCTCAGAGCCTTCACTGCAAGTTGCCCAACACCAAGCTCAGAAAATTAAGTCAGGAAAGGCAACGTGGGACTCACCCTTCGTCACACAGGTAGCTCATGGTTGACCCAAAAAGGAGATCTGTCAGAATAACTCTGCCGTTCTTTGGTGCATCTGGGTATTTACACTGTTTCCCTGGGAAAGAACAAGGCTGAGTTTACACTCCTCTCTCGCAGTTTTGTAATGCGCTACGAGAAACTATCTTAAGGATCTGTCCACATTCAGGCACCAATAAAGATGTGATTTTTAAAAGACCAATAGCTGCCCAAACTATGTGACTAGTGAAGCCATGTATGAATCATTTTTTAAAGAATTGCTTTAAGAAACCCACAAACGTAGCTTAGACAATTTTCAACAACCAACACCAAACTAATGGAGCTATTCACTTTTACAGAACGCTAGCGCTTCAGACCACGTGTGGTTTTTGAGGCATGTCAGAGTTGGGGACACTCCGGGGTGTCTCATGTATCCCGGCCGGCAGCTGTATCGCACAATGTCCCCAACAGGAAACTCCGTCAGATTTTTGAATTCCTCAGTTAATTCAGCAAAGGTTAAATTTGGAGGGGCTCCACAGCCACCTGTCAGGAAAGAAAACACAGGGACAAATAGGGAGATCAAAACCACAAAGTCATTTTGAAATGAATATTGAGTATGCATAGATAAAAGTTTACAAGCACAACAGAAAACAAAGGGGAAGGAGTGAAGGACTCAAATTTTGGAAAGAGTTAAGGAAAGGACGCATCCTACAGGCAGAAATTCCCAGACTATCCCTAACTCCCACCTTGGAACCCCAGTGTATCTGCACACCGAGGGAGAGGGAGGCTCCAGTTTCCAGAGTCGGTGCAGTAAATGGATGCCTCTCCCAGGAGGCTGTAGCCAGGGTCACAGCTGTAATTTACGACCATCCCAGTAGTGAAAACTTCCAAGTCCTGGCTGTTGTGATTCCCTTTGTCAATATTTGGAGGTGAAGGACATTGCAGCACTAAAGAGAGAAGACAAAACAGAATGAAAAAAGGGCATGGAGAGGGTAACATGCAGGAAGGATGCAGGCACAAAGATGAACACAGCATCCCGCGTGTGCTGGAAGGACGCTTAGACCCAAGGGTGTCACTGGACATGCCGTCCCCCCTCCCCACGTGCCAGTTCTCGGGGTTGGAGCTTTGCCGGCTCCAGGATGAGCCGAGCATGGGAGGGATGCTCGGCCAGCCCCGGGTGGCCGGGGACCGCGGCAGCAGCCGTCCCCACCTGCGCAGCGCGGGTACGGGAGGCTCCAGTTCCCCGAGGCCGTGCAGGAGACAGAGGGGTCTCCGAGGAGGGAGAAGCCAGGCTGGCAGCTGTAGCTCACGGACATGCCGCTGGTGAAGTTTGCCCCGAGCTCGGCGCTGTGCGTGGCGTGGGCGATGACGGGAGGAGGAGGACAAGGCAGCACTAACGGGGCAGGAGCAGAGAACGGTGTTTTAGTGATTTTGCCAACGGAGGAGCACATCTAACACAGCAAAAGACTGTCACACCTGAAGCGACACGAGTGAGGCGGAGAGCAGCACCTCAGCGCAAGGATGGCCCTAAGCATCCTCTTTCTCCACGCCGCTGTGCCCCACTCACCTGGCTCGCAGGTGGGGAGAGCGGGTGACCAGCGGCCATCGGGCTGGCACTTGGCTTCTGGGCTGCCCCACAGCACGTGGCCCGGGTGGCACTGGAAGGTGACGTTGGCCCCGGGCCGGTACACAGCGCTCCGTCCTTCAGCCACATCTCCATTCTGGACGTCGGGGCTTGTGCAGGTGATCTCTGGAAGGGAAAAGCAGCAGAGGATGGGCTGGCTGGGGAAGCGGCTGCCAGAGCTGGGGGTTCCCCCGTTGTTTTTGTGAGGTCGAAATTCAGCAAAGCTGAGTGACTGTGATGGTCTCCCTTTTCACAGTGGGTAACAGCATTCCCAGCTCACCTTCACACCGGGGGTAAGGGATGCTCCAGGTTCCATTGATAGTACAGTATAGAGTTGTTTTTCCAATAAGAGAATACCCGGCGTCACAGCTGTAATTTACAGACTTTCCAGGGGTGAACACCTTCACATCCTCGCCATCGTGCTGGCCATGGGCAATCGCCGACGGGGAGGGACAGAGCCGCCCTGCAGGGAAGGAAATCTTCAGTGAGAACAGGATGGGCTTTGGGATTTTCTGCTTTGTTTTCCCATTTAGCTCTAGAGAACTGAGACTCTCTAGGTAAAAGTGCGTGGATTTTCACTTTTCATCCCTTCCTTCCTTCCTTCCTCCTGTAATCACTTTGTATCACTGCCATATCCAGAAGTGATAAAGGCAGGTGAATGCACCTTCACACCGAGGGGCAGGGATGCTCCAGGCTCCAGAAGAAGTACAATTAAGCTGTGCCTCTCCGACAAGAACGTAGCCAGGATCGCAGGCGTAGCTCACGGACATGCCGCTGATGAAAACTGCTGTGGCTTGGCCACTGTGCTTTCCATTGGCAACGGCTGGGGGGTCAGAGCACTGCGACACTGCGGGAAGAGGGCAAAGCCATGCTCACGTCAGTACTGAGAAAAAGGAGGAATATGGAAAAAAGGGTGACTTGGTGCAAAGGAACATTGCAGCTGAGCTGCCAGCCTGTAAGAGACGGGGATGTCTGAGGCCGGTGTCCCTCGGCTGCTGCTCACTGCCAGGGTCCACCCAGATATTTCCGCTATCTGGACTTGGGAGCATTTATTTCTGAGGTCTCATCCCCAGTGTCAAAGGGCTCTTGCAGCAGGAGCCCCAGCCCCTCCCTGCCTTGTGAATGGCCGCTGCTTCGCAAATCATCCCTGTGTGCAGCCTGCCCCGGACGCAGCCTCACCAGTGGGGATGGACACTGCAGAGCCCTACCTCCGCACCGCGGGGACGGGGACAGACACCCCACAACGCAAAGCCCTACCTCCACACTGCGGGGACGGAGATGGACACCCCGTACCGCCGAGCCCTACCTGCACACCATGGGGACAGACACCCCACACCGCAGAGCCCTACCTCCGCACTGTGGTGGTGGCCCGCTCCACATGCCGTGCTCCCCGTCCACCGTGGTGCAGAAGATGGAGGGCTCTCCAGCCAGTGCGTGGCCGGGGTTGCAGGTGTAGGTGACCACGTCTGCGTAGGAGAAGGTGTCCGTCGAATGCCCGCTGTGTCTCCCGTGGGGGATGTCCGGAGGCGGATCGCAGACGATACCTGCGGGCGCGTACGAGGTGGTTTTAGCATCAATGCTTTGCAGCAGCACCTGGGGTCTGCAGGACACACACAGTTCCCAGGTAGGGAACCGACAGGGATGGACCCATCTCAGCGGTGATGCTCTCTGTCTTTGCCTTGGAAGACCTTTCCCAAGGAAAGCACTGATCTGAATCCCTCTGTGCTGTGTTTGGTTTCTTCTCAGTCTGTTCAGCTCCTGCCACAAAGTACTTACTCTGGCAGATGGGAACATCACTGCTCCACGTCACTCGCCTCCCAGAGCTTGAAATCACACAGTGCCGCTGGGACGCTCCAACCAGCCTGTACCTGGGGTCAAACAAAGTCACTCTTGTCACTACAGGACTGTTTTTGGAGGTCGCATGTCCCACAACCCACTGGGTGGCAGGGAGAGCAGAAGCATTGCTGGTTCCATCTCCCCGAGGCGAAGGAGCTTGGCTGGGACTCACCCTTCATTGCAGGTGTAATTCACTGCTGACCCGAAGAAGAGATCTGTGATAACAATAACTCTGCCGTTCTCTGGTTCTCCTGGATGATCGCACCTTCTCCCTGGGCAGAAGAAGACCTGGTTTTAAGCTTCTTTAACTCAGTGCCATAGAAAAACAGACACTAATTCTGGGAGTCTGCCCAAACCCCATGGAGAAAGGAACTGAAAGGGAGAAACCACAAGGCTTCAGTTGTCACCCTACGATTTAAACAAACCGGAAGCATCTGCAAAACATACGTTTGCAAAACTCCTGGGCTTCAGACCACGTTTGATTTTCAAGGCACGTTATAGTTGGTGATATTCGCGGATGTTTCAGGTATCCAGGCCGACAAGTGTACTTCACAGTATTCCCAACAGGAAACTCAGTCTGATTTTTAAACTCCTTGTTTAGCTCAGCAAACAGCAGCGTTGTCGGTGTCCCGCAGCCAGCTGCCAGGAAACAAAATGCACATGGGAAATACGTGCTGGCTGTGAAACGCAGGTGAAGAGAAACAAGTGCATCTGCAGGCACTGTTACAAGTCTCAGGAGTATTAACCTCTCTTCTATGAATTCTGACATTTGTCTACATAAATTAACATTTAGTGTGTAAGGACACATGCACCCAATTTATATGTTCATAAAAAAATGTAATGAAACACCCTCTCCCCCAAAAACCAAAACAGTTTAGCCAGTTTGGCGTTTCCACTCTGCACGTCCTACAACACTGCGCTGCCACTGCACAGCGTGTCGTCTTTGGGCTGTAGAGTGCAGGAATCTGCAATTTCAGAAACCAGAACACACCGTATTGTCTCCTTGTGGGAAACCACGGCCTTTAGCAATGCCACCACCAGGTTATTCCCGGTGCCACAAAATTAGTATAGCATCCCGCGTGTGCTGGAAGGATGCTTAGACCCAAAAGTGTCACTGGACATGCCGTCCCCCCTCCCCACGTGCCAGTTCTCGGGGTTGGAGCTTTGCCGGCTCCAGGATGAGCCGAGCATGGGAGGGATGCTCGGCCAGCCCCGGGTGGCCGGGGACCGCGGCAGCAGCCGTCCCCACCTGCGCAGCGCGGGTACGGGAGGCTCCAGTTCCCCGAGGCCGTGCAGGAGACAGAGGGGTCTCCGAGGAGGGAGAAGCCAGGCTGGCAGCTGTAGCTCACGGACATGCCGCTGGTGAAGTTTGCCCCGAGCTCGGCGCTGTGCGTGGCGTGGGCGATGACGGGAGGAGGAGGACAAGGCAGCACTAACGGGGCAGGAGCAGAGAACGGTGTTTTAGTGATTTTGCCAACGGAGGAGCACATCTAACACAGCAAAAGACTGTCACACCTGAAGCGACACGAGTGAGGCGGAGAGCAGCACCTCAGCGCAAGGATGGCCCTAAGCATCCTCTTTCTCCACGCCGCTGTGCCCCACTCACCTGGCTCGCAGGTGGGGAGAGCGGGTGACCAGCGGCCATCGGGCTGGCACTTGGCTTCTGGGCTGCCCCACAGCACGTGGCCCGGGTGGCACTGGAAGGTGACGTTGGCCCCGGGCCGGTACACAGCGCTCCGTCCTTCAGCCACATCTCCATTCTGGACGTCGGGGCTTGTGCAGGTGATCTCTGGAAGGGAAAAGCAGCAGAGGATGGGCTGGCTGGGGAAGCGGCTGCAGAGCTGGGGGTTCCCCCGTTGTTTTTGTGAGGTCGAAATTTGGGGAGGGCCATGCAGTCACGATGGTCTCCCTTTTCACAGTGGGTAACAGCATTCCCAGCTCACCTTCACACCGGGGGTAAGGGATGCTCCAGCTTCCAGATTTCAAACAAGAAACCATTGTTTTCCCAGTGAGGACGTACCCGGGGTCACAGTAGTACTTCACTGGTGTTCCAGGGATGAACACTTTCACATCCTTGCTGTCAGGCTGACCATTTTTGATATTTGGAGGGGAAGGACACAGTAGCACTACAAGGAGGGGAAAAAAGTCATAACTGGAGAAGGGCAGGTCCCAGAACCACCCACTGTAGGGTTAGGCAGCCTTTTCACTTCTTGCTTTCCCATTAACTTTTCCCAAATAGCTAGGGATAGCAATGTACGTGTTATGTTTCCATCCTACCCTCACTTATGTTCCAACCTTCATGTTTTTTTGAGCTTATTGACATCAAGAATGATCTCTTCTCAGTGTTTAGGCATTTGCAGTGGTTATTTTTCACCTTTGGCCCTAACAGATTGCTTTGGGCTTTCTGTGGCTGTGTACATGATCAGACACCAGCCTGGCTCTCTCCATCTGTGGATTCATTTAAGGAGATGAAAACCCTACGTAACAGGGGTCTGATTGGGGATTGTGAAGACGGGAGGACAGATATTTGCATGTTTTTCCTTTCCCATCCTGGCCAGTGGCCCCTTTACCTCCAAGGTGAGGCAGTTGCCCCCTGCCAGGTGCCCTCACAGTGGGTCAGAAGAAATCAGCTACCACCCACCGCCTCATTGGCACTTACTCTTTTCACAGATGGGGACAGGAGGGTCCCACGTGCCCCCAAACTGGCACTGAGACTCTTGAGAGCCCTTCAAGGCGTAACCAAAATCGCATTCGAAGACAACGGTGTCTGTGAGTTTGTACATGGTCTCCAGCCCAGTCGTTCTCCCGTTCTCAATCTCTGGTCTCTTGCAGCCGGTTGCTAGAAGTGAAGAGCACGAGGTACTGCTGGGACGCGATGCCCAGCCTGGTGCGGCGCGGCACTGACCAGGGGCAGGACCTGCTGCGGAACCTGGCCATCACTGTCATGGGCACATCAACGTTATTGACTCTTATTCTTACACAAAATACCATTATTTGGCTGCTCCTGAGAGTCTGTCCTTACTCGGGGACAGAAAGGGAAATCCACAGAGGCACATGGAACTCCTGCCCATGGGACCTTTGGTCTCTGCCTCTCACTGGAGATTAGACCAAGAGCCAAGAAGGAAGAAAGCGCCCAGGGAAAGGTAAAAGAAGCCAACAAAAACACACCTTCACATCGGGGCCGGGGCCGGCTCCATGTTCCTGTGGCGGTGCAGCTAATGGAGGCGTTCCCGATGAGGGAGTAGCCGTCCCTGCAGCTGTACCGCACAGCCGAGCCTGGGAGGAAGGTGGCCGAGGGCTGGCCACTGTGGTTCCCGTTGGCGATGCCTGGAGGGGGAGGACACTTCACCTCTGCAAAGGAGAAGGAAAGACAGGTAAGAAATATGGACAGAGCAAGAGAAAAAATTTTAAAAAATCCAACCTTCAAAAACAATAGGAGGAAGATAATTAGTTCTATTAACTCCTTTGAATAAATATCTGTCATGTTAGCTGTCTTCCTACGCGGGTGCAGCCCCCACCGCAGCCGCTGTCATTCCTTCTGCCACTCACAACCAGCCTCGCCAGCGGGGATGGACACGGCAGAGCCCTACCTCTGCACCACGGGGACGGACACCCCGCACCGCAGAGCCCTACCTCCGCACTGCAGGGATGGGGACAGACACCCCACAACGCAAAGCCCTGCCTGTGCACCATGGGGATGGACACCACGCACCGCAGAGCCCTACCTCCGCACTGCAGGGATGGGGACAGACACCCCACAACGCAAAGCCCTGCCTGTGCACCATGGGGATGGACACCACGCACCGCAGAGCCCTACCTCCGCACCGCAGGGATGGACACGGACACCCCACACTGCAGAGCCCTACCTGTGCACCACGGGGATGGACACCCCGCACCGCAGAGCCCTACCTCCGCACTGCGGCGGCGGCCCGCTCCACACGCCGTGCTCCCCGTCCATCGTGGTGCAGAAGATGGAGGGCTCTCCAGACAGTGGGTGGCCGGGGTTGCAGGTGTAGGTGACCACGTCCGCGTAGGAGAAGGTGTCCGTCGAGTGCCCGCTGCGTCTCCCGTGGGGGATGTCCGGAGGCGGATCGCAGACGATACCTGCGGGCGCGTACGAGGTGGTTTTAGCATCAATGCTTTGCAGCAGCACCTGGGGTCTGCAGGACACACACAGTTCCCAGGTAGGGAACCGACAGGGATGGACCCATCTCAGCGGTGATGCTCTCAGGATACAATGACCCAAATTATCCAGAGACAAACCTTTTATGGAAAAAATCACAGGTGGAAAGGAAAACCTGTGCCCTCCTGTGAGTCATGTCCTTGCTGTCCTTGTCTGGAGGTGGTGGGACAATTCTTACCTCCCTTTCCATAACCATTGGTGACACACGCAGAGAGAGACCAGTGAGAAATACTCACCCCAGTAAGAGGGAGTTTTTAAAATATTAATGGTTTTCCCAGTTTGGACCAGGATAAATAAAAGACCTTTGGAATAATTTTCAGAAACTTTGGAAACAAAACAAAATTAAAAGAAAAATGGAAGGTTTTACACATACAGTGACTTGAGAAATCTTTTGCAATAAAAATCTTTGTCTTCAAAGATGTGCCACTTTCTCTTGCAAGCCATCTCCAAGGACCTTTTGTTGTGGCCTACTTACGCTGGCAGACAGGAGCATCCCCACTCCACGAGACACGTGTGCCAGAGACCTCGCATGTTCTCTGGGAGCCTCCAACCAACTTGTACCTGGAGTCACACAGAAGGATTTATTAATTTACATTAAGAGGCTTGAGATTTCTTTACAACGCTTGTAAGTGGCAGCCAAGACTTCTGACTTGGGAACTCGGTTCCTTCATATAAAGCTGAAAACCTGCTTTGCTCTCAGCTGAACTCAGCTAGTCGCAAGACTCACCCCATGTCACAAGCGTAATTCACTTTGGACCCGACGAGGAGGTCTGTGAGGACAAGAGCTCTGCCATTCTCCGGATCCCCTGGGTTAGCACATTGTTTCCCTGGAAGGGAACGTGAGCCACTATTACCCTCAGCTGCTCACCCGCATCCCGCCCAGGGATGCTGACACAGAGAGCGGACTGCGTAAAGAAACCCATAAAGCTAGAAAAATGTGAAAATCCAGCCAAGCCTGGCACTTTAGGTTTTTCAGCATTGTCAGGACGTACTTTTACAGAACTCCAATGCCACAGACCACGTCTGATTCTCGAGACACATGATGGCTGGCAGCATCCCCGGGTGCTGGGCGTACCCGGGCCGGCACATGTATTCCACTGTCCTCCCCACGGGAAAGACGGTCTGGTTCCTGTACGGCTCCTTCAGCTCAGCAAACGCCAGGCTGGTGGGTGCGTTGCAGCCAGCTGCCAAGAAAGAGAAGCCAGCCCAGTTGTTAAAAGAGTCAAGAAAAAGCAGATTTGGGGGAGCAGGGGGGAGCGAACATTCAGAGGACTGTTTGAACACTTGCCCTGCTCGCAGACCGGCACAGGTGGCTCCCAGGTGTTATTTAGTTGGCATTCTACCACTCTGTGGCCGTGTAGAACATAGCTTGGCTCGCACTCAAAGGTGACAGTGTCCTTGTGTGTGTAGGTTGTCCTAGGAGACAGTATTCTCCCATTCTGGACCCGCGGGACAGGACATCTTGCCTCTGGAATGGAAATGCAGGTCCTCAAAACAGGCACTTACACAGCGTGCAGAGCTCTGCTGCTGCGAAGCCACTTAGGGTTGCAATCCCTTTTAAGACACAAGTCTGAAAATAATTTTCCCATAGATGATGCACTGCCCACATCTGATGATGTCAAATGTTGAGGGGAGAGAGCCAAGCTGAAAGGTGAGGCTGGGGATGCTGGAGGCAGTGGGCTGGTCCTCCAGCCTCCCCCCCTGCCCCGTACAAACAGCCCATGCAAACCGGCACTCGGGCACGGGGTGCAATTGTCTGGAGGTTTCCCGGTCTTTCCAAATGTGAAGCAGTAGGTGGGAGGATTGCGCTCCGGTGTTTGTACTGCACACCCAGCCCTACCTCCGCACCGCGGCGGCGGCCCGCTCCACACGCCGTTTTTCCCGTCCTGGCTGGTGCAGTAGATGGAGGGCTCTCCGTGCAGCGGGTACCCGGGGTTGCAGGTGTATGTTATGGATGTGCCGAAGTGGAATTCATCCAGCAGCCTGCCCGTGTGCTTCCCATTGGGAATGTCCGGAGGCGGCTCACAAGGGATACCTGCAGAGGTGCAGAACAAGGCTTCTAAATTCAAGAGCAGCACCAAAGCACCTGAAACCCCTCAGTCTGTGGGGCATAAACACTTGTCCTCGAGATGGAGTAACTGCAATGAAGTGACCTTCTAGCTGAGGCGACTGGATCCCCTCTCCCTGGCCAGCTATTTCTATGACAGAAAACAGACCAGTAAGACGAACAAACCTCTGTGGAGGAAACACCTACATGCTTTATCTTTTCTGCTGTTTAAGAAATAAAACCCCCAATATTTATTTTATATCAGCTGTGTAAAATCCTGATTTTTCGGCTGCACACAGTGCAAAGGCACGCACAGGCAGAAATTTGTTTGTCACCTTAGGTGAATGTGTACCTGGAGAATCTGTAGAATGTTTTAAAATCCCAGAATGTGCCAGTAAATGTTTCTTTCTTCATCTGAAACTGCCACCCAGCCAGCGACAGTACTCAATCAGCAGAGAAACACCCAGGTGTAATTGCCGAGGTGTGGCACGGCAGCTCTTTGGGTACATATCGGTGCCTGGGTCTCTCGGTGTCTAACAATGACAGCCCTTAAGGTGAAGATAATATTTTTCTTTCCTCTTTTCTAATGGGCTTGTGATTTTAGTCAGAGAGAGGGTACCCAAGTGCTGCTGAAAAAGCTCCAGCTGAGACTTTGCTTTCTGTAATCTTTGCTTTCTATAATCATTGCTTTGAGATCTTGTGCCTTTTCCCAAAATATTTTCCTATGACATCAAAACCTTCTGATATTTTTCATGCCCACAGAGCAGAGAAATTCCCCCGTGAAAGCTTTGATTGGAAAGATTTGGCAGTTTCTGCTGGAAAGTATTTAGCGAATCCATGCAGACCCCCGGAGCAGTAAGCTACTTACGCTGACAAGTGGGAATGTCGCCACTCCATGCAACGCGTCCACCATAAATCTCACATCGCCTGCTGGATTGTCCAATTAACCTGTGCCTGGTGTTAAAAGGATTGAGCGTTCAGCCCAAGTCGTGTCAGTTTGAGTTCCCACCTCCTCCTAAGCGCCTGGGACGGCGCCATCGGCCCTGCTGGCAGCAAAGCTGTGGCCCTGAAGGAGAAGTTCCCTTCCTAGCTCTGCCTGACCAATTTCACGGGATGTACACGTACACATAAGGTAGGGACCACTTTATGCGTTGTATAGGTACAGAGCTCTACATAGCGGCTTCTGCAGAGAATCCATTTATTGGGAGTGAATGAATAGGAAGCAAAAAGGGAGACTTACCTAACAGATCTCTCCTTGCTGTGCTAAGCGGTAGCCAAAACCAGGACTTACCCCTCTTCACAGCCGTAGACCACTGTTGACCCAAACTGGAGATCTGTTAGGGAAACAATTTTCCCATTCACAGGCTCACCAGGATGACTGCATTGTTTCCCTGGGGAAGGAAAAAACCCTTGTTTTAGGGTTCTGTCTGTACCACTGTACAACAGATGCAACTATTACTCCAGTAATCCGTCCCCATTTCCAGTTACCCCCAAAACGGGTTTCGAACAGCATAAAGTTACATGGCTTTACTAGTCACATACTATTTGAACACCAGAATAACGTTAAGGTTTTTGCAGCATGGACAGAACCCAGCACCTATTCCTTCTTGAACAACGGACACCAAATCAAGGAGCTATTCACTTTTACAGAACTCTAGTGCTTCTGACCACACTCCGCTCTCAAGGCATGTAATAGTAGGAGACATTCCTGGGTGTTTAGAGTATCCAGGTCGGCAAGTGTATTTCACAGTCTTCCCAACAGAAAACTCAAGCTCATTTTTATGCTCCTCACTTAGCTCAGCAAAGTGTAACCTTGTAGGAGCACCACAACCACCTATTGAGAAAGAAAACAGACATGAGAATCAGGCAGGACAGGTACAAGCACAGAAAGAACGCTGCTACAAGGAAAGGCGTTTGGTTTGCCTTGCAAAATAGTTTGTTTTGAATATAGCCATCATTAAGCAAATACAACATATTTTCCCAAAGGATTCCAGAGGATCAGGTTCTTATTCCCAGGATACACTTAAACCTTCCACTCACAGAGTTTAACCACATTTTTTTAACGGGGTTAGGGGACATAGGTACCCATGGCAGCTATATCAGGGTTTACCTGTGATCTCAGGCCTGTTTGAGAGCTCCTGGTAATGGTAGAGTCTCTTGCAGATGGGAACAGAAGGGTACCAGCTGCCGTCCTCCTGGCAGAGGACTTTAGCACTGCCTTGCAGTCTGTAACCGTCGTGACACTGAAATGTCACCTTTTGCCCAGGTGCGGAGATAAGTCCTTGACCATCAACTAGCCTTCCATTCTCTATATCTGGGTTTATGCAGACGGCCACTGGAAATGATGATGTGCAAAAGCGATGTGCAAAAGGAGTCGGAACAAAACAAAACGACCACAAGCTGTTAATATTGCAACGACAAAATCCGTGTGACATCTACATAAACCTCCCCAGCCCCACCTTCCCAATAGAAGGGCTTGAAATTAATTTGTACCATGCAACACTTTACATGGGATTAGCCTTCTCTGAGGACGTGGTTGAAATGGTCAGGGTCTCCCCTGTGCCCAGAGCCACACCATGAGCCTCTCGCCCGCGGGGACGGAGCACAGACCCACCTTCACAGCGAGGGCCGGGACGGCTCCAGTTCCCAGACGCTCTGCAAAACACAACGGCATTTCCAACCAGGTAGTAGCCAGGATCACAGCTGTATGTTACAGACATTCCCAGGGTAAAAAATGCTTTGCCCCAGCCATTGTGATATCCGTTGTGGAGCCCTGGAGGCATGGGGCATGGTCGGACTGCAAGAGGGAGACAGAAAGTCTAACTCAGTGAGAGAACGGCGTGCAAGGGGACGGGAGTCGGCGTGGTGCTGCGTTGGTGGGTTAAAGCCCATGGCAGGAAGGGCTCCTCCGCAGACGCCGTTCCTGCCTGCAGGGAGCACCCCCCGGGCAGGGCTGCCCTCGGGGAAGCAGCGGGCACCGCACTCACCCCTCTCGCAGATGGGCACCGGCGGGTCCCAGGCTCCCCCTGGCTGGCACCGAGTCTCGTAGGTGTCGTCTGTGGCGTAACCGGCATCACAGTCAAAGTGAAGAATCTCTCCAGCTTTGTAGGTGCTCTGAGGCTTGTAGACCTTCCCGTTTCGCACCTCGGGTATCTTACATCCGATTGCTGCAGGGAACATGGAGAGCATCCTTTAAACTTCCATGCATGGGCCAGATCCTCCAGCCGGGACACGCGGCACCCTTTCTGCCAGCCCCGCACCGAGCGGTGCCGCAGCCACCCACCTTCGCAGCGGGGCAGGGGCCGGCTCCACAGCCCGCTCTCCGTGCAGCTGATGGTCACGTTCCCGACCAGCTCGTAGCCATCCTTGCAGCTGTAGTACACGACTGTTCCCCGGGAAAACTTGCTCAAGGACTGCTCGCTGTGCAGCCCGTTGGCGATGTTTGGTGGCCGAGGACACATCACCTCTGGAGAGGGAGGGAAAAAGCCCATGACAGCTCCTGGGAGAGGTGATGCCTGAGAGACAGCTCATCTCAAACCTCCCACATGTCAGACATGGGGGGAGGCAAAGGGGGAGGGCAGACAGCTTGCACCCCAGGCACCGCCAGGGCTGTCCTGAGAGCCATCCTTTGGATGCCCCATCTTTCCTCTACATTTTCTGGACAAAGAAGGTTGAATCAATTCATAAAAATCCGTGCAGTCTGGCCCTGCAGGCTGCGTCAGACCCCATGCCCCTGCCTGGTCCCCAGCCCCGTCACCAGCCAGCTGTCCGTGGCCATGCTGCTGCTGGAGCACCGGGAGGAGGACGCTGGCTCTAGAGACCCCTGTGCACTTGGCGTCACGTTAAGTGATGTGGCAGCTCCTGGACAGGCGCTGGGGGGTCACCAGCACCCAGCCCCAGTGCTGCACGTGCAGCCACAGGTATAGAAATACCTAGCTCCAGATTCGTGGATGTAAGCTCATTCTTTACCTATTCTAAAACTGCATACTTCATTAAAGGATAATTTAATCCCCCACTGAAGGGTTCAGTGGCAATGGTCAGGGTCCCCCCTGTGCCCAGAGCTGCACCATGAGCCTCTCGCCCGCGGGGACGGAGCACAGACCCACCTTCACAGCGAGGGCCGGGACGGCTCCAGTTCCCAGAGACTCTGCAAAACACAACGGCATTTCCAACCAGGTAGTAGCCAGGATCGCAGCTGTATTTTACAGACATTCCCATGGAAAAAACTGCTTTGCCCCAGCCGTTGTGATTTCCATTAGTGATCGCTGGAGGCATGGGGCATGGTCGGACTGCAAGAGGGAGACAGAAAGTCTAACTCAGTGAGAGAACAGCGTGCAAGGGGACGGGAGTCGGCATGGTGCTGCGTTGGTGGGTTAAAGCCCATGGCAGGAAGGGCTCCTCCGCAGACGCCGTTCCTGCCTGCAGGGAGCACCCCCCGGGCAGGGCTGCCCTCGGGGAAGCAGCGGGCACCGCACTCACCCCTCTCGCAGATGGGCACCGGCGGGTCCCAGGCTCCCCCTGGCTGGCGCCGAGTCTCGTAGGTGTCGTCTGTGGCGTAACCGGCATCACAGTCAAAGTGAAGAATCTCTCCAGCTTTGTAGGTGCTCTGAGGCTTGTAGACCTTCCCGTTTCGCACCTCGGGTATCTTACATCCGATTGCTGCAGGGAACATGGAGAGCATCCTTTAAACTTCCATGCATGGGCCAGATCCTCCAGCCAGGACACGCGGCACCCTTTCTGCCAGCCCCGCACCGAGCGGTGCCGCAGCCACCCACCTTCGCAGCGGGGCAGGGGCCGGCTCCACAGCCCACTCTCCGTGCAGCTGATGGTCACGTTCCCGACCAGCTCGTAGCCATCCTTGCAGCTGTAGTACACGACTGTTCCCCGGGAAAACTTGCTCAAGGACTGCTCGCTGTGCAGCCCGTTGGCGATGTTTGGTGGCCGAGGACACATCACCTCTGGAGAGGGAAAAGAAGTTGACCCGGGGGTCAGCTGGTTGCCATTTTTTGTGCTACTAGAACTGTTTGGGTTAATATCAGGGTAATATCCTGAATTCTGCTCAGCCTTTTTTCCATTTGCTCTGCCAAACTATTCGTTAACAAGAGGTACAGCAGCACCAAGATTACAATCGCACGGCGGTTGGAGGCAATTGCTAATGATAAGGTCAGTCCCAAGAGGAGAACTCAGAGGCAGATCATGGGATTTGGCGGAAGATGCACATGGACATGGAAGCAGGAAGAGAAGTGAGAAGTTGTGATTACTTCTCGTTCCAGGAGGAACATGAAAACATCCCACATCTGACCAGAAGCAGAGTCACAGCAATCCCCCTGGGGCAGCAGATCCCGCCGTCCCCGCGGCTGGCCCAGGGCTCCTGAGCGTCTGGGGAGGTCACAGCACCCTGTGATGCAGCAGCTCGGCCCCATTGTTAACATCTCCCCATCCCTCTCGCAGCCCAAGACAGGGCAGGCTGCGGCCAGCCCCGTGTCCCACCCCAGCTCCTTTCTTCTGCGCTGTTCCCGTCTCTCTGAGAGCCAAGCTGGCAGCACTTTGGTTTGGGAAGAGAAGCGGGAAGGCCAGATGCAGCCTGGCTTTGCTTTCCCACAGAATTTGGGAGGACATGGGAGGGAGCTTTCCCCTGTGGCTGTCACCGCTGTCACCGCATGCTGGGACACTTGCCCTTTTTGCACTGTGGCAGAGGTGGGCTCCATCTGAAGTCAGCTCGGCACGTGCTCGTGCGGGAGCCCTGCAAGGTGTACCCTGCGTTGCACACGAAGCTCACGGTGTCCCCGCTCCTGTAGAAACTGTGAGCAGCGGGCACTCTCTTCCCATGCTGGATGTGTGGGAATGGGCATAGGGCACCTGGAAAAGGGAGAGAAATAAAACGTTGCTCACCTTCACAGCTCTCAAGCTGTTCCTGCCCGCGATGGTGTCCACGCAGCCCATTGATCCCTGAACAATGGGACGCGGCGGAGGCTGCAGCTGGGCAGGGTGCCCCTGGGGCTGCAGGACTCCCCCCCCTGCTGCCAGTGGACCCCACTGCTCCCTTGGCCGGCAAGAATTGGGGGTTCAGGATTTCACGTCAGTCTTGACCTGGTGAGGTCAAGAGCCTTTCACGGCCTTTCTACACGGTTCTGACCCCTGGGCTGGGGACCACATCCCCTGGGGCCCATCTGACCGGGGAAACGTGGGCAGGACCCTCCAGGACCGACTGCGGTGCAGGGGTCTGTGCTGCGGGGCACACAGCCGGGCGAGAGAGCCGGGCGGGGGGGGGCCATGCCACACTGCCCATGGCACCGCTGTGACGGTGAGGGACAGACCCGCGCCAGCGAGGACAAAACCTCCGCTGCGCCTTACAAGGGACCCGGCTGGGAACCTGCTGGTGCGTGTCCGGGGGTACCTGGGGCCTGTTTGCATTGAACCCTCAGAGAGAGAAAGAGAGGCGGGAGGCAGACATGCAGAGGGGCAGGCGGGCAGGCAGACGGCCAGAATCAACACCGCGAAGAAATAGCTTTTTGCTCACTAGGCAAATATTTGCACTAGGTGTGGCAATGTAGAAAGAAGGTAAAAGGCCTTTCGCTGGTAATATCCTTTAGGTTACTGAATAAAGGGCCACAGGTCTGTTTCTCTGAGCTGTCAAAGTGCAGCCTGTCCCCGCTGCGCCCGTCGCACCCCGTGGCGCAGCCCCGACGTTTGGCTTTGCTGGGAACCGCGGCACCACGCAGCACACGCGAGCAGCGGCAGGTACTGCCACAAGGCTTGCGAACCGAATGCACGCACATCGGCTTAACACATAGAAAACCAAGTATAACAGAAGAAAATAGGACTTAACCTTTTTGCAAAGTGTTAGCTTCGTGATTTTTTTAAAAAAAAAAACAAAAAAAACCCCAAAAAAACCCCATAGCCCAACGCTTTGCAGTGACTGATGCTTGGCTCCCAGCCTGCCGCTGAGCCCCTGCAGCCAGCTAAGGCAGGAGGATCAGCCTTTGCTCCCTTAAGATGCCAGTGGACAACTAACACGATGGAGGACACAGGCAAAATTCTTCTCCACACAGCACCAAAACACACCTCAAACCTTGCCAGGGCAGCCAGGCTGCAGCACCCACGCTGGCAAGACGGAAAGGGTTGAACAAAACCATATGCAGAGATGGAGCCAAGTTACTGTGGGTTTGGGCTACCCGTCCCAAACAAAAGGGCACCTCGGGCTGCCTCCCAGGTTTTCATGCCCTGTGGGCTTTCAGACCGAACACATCTTGTTTGTTATTTTACTTCGCTGCCTCATCCTAACGCATTTCTGTTTATCACAGCAAGTTTCAACTTGACAGAGCTCAAACGCAATCTATTATTGGAACAGGCTCCTCGTCTTACGGCTATAAGATGCTGTATCCGTAACCAGCATTACTTTGGCAGTTCAAACACTCCAGCCCCCTGTTACGAGAAGCCGGGCAGGTTGTGAAAGACTCCATAACCTCCTGTGGCGAGGCTATAACTCCCTTTCTCCTGGCTGCTGAAGGGCACGGGGTGGCCCCGGTGCTGTCCCAGAGGATCTTTTTCATCAGCGCAGGAGCTCAGAGGCTCTGTGATGTCAAGGTCCACCTAGGACCAGCACAGGGCTCCTATCTGCCCCCGCAGGGAAAAGCAAAAGCATCAGCTAGGAGAGGAGAGGATCAGCAAGGAGGAGGAGGAGGAGGGCCGTGGGAGGAAGGCCCCAGAGGCGCAGACCTGCCAGTCTCCCTTACCTCGAGCCCCAGCCGTGGTGGCCAAGAGCAAAGCGAAGCTGCCCAGGAGGTGGAGGGTGAAGGCGAGCACCATGCTCCAGTCCCCGGCGCAGACTGCGGCTGCCAGGGGGCTGCGGGAAGATATGGGCACCCCAGTTCCCCCCGCTGCCCCCCGCATGCGGAAGGAGCCGCAGCTGCGGGGCTTCCCGGGGCCACGGGACAGGAACCTGCAGGGTCCCCCAGCGCAGGGCGGGCGCACCCACCACCCCCAGGAGGCTGCAGGTCCCACGCGATGCTTCTGCTGCTACTTTTGGCTCCCGCTGCAGGGGAGGATGGGCCCCTGGGACCCACTGGCATCCGTGGAAGAGGGGAGGGCACAAACACAGAGGTGCCATTAGCCAAACTGTGCCCTCGGTGGAGAGCATCCTCGGTCAGAGGCAGCCTGGGCTCTGCCCCACGTCCCCAGGCGGTGACAGCAGCTCTTCCCACAAGCCAGCTCGTCTGCCCGGGTACGGGAAGGGCAGAGCAGGGCATTCCCTCCTCCCGCACAGGTGGGACTGGTGGCAGCTGGGGACACGTCTGTCCCTCGGGGCCACGGGTGCAGCCCAGCCCCACCCACCACCCCACAGTCGCGGACCCCGACCCTCCCGACCTGACCCTGGCTGCTCCAGGACTCATCCAGGCCGGCCTCATCCCTTGCTGCCGGCTGGGGGAATAAGAACCCACAGACAGGACTTTTTGACGTAGGTGCAGCAGCAGCAGCCTCCAGCTCCCCACCTAGCACAGCAGAGGATGCTTTCTGAGCCTAAAACAAGCAGCAAGACGTGCGTTACGCAAGTCTTTTTTACGCCTTTTATTGACAGAGAACTTCCAATATTTACATACCCAACATTTATACTTCAGAATTGCACTTGGTTCTTTACACTCAGATTATAAAGTAAAATTACGTACAACGCAACTACAAACACAGTCGATGAGCTCTCTTCAACAGTAGATTTTGGTGACTGTACCTATAAACTATGTCACAGCATTCATAATTCATTCCATTTGGTTGGGGGGAGATCATTTCAAGCCAATCCCCCAAATCAGGTGTTAAATCATTTGGTTTTCCCACTCTGGACTATGGGGTAGGACCAATTGTGCTGGGATTTAAATAACAAACCACACCACCAAGCTACGAAGCTTTACCTTTGTGTTTTTTTCCATCTAGGCACTCACATAGCTTACGGTAAAACATGTATAAAAATAACCAACAATCTGCAAGTGCTTGTTCTGCAAGACTGGCTTCCAAAAAGGGTATCCGGCGGTGCCCGAGTGACAGCTGAGCCGGAGAGTGCTCTGCTGGGAAGGGAGAACTTTGTGGGGCTGTTTGGAACAAGACGAATGTGTTGATGGAAGTGTCTATTTGTGGTTTTCCCCTCTAATTAGATGCGCATTCCTGTTTAACAGGAAAGCCCTGGTGAAAATGCAGAAACAAGAAGTTTGTAGTAGACACTTTTCAAATACTTCCCGTTCCCAACTGCGCGTCACGAGAAGCTCAGGCAGGTCATTTACCTCTGCGTCAGCCAAAACCCCGAACCTCAAAATCTTGCTTTACCAGCAGCTAAAAGTCCTACTGTCTCAAGCTGGATTCAGGCACTAGCTGAATACAAGTTTAAATTCAATCACAGTTTTGTTCCCCTTATAAATAGGATTTCCAGGAAACCTTCAAATCTTTACTCCATTTTACGAGACGCTACATACCTCTTTAGCTTATTCAATAACATAGGGATGCTGAGTTAGAGCCAAGAGAGGACACTAACACCACAACCTGGGCTTTCTATCAGCCAAACCAATCAAGGGCATTTTTCCCCGTGTCTTTTGTTTAGACAAGGCGAGTGAGGCCCCACCACCCGAGCTGTCCTTGTGGCACCGCCAAGCCCAACTTGAGCCTCACTCACCCCTCTCCTCCCTCGCAAACCATCCTCACCGCAGCCATGAGCTGCGTCAGGTCAGACAGGAGGAAAAAGTGCACAGAAGATGTGGGGTTTGTGTCCTGTCCCCGACAGAGGAGTAAATTAAGGCTTGATGTGCATCTGCGTCTACTTTGGGTGTAGCATCAGGGCACCAGTGGCCAAAACCCCACTTTTTCTCCCCAGCATCACAGCAGGGGCCTGGCCGACCACAGACTCGCTGTGGGGGTGCACAGCACCACCCAAAAAAGCCTTTTAAGTGCAAATTCACACAGCGATTCCCTGCATCAGGGTCACCCCAGGCAGGCAGTGTTCAAGCAGAAAAGTGAGAAGGTTCCCACGCAGCAACTTTCTGAGGTTTGGTGACATCTGCCCAGACACCTGCAAGTTCCACATTCGGCCTGGACACCACCTGCCCGCGGTCGAGCTCCGCTGCCCCCGAGCGCCCACCGGCCGGGCTCCTGCCGGGGCTGGCAGCCCACCGAGAGCTGCAGCGCTTCCCGAGAAGCGTTGAGTCACGGGAAGGGTGTTTCTGCAGGGCATCCGGAGAAAAAGATGCTGCCAGGGCAGAGACCTTCAGCTGAACTTTAAAACATATTTTAGCACATACAGGATGAATCAGATCAGTAGTTCTTCAGAATAAGGCATTCAAATTTTTTTCTCTCTGGTAAAAATTACTGATGTGTGAGGATTGCTACAACGGTTCTTGCCTTGAAGTAACGGCTACAACTGCGCTTTTATAGGAACGTTTTCAACGCTTTCAGTACCCACAAATAATACCTGACTTATGCATCCTATTTGTACCAAACTTAATTTTTTTGAGCGAATACCACTCACACAAAGACGTTCACCGTTAATCCCGTTGGCAGGGGCAGCGCTTTCCACCTCAGGACACTTAAGAGACCCCTGAATCCTGCTCGGGACCAGGCAGAACACGACCTTAGTGGGGCAGAGAAGCTGAGCGCGTGGAGGTACTTAAAGCGCAGGATTTTCTGGAGCCTACTCTATTGCAGCGCGAAGGTCTTCGGCATCATTGGGACTTAACATGGGGATAACGGCACTTGATTTCTGAAGAGCATCCTCTCCCGCGTGGTCGAGAGCCGCCCAGCCCCGTGCACGGGCCGCTGTGTCCAAGGCAAGGCGCAGCTCGAAGCGCGAGTGCTTTGTCATCCGAGGTGGGTGGGATGCTGCTTTCACGGCCAATTTCACAAGAGGGAAAAGCAGAGCACTGGGATCAGCGTGATCAAATCCAACATGTCTACAGGTGCCGCCCCGCTCTGCCCGTTCCCTAACCTAGATGTTCATAACCAGCATCGCCAGGAGGAGGGGGAAGATTCCTACAAGAGACAAATCAGAAGCTGAAGTCTTCACTTCTAACAACATCCTCTCCCTCTCTGGTCCCCTTTACCTCCCCCCGCTTTTCACAGCGTGATCTTAAAGCAACAAAAATATAAAGCTGACAACAGACTGCGGTGGAAGGTTTTTAAGCTTATTTCAAGCAGAACACACAGAAGACAATAACATAAAGATAGACAAGGGAGCGGTACAGGGGTTCAGGAATGTGTGTCACTTACCCACAATGATGATGTTCGCTCCACCTGGAAAGGAAGCGAGCAAAAATGTGAAACTGGCACTTGGCACAGTAATTCACTGAACTACACAACACGCAGCATCTCAGCTCCGAGCTGATGAACACGGAAAGACAATTCCAGCAACACACAGAGCGGGATCCCTGCTCAGCCCAACTCCACAGAGGTTTCCCTGTTAAAACCCAGCTGTATTTACCAGGATACATTTCCACCCGCCCGCGAGTCTGTGCCGCAACCTAATGATGCTCTTTTGGCACTAGATTTTAACTGAAGCTGTTCCAGGAAGCATGAAAGGGTTATTCCTTAGCAGAATGATCTCATTTGAGGATTCATGGAGGAAGGAAAAAAAACAGGTATTTTGAAGACAGAGAGGAAGCAGCAGGACAGACACAGGAGAGAGTCACCTCTGCATTCAGGAGCGGGCTTGCTCCAGACTCCCCGGGACTGATCTCCTGCCGTACACTGAAGAAAGGCGGCTCCAGCAAGGGTGAAGCCATCCTTGCATTTATAAGCCACGACGGAGCCGTGGACAAAGCCTGTGCCCTTGGTGCCGTTGTGCATCCCGTTGTCAATCGTGGGGGGATCTTCACAGACACCGTCCAGGCGCCGTCCTGCAGGAGGAACACAGCAGGAGCGGCTGAGGGCTTCTCCCAGCTGAAAAGGTGAAGAGGCGTACGGGGAGGAGGAGGTACAGCCAAACCCCATGCCTCTACCAGCAACGGAAAATACTTAGAGCTCTCTTGCTCGGTACTGGACCTCAGGTACTGCCCGTTAGCCACAACTCCAGGATCTCACCCACAGAAGTGCCTGATCAGGCTAGAAGAAGTGTTTCAGCCATTTCTAGCTTCACATAACACTATACGCTGACTTCATTACACCAGCTTTCAGCATTATACTAAACTGAGCGGACGAAGTTCTAACATCCAATTATCTTCACCTTTCACTGGTAACTGGAGAAAGAAAACTTTCCTCCTGTGACTGGTTTTTTTTTTTCCCCCCTGTAATTTCTGCTCTTCCCTCGATTCTTCCACTTTGTCAGCGTAATTTCTGAATCGTAGAAGAATATCACGCCTACGGCCTCACAGCATGAGTCAGTATTGAAATAATGAATTTTACAGTTGATACGCGAGTAAGAGCGGCCCGAGCCCACCAGGCTGTTATCTTAATGGCTCTGCGCAGAGATTTTCCCTCTTACTTTCACAGTATGGAGCCGCTGGATCCCAATCGACTCCATTTCCTGATACCACACATTTGGCAGAAGATGACCCCTTTAATTCATACCTAAGGAAAGAGAAGTTGTTTAGTACTTTCCAGAAGACAACCCAGAAAGGGTTCTTCCCTCTCCCCACCACCGCACACAAGCAGAAGTTGTCCCTGCTATGAGGCAGGATCTGGCCACATCAAAGCCACCAAATAAGGGCACTAGTAAGAGCCAAACCAAAGCAGTTCGCTGCATTACCGAGCCCACGCGTGTCGCCACACGCTCATCTCACTGGAGACATAACACATGGTTTCACCAGAGATTGCACTGGGAAACCGGGGGGTGGTGGATGTTACTGCCTGTGATCCCTGTCTCCTGACCCCCGAGTCGGTCCCGGCAGGGATCCACTCACCCGGGATGACAGGTGAATGTCACAACTGCCTCAAACAGGAATTCATCTGCAACCACATCCCCGTTCTCTATCGTGGGAGGAGTACAACGCTGTCCTGGAGGAAAAGAAAGCAGCACAGGAATCACTTCAAACCCAGAGATGGGCACGACCCAAATCCAGAGTAACATCTCAAGCGTGTACAGATCACCCGCGCAGCCCCTCAAGGCAGGAGAGGAACAGAGATACTCACGTATGCAGAAATCTGGGTCTGCAGACCAAGTCGAATCACTCAGACAAGTGACAACAGAGGACTTCCCCCCTGCTGCGGTGTAGCCCGGTTTACACCGATACATCAGCTTAGTTCCAGCAGGAGGGCTGTTACCCACAGCTGTGGTCAACTCAGCGAACGGGAAGTGTGGGGCAGGACCGCAGGCTAACAATTGGGAGACAAAAGCAGGGTCAGTCACAGAAGAGGACCCAAAGGGTCTGCAATAACGCGAGCAAACCGCATGCTTTGGGCCGCATGGCGTTTTAACCTGTCTGGGATACAGTTTGCATCCACCCCATTTAGCAAACAGAAGCATATATCACAGTTTGCTTAACCGGAGAAAAGATGGAGGTTGGGTACCACCTCTGCCTTGGAGATGCTCCGTCACTGGCCACCAACCCAACCTGCAGGCCCCGATTCAGCTCAGCTCAGAAGCCAAACATCCCCAGCAGGGCTGGAAGCTGGTGAAGCAAACCTCTCGGGGCGGGGAGGAGGGCAGTTTTGTCTCCCCTTTCAGTGCACTTTTGGATCGTTCACAAATAAATAGCTTCAGCCGTAAATATCTTACCGTCCTGGGCTGCCACGCCGAGGACCCAAGCCAGCACACTCTGCAACGGCATGGCTACCAGGGCACAAGCTTCGGATGCTGATCGGCCCAACAGCTCTTAGACCTCCTTCAGTAGAATTGCTCAAGGAAATAAACTTATTTGTACTCACTTGGGTCACATGTTGGCACAGGTGGCTTCCAGGTATTGTCTGCTTCACAAGTAACTGTGCTACTACCATTCAAAATGTAGCCAGGATTACACTGAAACTTCACTGTATCTTTATATGTGTGCTCAGTGCCAAAGCCGGATAACCTTCTCCCATTTTTCACTTGTGGATTTTCACATCTGACCACTGGAAGCAAAGATCAGACAACAAGAATATTTATTACAAAAGGGAAAAGCCGTGCAGTGACACCAGAGGCATTAGGCGAGAAGTTTATGAAGAAAGCTGCCGTGCTGAGAGGCAGGTCCCCAGCGGGGCGCGAGCGCTCCGTGAACACAGACGGCATTACGGAACTGCACACGGAGAGCTTCAGGTGTCATCTGCAGGATGCCCTGGGCACGGGCAGGGAGAGGGAGGCTTTCAGGGAGGCTGAAGAAGCCATTAAACCAAGTCCTGTCTCTGCCCACCACCTGGGAGATCGCTGCATTAAGCTTTCTGGGAATCATTTTAGACTCAAATCAACCTTCCCGTGTTTGGCTGCCCATCGGGAAAGTACAGATCGGGAGAGGGGTGAGAAACAAAGTCCAAAGAATAAGGAGATAAAGAAAGCATTTACCTTTGCATTCGGGGGCTGGACCGCTCCATATTCCATCGAGGCTATTATTCGTCATACAGTGAATCTTATCATCTCCAATAAGAGTAAAATTTTTGTTACAGCTGTAAGTTGCAACTGTGCCAAAGACAAAGTCTCCGTGCCCGTTGGTGACCTGCCCATTCTCGATCCCGGGGGGGGGTGAACAGGGAATAACTGCATGGGAAAACAACAGCAAGAAAATGCAAGAACATTTTCGTCAAATATGAAACCAAAGCCTAGCTACAAAAAAAACCCCAAAACAAGCCACAGACAAATAAAAAACCAACCCAAACAAAAAATGTAATGAAAGCCAAAGAAAAATCTGGGAAGCAGCCCTAAAGCAACCATCTCAACCTAAAGTCTTGAATGCATTTTTAAATTCTGGATGTTTTCCAGGTTTGGGTTTTTTTGTTTTAAAATGGATAAATGGTAAACCAGCAAAACAGCATCTATTGTCCAAGAGGAGACGCTGCAGAAGAGGCCTTCTGGAGGCAATAAACATGGTCTCACCGGGCAGCTTGGGACCTTCACCCACCAGTGATGTGATGGCATTTCCTACCTTCGTTATGCTAACAAGGCCGAGGCCAGAATACCTGTTACGGCAGCAAACCATCTCAACTGTCAGCAGCTGGTGGTCAGGCCCATCCCATGGGATGCTAAAAAAGCCCAAATAGCACCAACAAAACTCTTCGACTCCTCGGGAGCTGCTTTTCTCCCAGATCTGAGGACAGAGCTGCTGCCAACATCCACACATCCTCCTTAGCATTTAATTCTCATTCCCAGCTCCAGCGAGAGCGCTTGTTTGGGGGAGAGGTAAGGAGTCAGTCTCATTAAAGGCTAACGGAATTTGCATTAAGTGCCTAGAAGAGAGTGTCCACCTGCCATTCCCCAAACTACCAGATATATGGTAATAGCTTCGAGAAAGGGATGTGCACAAAACATTTAAGATCTGCTTACTGTCACAGTGGGGAACTTTATTCCAATAAACTTCATTGTCTTTAAGTACACATTGTGAAGACGGCTCCCCAACTAATCGGTACCTAAGAAAAGAAAAGGTTGAATCTCTTTGAAAAAAGTAAAAAAAAAAAACAAAAACCAAACAAAAACCAAAAAACTTGGGAAATTCAGAAAGTTGTCGTTTCTAATGGTACTCTCTGGAGGAGCTGAACCCTAGGGGCAAAACAGCTAGCCCTCCTATAAAATACAATTTTCTCAATACCTAAAAGATGCGATATGCGATGCAGTTAGAGGAGACTTCATACTTGCAGAGGGCGGGTACAAGCTCACAGGAGCGCGAGCTGGACGGCGTCCCCACGCCGAGTCTGTTCAGGCCCGGGCTGGGCAGCGGTACGTCCCAATAGCAGCTTATTTTCCAAGCGGAGGTAGGTGTGACTGACGTACCTTAACTGCTCCCTTAATCACCCCGCCCCCGGCACCCCCAGGACCCCGCAGCCCGAGACCCCTCGGCTGAGACACGGAGAGCCAAACCCATGGCAAAAACGCTGAATTACTAACGAGCACCAACAGGAAAGGAGTAAAATTCTTTGCAAAGCAGCTGAAAATCAATCTGCAAAGACGGCGCTCTCGAGCTCAGGAGATAATCTGTTGCAACAGCAAGGGCAGGAGATGGCCTGAGCCTGTGGCACCCCGCTCCGAACAGCCCTGGCCGTGCCTCTGCCTGCCAAGGAAACGGCCCCTAGACATTAAATGCCTCCGAGTCCCCCACGGGCACCGTCTCCCAGCCCCAGCTCCGATGATCACCAGGAGCCTGGGCCAACGCTTACCCCAGGTTACAGGTGTAGTTCACTGTCGCCCCGAACCGGAGGTCGGTTGTGGTGTGAAACTTGCCGTTTGGGATGTCTGGTTCACCGCAGGACTTTCCTGGAAGGGCAAGTGATCAGCATTAGCTTTATTTTACAGCATGATAATGAAATGCATGTGACAGTGCCGTTCAGTGTCATTACAGACTTCCTGATCATTATTGGGCATCCAACTTCCCTCACGAGCAAGTACCAGCACTTTCAGAAAAGATACAAGTTCCACATTAACTTCCGAGGAACTGAAAATTAAAACAGAGATAAAAAGCAAATAAAAGCACAAATAAAGCCAAGGAAAAAAAATTAAAAAGCCAAAGTTTATATGCTCACTGAGAAAGAAAACTGATAAAGAGCCCGGCGGGCTCAGGGTGGAGGTCTTGGTCTGCAGGGACACAGCAGGAAGGAGAAGGGGATGGGGAGGGACCCACTGACACCCCCCCGGGGCCAGTACGGCTGCATTACATGGGGAGAACAGGCTCCCACAGCTTTTCCCACACCGCACCTTGTTTCTGCGTGAATATATTATAGCATTTACGCTATGCCACCAGATGGTGAAGTAGTTAAGGAGGGCAGAGATTAACCTGTCTCTGAGATTAACGTTCCTAAGCAGGAAGGGGAACCCCAGGCAGGCCCATAGCCTGAGCGCTTGTTCTCAGCCGCCCTAAAACCAGCAACCCGGGGCACATCCTTCTCAGGGGGGCTGAACCGGGAGCAGGGTCTGGGGTGCAGCAGGGGATGCCCCCAATTCCCAGGAGCCTGCGATTTGAGGAACCCACCGATGCAGAAGTCGGCGTTCTCCGACCAGCGGGAGCCATCCTCGCAGGTGATCCTGGGGGCCTTTCCCCCGGCCATCACGTACCCCGGGCGGCACCGGTACCTCACACTGTCCCCCACGGCGTAGGAGTTCTTCAGGGGCTCGACCGGCTCCGCAGAGGCAAACCTCGGCGGCTGCTGGCAGTCACCTGCGGGCAGGGGGGAGGAGGAGGAGGATGAAAGGACGACGGGAAGATGATGAAAGGGGGGAGGAGGAGGAGGATGAAAGGACGGGG
>VWZL01000833.1:746008-791232 GCA_013396915.1 Stercorarius parasiticus
TATTTCCTTATTTATTATTATTTTCATTAAAGTAGTTTAGTTCTTTTTCTAAACTCGTAAATCTCCTTATCTCTTCCTCTCCTCTCGGGGGGGGGGGGGCGGGACGGGGACAGGACGGGACGGGACGGGATGGGGAGGGCCATCTGTCGTTCTGATTGGCCAATACGGTCAAAACCACGACAAGGAAAACCACACAAAATTATATTTTTAGATAATTCTCCTTTATACATAATACATAAAAGCCTTCAGTAAGGAGTAAACATAGCACGGGCAGGCGGCCTCTGACCTGTGCATCTGTGGCTACGACAGCGAGAGCTGTGGCAGAGTCACCCAGGGACCTCTTGGTGACACTCCAAGCGCCATGGACAGAGCGGGGTCTGCTGTCCCACTTGGCTTCATTGCCTGGGACACTAGATATAAATGCATTCTGAGGTTTAGCCCATCAGCTTTGCAGTTCCTGAAACACTTCGCGCATGGTTTATTAAAATTCTGCCTCTTCCTCTTGAAGGGAAAAATGTAAAGCTGTGTACGGCTGTGCTCAGGTTGTTCTTCAGCAGAGCCTGGCACCCGGCGAAGCAGAGACCTGCTGGCCGTCCCTGCTGCGCGCAGACGCTGCTGCCCTGGAGCCCAGCCCTACAGGAACGCCTGGCCAGACTGGGGCCCTAATTCCAGAAGGGAATTAGGACTAATTAACCACACAGCAAGAAAAACTCCTCGAGAACAGGATAATTATCCAGCAACACTCACCCCTGCATTCGGGAGGAGACCCGCTCCAGATGCCGACGAGGCTGTTCTCCGTCGTACAACGAAGAGTTTCGTTTCCCACCAGCTGGAGCCCAGGGTCACACGTGTACATCACAACCGAGTCGTACACGAACTCCTCCGTACCGTTACCGGTGTGCTTCCCGTCGGGAATAGCTGGAGGCGGAGGACAAGAAATAGCTGGGGGAGAAAAAGAAAAGAGTTCAGGAGGTGGCACGTGGGATGCTCTTCTCCACGATGGGAAGAGAGGAAAACCCAAGGGCTGCTTGCACACAGGCTGGCACTGCACCAGTCGCAGGAGCAGGGGCTGAAATGGGAGCACTGGCCACCCTCTCGGCACACAATCGCTTATAGGTGCCTCCGTTTTAGGGCCAGCGGCAGCCCACAGGGACACCAAGGCCACTGGGTTGCTCCTTTATGTCAGTCTTTCATGTGCAGAAGGCAGCAGTGACGCCAGTGGCTCGTCCCCACATTTGTCGCGCCCACTGTCTCCTTTCCAGAGATACCGACCTGACTCAATTTAGCAAAATCGACACACGATTCGCTGCTTCTGAATTGGAGTATTTGCTATTTCCCGTCAGGCGCTGCACAACCCCACTTACCCTGACAAGCTGGAATTTGACTCCAGGCAACTTCACCTCCCCGTAGGGAACACCAGACGAGATGCGACGCTCCCTTCAGCGTGTACCTGCAGGGGGAAAAGCCACATCAACAAATCAGTTTGCTGTCACCCACCAAGAACATGTCACCCCAGAGAGGTGCCGAGGACTCGACAGGCAGAGCCCCTTGTTCCAACTCACGCACCAGTGCATCCCAGTCACACTCTGGCCAGGCGACCGGGATGCACTGGGCAGCTGGCTTCACACTCACCCACGGTTACAAACCACATCTGCTTTTGCACCGAACAGATAATCATTTGTAATAACTTTGCCGTGTTCTGGATTTGCTGGAATACCACAAGATTTCCCTAAAAAAGAATAAGATTATCCTTAGGACGCTACAAGGGCAGGGAAAAAACTCACAAACATACTTTTTGTGACAGTATGGCAGTGACAAACCAGGCACTGGTGGTATTTCACGCTAAACATCATTAAAGAAAAGCAATCCTAAACTAGAAATCAGAGGTGGCGCTCGGAACACAGCGCTGCGGACGCAGCTGTGGGAGGACGTCGGAGAAAATGAAACGTCGCGAGACACTCACTCTGACATAGCTGGGGAACTTCTGACCACGTTAAATTGTCACGACAAGTGCTGGTGGGGAGCTGGTCTGTGGTGTTCTCAAAGCCTTGGCGACAAATATACCTCACTGTGACACCAATGGTATAAAAATTCTGTGTTTCATCTTCTTTTGATATTCTAGCAAAAACCACGCGTGGCGGGCTGAGACAGGTACCTAGCAACAATGAAGACAACCAGAAGTGTACAGTTACAAAGCAAAAATAACAATGTTTTGCATTCAACTATGTATAAACACATATCCAAGTGATAATGCACAAGCCTCCCTAAGAACATGGATACCACAAATATTTTCAAGAAGGTGATTGGTAATTTGTGTAATTCAAAAATATCCCTGGATGACTATTTAATGGAAAAAGATTTTAAACGTTCAAATTCGCTCTCTTTCAACCATTCACAAGCACAGTGCTCGCCTCCCCTGCCAATTCCACTGGTGAAGCATTTGAGGTGGGGAAGCGCAGCCAGTTCTCACCGCGGAGGTTTGCGAACCCCCAGTGCCAAACCTTCCCCCTTGTCTACCTCTCGCGTCACCGGCCGGCTGCGCCAGCGCCTCGCCACCACAGCCTGCCCCTCTTCCCTCTGCTTCCCCCAGCTATTGATCTACCTTTATACGGCTCCAACGGACTAGGCAGAGTTAGGAAAAAGGAACAGTAAGAGATTCTCTGAGCAGCAACTTGGTCGTGTGTCACTTCGGATGAGGAAACCCTTAAACCAGCGATTGCTAAAGCAGCAAATGTTTTCACAAGCAGCGTGCATCTCTAAGCAACTTGTTTCAGAGAAGGTGAAATACTTACGACCACAAAACTCCATGAGGTTGGACCACTGGGAGTTTGCAAGGCACTGTATGGTGTCTGACAGGAAGGGGCGTTTAATGTAGCCTGCAACGCATCTGTACGTAACTTTGGAGCCGACACTGAAGCTCTCCAGATGTTTGGCGTCCTGTGGGGGCTCCGCGTGGTTTATATCTGGCAACGGCCCGCAGTCACCTATAGGAAAATAAACCCGGCTTTAGCAGGGCTTGGGCTGAAGCTCCCTGAGCGGGGCACAGCACGGATGCCCACACGATGCCCGCAGGAGAGCGCGGCACACGCACCGCACACGCAGCGGAGCACACGTGGGGCACACGGAGCCCACCCGGCACGTCCCCCCCCTTCACCCCCATGCCTCCCCGCCCTCCGCCGCCGCCCCCGGGGAGCGCGGCCCCTCCCGCAGCCCTTCCCAGGGCTTGCTCAAGAGCAGGCGGGGGAGCTGCTGCCACGCGTGGGCAGCGGGGGCGGCTGCCGGCTGTGTCCTCCCCCCCGCTCCGCCCGCCGTGGGACCGGCAGCCACAAGCACCGGACCCCTGCGCCCCTCCCGCCCCCTCCCCGCGGGCGCAGCTCGGGGAGGTTTCGTGGTGAAGGTCCTTGTCTGCGGCTGGAAGCGGGAGTGGGCTCGGAGCGCTCCGTTCCCCTCCTGCCTGCTCCCAGCAGCACGCCTGGCATGGGGAGGGGGGGGCCGTCCGCGGGGCCCTCCCCACACCTGCTGCCTCAGTCTCCCCTTCAAATCATCCTCTGCACCTTCCAGTAAAGACACTCCTATCTCCAAAGGGATCAAGTCCCAAAGGAAAAGAAGAAAAAAAAATAATCCCAAAAGGGCAGCATGCCCCAAAGAGAAGGTCCCGTTCATCCCCCAGCACTGGCTCTGCTCCATGCAGGGACAGGAGCTGCGTCTCCATCGGTGCCTCCTGCCCTCTCCACCAGCGTCTGGCCCAGGGAGCCCAGCACAGCACAGCTCAGCGTCACCAGCTCCCCAAAAACCGCCTTCAAACGTCACCTGCACAGCCCTAGGAAGAAACCTCCGTGAAGAGAGGTTGTTCTGCAAGAAGAGGGGGCTTTCCAGCAGCCCAAGGGGTGCACTGGAGACCAGAGGGCTGTAAATCATCCCCATGTTGAAGCTGCTAATTGAGCTGCTTCTGTTAACACCTATGCACAAAACAACACAGCAGGGATACCGGCATTTCCGCTGTAACTCCCCCAGTTAGACACAGAACTCCGAATGAGATGCAGCACTGCCTGTGGAGGCTCAGGGATGTCCTTGGGCCCAAACAGGAGCCGTTTGCCTGGGCTCCCTGCCCGCGTGGGAAAGCTGAGCTGCTCTGGGGGCCGGGATCCCGGAACCTTCCCAACACCTGCGGGAAGAGCCAAAGAAATGGCTGTGGCCGTATTTGCTGCCCTGTCCCGCTCTGCTGAGCAGCGCTGCCAGTAAGGGACATGTGTCACCCCACCCCGAGGAAAGGGCAGCCCGCAGCCGCCTGCCCTGCCTCCGTCTGCCTTTGTTAGCCAGGAAACAGCCATGTTTTCACCGAGAAACTCTAAGTTATCTGTTTTACTTTTTTCCCCCCTCACTTTATTTCCCTTTCCAGCACAATTTAAGCATATGTGATAAAAACATTTGCAATGAGGCCAAGAGGTGTTTTCTTAAGGGAGGAGTCAAGCAGCTTCGATAACATATTCTTTTAAATACTTACTTGTGAACATGTTGACAAATAACACAGAGATGTCTTGGCCACGTATTTTTACAGGTGACTGGTCACCGGAGGTCTGAATTGGGATGGTGGCTGCGTAATAACAAAAGGAAGTTGCTAACAGGAAAAAAAAAATGCTTTAAATGCTGGGAATTCTCCCGCAACGGCTTAGAGCAGTGACCTCAGCGCGGGATGGCAAGAGGTTGAGAAGTATTTGGCAAAGACCTCTTGTAATGTCGAGTCTCCGCAGGGAGCAGCTCGGTTCATGGACATCAGAAGAACCAGCTGCTGTAGTTTCAACTCAGTGGAACGCCATTGCTCTCAGAGTCCAGACTAACCCCTTGAACCAGGCTGCTGCTTTCCTACCTGTGGCCACGCAGGAGCCATCTGGACCCACTGAGACCATCAGGCTCACACCAGCGCATCCCTCTGCCACCCACGTTTGCTGGCCTGTTTTGCCCGTTATTGCCCCAGTAACCGGCTGAGCACCGAATGCCGCGGCAGCTGAGCCCCGCGATAGCGGGTCTGTGCCTGCTCCGCTGTGGCGGCCGTGGGCAACTGGCTTTATCTTGTGCTCACATCCCTTCCCTGCGCGGCAGCAATCAGGCCGAGCAGATGGCAACGGCAGAAGGGAAGGGATGTAGGGAGGGAGCGCGACCCGGGCTGCTCTGGGCACCGGCGCTGCCAGGCTCGGACTGGCACAATATGAGGTTTCCAGCAAAAATGGGAGTTTTGCTGCCAGGGGTTGCTCTTGGCTTTCCACAGAAACCCACCCTCAGCTCCCTGCCCGCTCCCACATGCTGCTGCCACCCCTGGGCAGGGCAGCAGCCAGGGACGTCACCCACAGCCCCCAAAGCCTTTCGGGACTGACCCCTGGCTCTGCCCGGGCTGAGGGGGCGGCCGCAGCAGAGGGGCTGCAGAGCCCGAGATGGCTACATAGGATGAAGGCAGGCATGCGTCGCTCCAGCTTCTTTTTTCAGACCACTTACGAGAAACACTCACACTCCCAAACATTACTGCATGGATTTGCTTTCCTTCTTTCCTTTTTTTTTNAAGTTAAACTTGCATAGGAAGCCATTTAGGAAATAAATAAGAGTGCAGCTAAAGAACTGATTGAACAGCAAATCTGAACACCGCCGAGATATCTCTAAAAGCGGATATCTTCCTGAAAAGAGCACAAAATGTGCAAAGGGAACAGCAGGCAGCTGAATTCACAGGCTAGCCTTTATAAACCATTACCGTTTATTACTAAACGTAAACAAAATCCCAGAAAGGCTTGGGGAGCTTTAGCCTTCTGTACAGGACAAAGATGGTAAGCAACCGACAACGCAAGCCATTTCCAGCTTCTCCCTTGCAGTCCGGCAGCGCTGCAGAGTGGATTCAGCAGCCACTTCTCTGTCTGCGCGGAGCCGACGTGCTCAAACGCTGCAGCCTCCCAGGGCTGCCCTCCTCCCGCTGGAAAGCAGAAGTAGCTCTTCTACAGCGTGAGAGTAGCAGACTCCCAGACCCCTCCTGGCTGTTCTATTTCACGTATTCTGAACGGAAACATGAACTGCAAAGAACTTAGGTCTCATATACAAAAAAAGCTTTTGCTGAAGAAAGTGCTTAAAGTACCAAAGATATAAAGATCAACATTCAATTTAGCATGCAAAGTGCTAGGACTTCCTAAAAGAAATGACCTCGTAACTTCGCAAGACAGCAATTTTGCTTTCAGCACAACCCCGCTGGCAGCTCACATGGGTGTATCTGCAACTGGACCACTCTGCAGCCAGAAATTCCTGGTAAGTCAGGGGAGCAGCTCAGCCCAGCAGAGATTTGGGTCTTTCACAGCCTTTCCTGCCAGCCTGTGTTTACGGAGATTGTTATGGCAGCAGGTCGGCATTGCTAGGGAAGCACGGAAACGTGCAGTTGTGGAAACACCGAGTCAAAGGGGTTGTGACATGACCGAGCTTGGCCAGAAATTCTGCAGAAGGGCTGGGGGGTTTCAGAGAAACTGCAGCTCCCCACCCCCAGCCTGGAAAAGGCTGGTTGGATCAATAGGGAATCGTAACTGGATTGGGGGCGTTAGGAGGAAATTACTGAAAGGGAGAAAAACTGAGATGGGAGAAGCAGCTATGGGAATTGGCCAGCTCTTGCATAAATAATTTTCAATCAATTTCTTGAAACATTAAAACATATCAAAATTAAAAAAAAAATTAAGATTTGTGTGCACGTGTGGGACAGGCCCGATCTAGCTTATTCTTTCATTTAAAGCAAAGTGTAAGAGTCCTAACAGGCACAACCATTGCGTGGTTGCACCGTTGCACTTCAGGAACAGACCGCGGCGAAGGGTTTGCATGCGTTATGCTTAAAGTGCTATTTTTGTTTGAAAAGATAACAATATATCTAGATTAGGTGGGACCCCATTTAACCTCGTCTACATCTGCAGTGAGATGGCAGCCAGAGCAGCACGCGATAGTTGCCTTTGAATCACACACGGGCAAACGCCCCCTCCCAGGGTTCCTTCCGCGGGGAGTCCCTTCGTCACGCTGTCGCTGGAGGAGAGCAGACCCGTCCCAAATAAACTGCTGCAAAGCTACAGATAAATCTGTGCACTTGCCGTCGCGCTTCCCAAGAGCCGTACGCGCAGCCTGGGGGAAGGAAACATTCACATGGAAACTGTAGTTTCAAGGAGAGTTAAGCTTTCTGCCCAGATTATTAAAAACCCACACGCTTTGGGGGTGAATTTTAGCACCTTTAGAAAGGCCCAAACCAACTCCTCCTTCAAACGCTAGAGGCTGTTTTCAGGCATCGTTCCGCTCTCCCCCGCCTCATCCCTTGCTTCTGGCAACGAGGGGCTGGTTTTACCCTGTTTCGGGGCAGCGGAGCCAAGTTCCTGAAGTACGACGCAAAGCGGCGTTTCTCGGGCGTTAGATCGTGTGTCAAGCTGCTACTTTGACACGATCTCCTGAAGAGGCGCCAAAAATGACAAAATAGTAAAAAAAAGAAAAACCAACGGGAAGGGATTTTTAAATCAATTGTCGTTCTGAAGTTAAGTAACAAAGCAAAGTAGAAACTTTTAGGCAAAAAAAAAAAAAAAAAAAGACAAAGTTTTCTCACTTCCTTCCATATTGTATGATCCAGGATGCTTCTAGCCTTCATTTCTTCCTACCTAGGGCCCAGCATCACCAAATTTCATCTCCTTTAAGGCCTGCAAAGCCCTGCTTGGAGCCCTTGTCCTACACGGATACCACTGCAACATCTTTCCTACACACGCTTCCACAAGTGGCCAACCACACAGCCCCATTACCCTGCCTTTAGCCCTGCAAGTGGGATTCTTTAAATCCTTGTTTATCAGTCCAGACAAACACCTTGGGGTTTCCGTCCCAGCCATCAGCCTGGCGATGGTGACAGGTCGGAACAAACCCCACCTTTGAGAAATGATGCAGAAATGGGAAAAATCCCTCCTGGCCACAGGAGCATTTCTGGACCTGGCCTTAAGCACCAGCCTCGTCTCATTCCTGTAACAGCCCCGCTCTGTGCGGATTCACACACAAAATCCATCACAACAGGGGTGGCAGATTTTCTGGTTTTGACCCAACAGACGTAGCTCAGGGATGGGCAAGCTCAGCTTGATCCTCACACCAGCGAAACGCTTTTCATCCAGCCTCCAGTTGGGTGGTGAGAGCCTCCAGTGGGTGTTTTGTCTTCATTACTTACAATTAGACACTTATAGAATCATAGAATGGTTTAGGTTGGGAGGGAACTTAAAGACCATCCAGTTCCAACCCTCCCTGCTATGGGCAAGGACACCTCCCACTCGACCAGGTTGCACCCAGATGCTGTTTCCAGCACAACTGACACTCACCCTTCTTACGGGTAAAATAATCCTTTGCAGCGGATGGGGAACCTGTTGTAGCAGCATTTCTGCCATGTCCGGCTTCTCCTGGCTGCCCACGACCTCGCTGGTGGAACAAGGTTAGCGTTAGTGCGTTGCATCTCGCCGCCGGAACAAGGACAAAAGCCCTCTTAAGGCTACGTGGTATAAAGTTATCTCTTGCTTTTCAACGTGGCAAAAAATGAGTTAAACGAAATCTGTAATAACACGAGGGCAAGGAAACAATTGATAAACGAAAATATATGTCATACAAAGATAAGCTTTTATAAGAGGAGGCGGTCAGTGCAGTACAACTTGAGCTTCAAACCAAATGCCCAACCAGCGGAAAACATAAGTAATACAGAGAAAACTTACAGAAGAAAAGAACATGACCAAAAAAAACCCCACTCACTTCCACAAAATGATGCAACTTTAGACCGTTTTAAGTTTTCAAAGCAGCCAGCTTGGGGCAGGATGCCAGAGATCCCCATGTACCTTGGAGGACACACTTTGGAGGATCCTTGGCCGATCCCAGGAGAATAGTAGTTTTGGGTTTTGTACAAAGGTACAACAAATCTGAACGCTGAGGTGGCACAGCTCCGTGACACTGAAGAGAAACACGTAAAAAAATGAAAGCTCCAGGTATATGGGACTGGGAGTAACCAGGGAACCCCATTGATGAATTCCCCTGAACTCCAAATGGGCCTCCAGGACTGACCTGGTGTCCTGGAGAAAGAAGAAGAATGGGAGGAGGAGATGGTATTTTGGAGTGACTTTTTATAAAGGTTGAGCTTCATTTCCCATGTGAAAGCCTTCTTAGACACTTGGATGGCATTTCCACGGGAATCTGAAAAGAAAGAAAATCACGGTGTGAAGTTCGTTGAATGGCTTTTTCATAGAAATGTGATAAAGGAGCAGATTAAGTTGGGGGACATGAGACTTAGCGTACAATCATTTCAACTCACTTTGGGGAGGAGGACTCCTTTCCATTTCTTGTGCTCCAAGTTTGACAGATGCTCTTTTCTCTAGGGCATAAAGAGCAAGTATTGCTAGGAGCACTGCGCCTTTCTTGCACGGCCCCTTCGTTCCTTACTCACTTTAGCAGCCACTGCGTTTTTGCTCTTTAAAATTGCAATATGACATAGCGCCTGACACGTCCTGTACTGAGCAATCGCAGTACGTTAAGCTGGTGCATACTAAACACCGACCTCATCATAAATACTAAACTCAAATGAAAGCACCTTTGCATTCAGGCGCAGCTCCGCTCCAGACTCCGTTTGTTTTATCCGTACTGGTACAACGGACGCTGACATTTCCAACGAGATGGAAGCCGGAGTCGCAGCTGTAAGTCACGGTTGAGTTATACGCAAATCTTTCCACACCTTCGCCATCATGCTTTCCATTGCTAATTTGAGGAGGTGAAGAGCAGGTAATTACTGCAGGAAAGAAGGCCAACATGAGCATTACTAAAAACTCCAGTAATAACGAAAAAGCAAAATGTTTCCTGAGTCCACCTAAGGTTCTTGAAGAGAATGGACTTTTTTGGACAACTGGAGCTGGGCGACCAGCACTGCCTTCTGTCTCCACCATCTCCCTTTTGTTTCTGAAGACTTTCTGTTGTCTCCTGGTTTTCTCCCCCTCACTCCAAGGCTCACAAAAATAAACAGGCAACTTGCCATGCCCTGGCTCGTGATTCCTGGAAATCTCATCCCATCCGCTTCACCGCTACCTTAGGTCATGAGAAAATACGTTGATCTTGTGGGAACAAAACTGCTGAAATACAGTGTCAGCAGGAAAATGGGTGTTTCTCAGCTGCAGTGTTGGTGACAGATCTGCCACGTAAAATCAACAGGAGCAATGTATGAGGACTAGACCTTAGGATGCAGGATCTATTGGAGTGAAGTCAAAAGTAAGGTTGGATTAAGCTCACATTCACAAGTTGGAAGTTTACTCCATTCAACATCGTTTCCTTTAAGCTGACAGTAGATGAAATGTCTCCCGTTTAATTTGTACCTAAAAGTGAAAATACACAAGAAAAGAAAAATTTGTGTAACTATCCAGAAACTGAGAAGAAATACTCAAATTTATCCAGGACGTACAGCGGGGACAGTGAGGGGCAATAGGGATCTATGTTTCGTCAAAGTGCCATTTGGATCAGCTTACTGGAAGCTCATGCAGCTGTTCTGACAGCACCGACACCTTCCCCAATCTCCGAGTTGTATCCTCCTGCTCAAAAAAATTCATCGCTTGGACATGATTGATACTATCTGATCTTGATTAGATGGATAACATTTTCCCTCCACCCTGACGCGTATTTCCAGAGATTAGCTGAACCCCAGAAGGGTGGGACATGCTGTCATTTCCCCAAAGTCCATCCTAAGGGAGTATCTGGAGGAAAAACCCCTCTGTTATATTTGAAGCAGCTGCAAAGACTGGCAGAACGAGCCCGCTGATGCCAGCCAGCCCCTGCTGGGGAGGGAGGAATACGGGCTGCAGCCTTAAGAGCTTCATTTTGCAAGTCAGTCTACTGTGTATGTGCCCTGATTGAAAGCAGGCAGAAAGCGTGAGTCAGCTCGCTGCCCGATGGAAAGTGTGCTTCATTGCAGTTTTCTAGCAGAGCATCACAGATTTTTAAAATTCAAACATAATGCGTTTGTATTCAATTTATCTCGAATACATTAATTTGAAATATTTTAAGTAACCTGCTTTGAAGTCTATAGTTATAAACCAATGGTCCAGCCAGCCATGGGATAGATACCCTGGGGCAGTTAAATTTCCTCTGGATGACACTTGAAGGAAAAGGCAGCCATAAATTCAGGCCCCGGGCCCTTCCCTCCAGCTGTGTCTTATTCCTTCCCAGCCCAAAGCTGTAATTCAAGTGGAAAAGCAGCCTCACGCTCCACACTTGGAGCCACGCCACAGGAGCGGTGAAATCGCAGCCCAGCCCGTGTCCACGAGTTGATTGCGCTGGACCGGAGTGTGTGTCCCAGCACCAGCACCGGAGCTCAGGCACTGCCCCGCCACTCACCCGTCCTCGCAGAACACCATCACTCTTGCGCCGAACTGGAGGTCGGTGAGCACCAGCGTCCTGCCCCCGGGCAGCGCTCCCGGCTCGCCGCAGGACCTCCCTGCCGGGGAGCGAGGCCAGCGTTAGCGGTGACGCACGGTGATGGAGACATCAAAAAGGCAAACTAAGGGACGGGCTTGGGTATAACGAGGGTTATACCCAAAGGTACCAAAGCATTTTACTTCCCAGGAGTCACAGCCGGGCTGGCAGGAGCCAGAACCAGCTGCGTGGATCCCCGTAAGGGCTCCGCACTCGCAGCCGGGAGCATCTCGCAGGAGGGCAGGGGAGAGGATTTGCAGAGGTATTTCCCTCTCAGTGGACTGGCAGTAAGCCACTCGTCTGTGACAAATGGATTGCTGCCACATCATCAGTCTTAATATTACATGGATTTCCCCAAGAAACATGCTTTGTCTTCATTTTGAAGTTGGCTAGAATTGCAAATTGGCGTCTGCCCTGTGCATAGGCTGTGTCCTTTTGTGAACATGTTTACTAACATGAAAATCAAAACAGACCTGTTCAAGCCAGCAGGAAAACAAAAAAAAAAGAACACTCTTGATAGTCCTGCTAAGTATTAGGTGTTATAGTAATACCTACTAAGTATTAATGCCAAGGAATATCCGCCTAATTTTGTATTAAGCATGTAGCTGTTGGGGTGATAACAACCCGGCTGCGTTTTAGCTACCTGACCTGCTCCAAGCTCCACGGCTGCTTTTTGACAAGCGGAAGGAGATACTCACTCCGGCACAGCTCCGCAGCTTCCGACCACGTCAGGTTTTCAAGGCAAGTGCTGGTGGGGGAACTTTCCGAGGTGTTCTCGTAGCCGGGGCGGCAGACGTAGCTCACGTTGGTCCCAACGGGAAAGAAATTAATCCTCTCGTCCTCCTTGGTCAGGGCAGCAAACCGCAGCCTTGTCGGGGCAGCACAGCTCCCTGGCAGTCAAGGAAAGCGGGCCTGAAAGAGCCGCCCGCCGGAGGCATGCAAAATAAACGCTGGAGTTACAGAAATGGTCTCACACAGCCCTTTTGGAAAGCTCCTCGCGTTCACCGCGGGTGAATTCTGTGTTCGTACCAGGCTGCTACCCCGCTGAACGCATCTTTTGGAAAATGGAGATGGAGATGCGTTAAATGCACAGGCAAAGCTGTTAGTGGGAAATAAGAATTCTCATGCACGTGCAGCCGGGGCCCGGGAGACGCACGAGCACCCTGAGCTCCAGCCACCGTCCGACTGACCCCCTCAACGACAAGCACGGATCCTGCGCCATCAGCAGCTCTGACCAGCGGCAGCCAAGATGGACCTGGCCAGGAGGGGTGATGCCATGGCAGAGCGGCCGCTGTAAGGGGCAGAAATTTTAAGTCAAGCGAGAGAGAGAGGGGATGGAGCCGTGTTTCAGACAAAGGAGGTATTTACGGCCACAGGGCTCGGGCAGCTTTGACCAGCGCTCGCCGGGCAGGCATTCCACCGTGTCCGACCTCCCAGGGATTTTGACGGTGCCTTCGATGCACGTGTACGTCACCCTGGATCCAACGGGGAAGCTGCTGGCGTGCTTGTCGCTGGATGGTGTGGAGTGGGTCATGCGAGGTGGGGGCCCACAGTCACCTGCGGCAGGAGACCTCCTTGAGTGAGGACCCCATGCCCTGGCCCCTTCTCCAGCCCCAGTGAGCATCCCAGGAGCACGGCTGGGCTGCACCCGTGACAGCATCCCTGAGAGCATCAAGCACTGGGTCCCCAGGTTTGGGAGTGGTGGCACCACCCTCCCCAGCCCCTGAGCAGCAAGGTGGGACCTGGGCAGGTCTCGCTGGTCCTCCCCACACATCCCGCATTCCCGTACTCACCACGAGCCACAGGCATGCCTAGGAGCCCCAGCAGGGCCAGGAGCAGCGCGCGGTGGCCAGACTCCTGTGCCACAGGGGGTGCCCCCCAGCTCGGAGTGCCTGGGTGCTTCCCCCGCCCTGGTTCTCCAGACCTCATCGCAGCAATTCCTGTGCTCCGCTGTCAAGCACCGTCGGCTCCAAGGGGCTGTTTCTGGAGCTGGGAGGAGATGCAGCGCAGCGGACTCTTACAAGCCTCTGGAGCAGTGTAAACCTTTCCAGAACACCCGCGGAGCTAAACCCTCCAGCAGGGACATGGAGAGCAGCCAGGGGTGGGGACAACTGTCATCCACAGCCTCGGGTAAAGCCTCCCGGTCCTTCTGCCCCACCATAAGGGATGGGGAAATAATACAACCCTTTTGTTTGACCTGAGACTGGCAGCGAGCGCTGACTAGCACGGCTTTACCAAACGCAGATGCTACCAGAGCAGAAGAGACCCCCCCACAGCCCCAGGCTGTATCCAGGGTAGGAAAATGCCTACTTAGTCATTTGCTGGCAGGTAACGCAGAACTGATCTTCCATAAACGGAGTTAATGGGGGGGGGGGGGGGGGGGGGAGTAATCATTTTTTTTCTTGATTGCCTGACTCATTTGTAGTTAGGAATGGGTGTGAGCGAATGCATCTGTGCACTGACTAACACTCTGAAATATCCAGTCTGACATCAGTCACGACGACTCAAACGCACCCTTAGACACATGCGGGACGTAACACCCAGTTCTTATTCATGCTTATGGGTTTAGAGCCTTGCACAGGGAGATAAGACACGTTGTGTTTGCAGTCCCAGGGGAGCTCAACGCGGAGGGCAGCGAGGTATCCCACCAGGAGGGTGCAGTCCTGCTCTCCTTGTGGCACAGGGAGAACCGGAGTGGCTCCGAGAACGCCTCTCCTTGTGGACCTCACCGCGACGTGGTAAAGCACAGGATGCGTTATCAAAAGCATCTCTCTGCCTGAAGATGTGAGACACCATCTCTTCCCTGCCTTTTGCGCCTTAGGCTCTAGTAACGTTTTAAGCAACTCTAATAACCCATAAAAGCGTGCATCTGGCAATGATATACCGCTGCGAACTGCAGATGAGTGCTCCCCCTGCTCCCACCCAGCAGCTCCCGAGGACCTGCCAGGGCTCGGCTCTCTGTCAGAGCCACCGTGGGACCACTGTGAATCAGTGACAGAATACAAGACACCCATGGTTACACCTGCATCTTTTATTGTAATCCTGAAGGGAAGGAGTAATTGCTGCATTGCAGAGCTCTGACCATCACTTATTGAGTAATAAGAACACTCTGATTCTCTACGCTTAAACTTACAACGTCTATTCTTAGCATTTGCTTGCCAGAAATAGGGACATGGAAGATGACACCCCGCAGACCTCTGTCGAGTACAGTCCTGGGCCAGAAACCTGTTGCCTGCTTTAAATCCAGGGACGAGAGAATAGAAGCCTTTACAAACGCACTTCTTATATGTAACTGCCCTTAGCTTGAGGAATAGAAATCACAAGCTAGATTAACAGAAAATCAGGTAGTTAAACGCTCACTTCACTACTATTTCTGGACAGAAGCAGCTCGCTAATGCTGTGACAGGCTGAGTTTGGTACGGCACGGGCAGGGGATCTGTCATTGCACAAACCACCGGCCAAAAGATCGTGGCAAAAGCACCTTCAGAGCCCCAGGAACTCATCTCCGCTAAAAGTTTACCTCCCTGGACCTCAGTCCCCCTTCTCTCGGCTTAGCGCAGTTTATTCGGTGACCTGAAGGAGCTCAATGTAATTTCTTACTGTGCTTCCTAAAATAAACCGTGAAACAACATGTTTGTTAAATATTGAATCGAGCTTGTCAGATTTAAGGACAAGAGCAAGAATCTCTCTGTGCTCTAGCATCTAGCGTGGAAAAAGCTGTCTCCCATACACCGGTTATTATTCCTCTGGCTATACGCATGCAAGCATGAACGATAATGTCGCCGAGAGCCTTCGTATAGATATTGTGACTACAGAAACTGTGTGTTCTCTAAAGGGAAGGTGATCATTACAGTGCATTGCAGGACTCACTTGTTCAAGTTTTCTAGTTCCAGCTTTAGTTTTTTAATCTCCAGAAACAGTTTTTGTATTTCCAGTAGAGTTTTCAGTTCTGCTGTAGGCACACCGCATTCAAAGACCGCTCTAATGTGGTGAACCTCTTCACATTCATCAGCATCGTCTTCTTTTGTCTGTTAAAAAGTAAAGTAAAATAAAACAAACAAACCCCGGAAGAAAAGCATGCAATATTGCAGTGCAGCAGATGGAGAGCCACCCACTCCTCCGCCCTGGGCCTGAACGTCTGTCCCGTTTGCCATGCCCTGCCCCAGCGCAGTCTGCATCCCCCACTGGCACCGTAAAACAAAAGCTTTTAAGAAGTTCAAGCGGATATTTTTCGTATTAGACGCCAGGCAGCATCCGCCCAGGGACTCAGCCGGACTACGGTACTTACACACTTGGGCAGCGGTGTCCAGCTGCCATCAGGCAAGCACGTGGCTGTCCAAGAATCTTCTGAAGCCACGGCTGCATCCTCTGAAAAGTAGTATCCATCGAGGCATTCAAAAGTAACAGTCGCATTTGTTTGGTACCACGTTCTAACATCCGAAGTGCTTTTCAGCCTTCCCTTGGCCACTTGTGGTTGTGGACACAGAACTGAAAGGAAAACCCACAGCAGGAGGCAGCTCAGCAAGAGCTGAAGTAGAAAAAACCAGAAATTTGTGAAGATTGAGCCGGTGCAGGAGACCTTAAATCTGTGGAGCTGTGAAACCAAACCTTAAAGCACAGTTACGTCCCCAGGCCCTTCGAGAGAGGAGGGTGAAGGTCAGAACAGCCCCTGGGAGATGTTCCACGTTTCCTGTTCTCTGACAGTGTCTCAACCCAGGCACCCCTATGCAGGAGTCTGCAGATCGACGTTTGTCAGTACGAACATGCACTGATGAGAAAATCAGTAACGATGGTGTCTCCTGACCTGTCTCAGAGCCTGCTTTATACAGGACTGTCAAGGAAAACGCAGCTATTGCCTGGTAAACTTCAGCTGTTTCTTCTGCAAAGAGGGGACGGCAGTAGGGGAGCCCCGAGGGCATGCACAGATACGCAACACGCGCCCCCGGCCGGTACCCACCTGGCTGGCAGGAGGGCAGGGGCGGGTGCCAGGTGCTGTCGGCCAGGCACCGGCTCTCGGCATCGCCGTGCAGCACGAAGCCTTCCTCACAGGAGAACCGCACGCCTGTCCCGTAGGGAAACGTCAGCCTCTGCGGAGTCATCCTGGCCCTCTCCACTGCGGGCTTGGGGCACCGGACCACTGCGGGGAGAGAGCAGGGGGGGCTTTGGCCACTGCCCTTCCCCGGGGACAACGCGGAACCAGGTCAGGCGGCGCAGAGCCGCTCTTCCCCATGCTCTCGGCATCGCTTTTACACTCAAACGCAAGAACTGCTCCTCAGCTGCCCCGAGCAGCCCCCAGGGAGACCCCACCAGTCCCTGGGGTTACTGAGCCGCTCGTGGTGCTGAGACCTTCGCGCAGGAGCCGAAGGAGCCGCCTGGGCATTGGGTTTGGAGCTCCTGGACGAGGGCAGGTAACGGGGCTGGGGCTTAGCCCCAGCATCCTACCCAGCTCCTGGCTCCAGCCTGAGCCCGTCCGGGAGAAACGACTCACCCCTGCACTCCGGGGCAGGTCCGCTCCACACCAGGTTCACCCCGTCGTCAGAGGTGCAGTAGATGGACTCGTCCCCAATGAGGGACAGACCCTCCACACAGCTGTACTTTATTTCTGCGCCGTAGGGAAACTGCTCCGTTCTCAAGCCAGTGTGCTGCCCGTTGGTGATTTTTGGAGGGGGGCCACAAACTATGAGAGAACAGAGAAAGGAAAAATTCCGATTTTCTTCATTCGTGCAGGGAGACAGAGCAGTGCAGGGAAGCTGCAGGAGAAGCCAGTTCCCGATGCTCATACTTAGGGCTGCTTTCCTCAAAGTCCTGCTCACTCCTCGCCAGGTTTGGCCCTGGCTCTGCCGGCGTTCCCAGACTGACCCAGCTACTGACCACCCCAGCTCGGCACAGCCCCAGGACCTCAGTGTGGGCTCCATCCCCCCTCCTTCAGCCAGCCTTCCCTTGTCCCCATCCCTTTTCCATGAAAAATGATCCTGCTCATAAGCAGGGTCAGGGAATTGCAAGTGTCATAAACGCCTTGAACAGTCTCTGAGAAATGGCTGCGAGTCCCATTACTCAAAACATTTGATTAATTACAGTTTAGATAGAAGATGGAAACCTTAAAGCCATGTAATGCTGTGACTTGGACCTCTTCTCCCAACACCACCTTCTCCGAGAACTGATGCTCAGGTTACGTGATTTTCTCCCTGCTGTTCCTACCCGCTGCAGAGATGCGTTTCCCGGCACCCGCCGCGCTGCCCGCATCCGTGCTCACCCTTGTCGCAGTACGGCACCGGGGGTCTCCATGTCCCGTCAGCCCAGCACTGGATCCTCTGGCTGCCCCTCAGCACGTACCCGGGGTCACACTGAAATTCCACCTGGTGCCCAAGAGTGTATTCGGCTTTCCTGGGGCTGGTCTCCCTCCCATGGAGGACGGTCGGGCTGGGACACTGCACCCCTGAGGAACACCCGCGTCAGAACGAGCTCCCATGGTTTGGCTCGGGAGGGGAGAGCAGGAGACATTTGCATGGGAGTGTTTTCCCATGGTGGCGATTGCTGACCCAGAGAACCTGCCAGGCAGCCTGTTAATGCTGACAGACTTCTCCCACCAGGCCCAGCATGCTCAGGGACGGTAATTATGCGATAACAACCATTTCTCTTGGAAGGCAGAACGATCTGAGCCCTGTGATTAACTGTAAATTGTGCTGAAGGGATGGCATGTCACTAGCTGCATCACTCCATCGTTGTTTGAACAGCTAGACAATCAGCGTGAGTTGCAGCTATTTCTTTTCGGCCATGCTACCCTTTGAAAAGCAAAATTATTATTAGTGAAGCCAAAGCATGGCTCAATAAAGTCTTTATGGCACAGCATCACTTGAAAATTTTGTTATTTCCACATCATTACATTGATGCTTCGTTGGAAAAGCGAAGGAAATGGCGTACTTACTCTGGCAAAGCTTTGGGATCACAGACCATGTGAAATTTTCGAGGCAAGTAGTTACTGGGGAGACGTTGGGGAGCAGAGTGTATCCGGATCTGCAGGAGTAGGTCACGGTTGTCCCGACTGGAAAGGTGTGTTGAGGGTTTCGGTCCGTGTAATCGACAGCAGGAGGGTAGGGGCAGCGACCTGGCGCCAGAGCAGGGGACAACAGGGACCCTGAGAGCCGGGAGGTCTCCCCACAGCCCCACCAGACACGGAGCCGAGCCCTGCCTTTAGGGGGGGCCCAGCCTGCCCCCGCGCAAGGGCACAAACCCCGAGAGAGAAGCGAGGGGCAGCAGCGACCCTCAGCATCGCTGTGGGGTAGTGGGGCGAACTGAAAGGGGAAAAAACAACGGTGACAAATCCACCAAAGGACATGGTGAATCTAATAAGTCTTTGTTCTTGTGCATTTTTGCGTCTGACTGGATGCACCTTGCAGCAGGGCAGGACAGCCTGCCACGATACCCAGGGCGGTGAAAGAGCAGAGGGGAATCATAGAATCGTTTTGGTCGGAAGAGACCTTTAAGATCATCAAGTCCAACCGTGAACCCAGCACTGCCAAGTTACCGCTAAATCACGTCCCTCAGCGCCACGTCTCCACCTCTTTTAAATACCTCCAGGGATGGCGACTCCACCACTTCCCCGGGCAGCCTGATCCAATGCTTGACAACCCTTTTGGTGAAGAAATTTTTCCTAATATCCAATCTAAACGTCCCATGGTGCAACTTGAGGCCATTTCCTCTTGTTCTATCGCTTGATACCTGGGAGAAGAGACCGACCCCCCCTCGCTAAACCCTCCTCTCAGGTCGTTGTAGAGACTGATGAGGTCTCCCCTGCATCCTGCCGCCAAACATCAGGTGGCACAGCTCGCTGTGGTGCCCACCCTCCAACCCCTCTCCTGCCAACACCGCATGTGCGTTTAGTGCAATACAAGCAGGCAATTACACACGGGAGACAAGGTACGGAGAAAAGAGATCTGAGCGTACCTAGGATGCAGGTGGGCATCCGTGAGTGCCATCTGCCGTTGCTCAGGCACTGCAGGGTGGTGGCACCCGTGGGGATGTAGCCGGCATCGCACTTGAGCGTGGCCGTGCTGCCGTAGGTGAAGTTCTGTGCAGGTTTCAGCTGCCCGTGTGCGATGGCTGGGACAGGACACTGACCCTCTGTGGATCACCAAACAGGGCTTTTCAGCAGGGTTATTCTCACTGAATACAGCTACGGTGACCAGCGGTTACTGCTCCTCCCTCTGGTCACAGAAGACAAATCAGTTTAACAAATGCAACAATTGAGGCAGAGAGGTCAGGGGTTAAACAAGCGTGCTTTAGCAGCCATGCCAGTAGGACTCCAAACGCGTAGCGTTTCCATTGCACACAGTCAAACACGATTTCTCCATTGCACACAATCAAACACGATCTCTGCCCTTGCCTGACGGCACTTGCTCTAGCAGGTTGCAGAACAACTCCCCGGGGCACTCAGGAGCGGGGTGGCGCCAGGGTGCCGGCACCCCGTCTCCAGATTTACAACAAACAAGAGGCTCTCCAACAAGTGCGTAACCTCCATCACACACGCACATCGCTCATGTCCCAACAAGACACTTTTTTGTCCAGCTACTGTACATCCCATGAGAAATATTTCGGGGATGGTCACAAACTGTAATAACAGAGAACATTAAACCAAGGCAGCTACAACTGGGATTCCCTCATGCTTTACAATAGGTGCTGGCAGGTCACCAAAAGCCACAGTGTGCCTGTGTTAATGTCCTACCTGGTTCACAGCCCGGTAGAGCATCCCAGGCGCCGTCACACCTGCACCGTGTCGGGGCAGCGCCGGCGATGCTCCTTAAATACCGATACCCACGGAAAGAGCATCCCCGAACACATCTGTGTTTTCCCCAGGCCCCAGCTTAGGTATCGGCGCTCTGTTGGTTATGTTTGGAAAATGGACTAAGCACCGTGAATTTAAAAAAAAAATAAAATAAAAAAATTTAAAAAATATCGCAAAGGCGGTGCTGGCAGCTGGGGGACAGCAGATGCCTCTGCAGGGAGGGCTGGGGATGCTGCACACACTGGAGAAGTTTCTGAAAAGGCCCATTTTTAAAGGAACTTTCGACTTCGCTGTCAGAAACTGCGAGTTATTCCCCTTCCTAGAAACATTAGTCAGCAAATCCCCACTTCTCCTGTACTGAAGCCAGTCTGCGGGATGCGTGACAATTCACCAGCTACCTTCTACAGGCTGCCTCAGCGCTTGAGCATCGACCTTGGTATCAACCTGATACCACTCAAATCGCTAACTATGACCCTTTTAATTAAACGGTAAAAGCTATTGCCTGTCTAATTGACTCCCCCCATCCCAGCACCATCCTCATCTTTGAGCCCGACCGTAGCGACATCCTCCGACCCTGGGAACCACTTCTCAGCTACCGCACGGACGGTCGAGGTGAAGGGTGACATACTGCCTGCGACACAAGTTCTGAACCCCAGAGCAGGAGCACTTCTACAAAGAGACCTGGCCCCGGGCTGTCCCAGGGACAAGCTCGTAGCCTCCGAGCCAGCCGTACTTCACACCGCTCCCAGGGGGTCCGTACCCCAACGTGAGACTTTTGAAAAGCATTGGGAACTTTGGGTGGCTCTTTGCAAGTATCTAGAGGTGCAGCGGAAGAGGAGAAATGGGCGATTAGCAGCACCACCGAGCTCAGATCATCCTTGGAGGAACACCAGGCACAGAAAGAGGTTAGCAGCGGCTGCAGCCAGAGGAAGGGCTCCTGCTGAATTTTCCTAACCTGACCCTTACGTATTTGATCCGCAAGTGAAGATGAGCCACAGAAGCAAAGAAAATGAGCAGGGGAGTGACACTCACCGAGACTCCCAGCCGGCTGCAGCACAAGCACCACCACTGCCAGGAGCTGCCCCAGCCCGTGGAGAAACGCCAGCATGGCGTGGAGGAGAGACGCCGGCATGGTGCAGGAGCTGCGGGGCCAGCGCCGTGGGCAGGCGAGAGCCTGTCCCTGCCGAGAGCCTGTTGCAGTGTGCCGGGGAAGGGGAAGCAGCCGTGGGAAGTTGGGGACAGGCCGGACGAGCCCCGCTGACACTGCCACCCCCCGGCCCTTCTGACCTGGCCGAGGCGAGGGCTGCCCTCCCTGAGCTCCCCAGCGAGGATGTACCGTGGGAGAGAGAGAACACTGCTCTGCCTTCTGCCCTGCTGGGGACAGCGGGAATGAAGGTATTTTACAGCTGGAATGGCTCTGCAGCACCCTGGCCTCGCGTCCAAAGCGCAGGGAGCTGCTGATGGGTGCTGCTGATTCACCTTGCCGCACACCCCCGCACTCTGCCCAGGGAACAGCAGCCCTCCGAGCCTAATCGAGCGGTGACTGTTGAAGCACCTCCTCTTTCCTTTACTGTGGATAGGACAGAATTATTAAAAGCCAGACACAGCTGTCATTGCAATTGCAGCTTTATTGTAATCTGGTGGTGAAGGCGTATTGGCCCGATCACAAGATGCGTGCTAACAGAGCGCTTCCCCTTTACTGGACATTGCAGAAAAAAAATTCAGCTGCTTCTTCCTTTACGCTTTTATTCCCAACAACCGCTCTTGGTGCGCACACAAAGATGCGGCGAGTGGCACTGCCGTGGCCTCAGATACATCTGTCCTGCTTGCGAAGAAAACCTGGCATTTTTTGTTACGCTAGAAGACAGGCTTTGAAGTTTTCTTCATTGCGCCTGCTCTGAAGGTCACAGCTAATTAGGCAGCTGAGTGCTTGTTCACAATAATGAATGCAAGATAAATGAACAGAGCAGCAATGGGCTATACTGGATTGCGGCTGAAGGAGGTGCAGCAGTCGTGGGGCGAGTGCGGGTCGGTGGCTCTTACCATGGTCATGCCTGTCTGCACGGCGTCTGCTCAGCTCCGACTAAAGTTTACTCTGCGCTCGGTCCCTTTCTAACCACGCACTTGTCAGTATAACAAACGCATCTAAAAGGAAAGCTTTGAAATGTAGAAAGTGGTGGACAAACCTAACCCAGCGAGCTCTAATAGAACGAGCCAGAAAAAGTCACTTTCTGACTTCCCCGTATGACCAAATCTGTTCCTTGACTGATTGGTAAATTTTGTTCTGGCTACTTAAGTATTAGCACAAATTAAGAAGTCATAAAAAAATCCTCAGTCAGCATGATTATCCAGCACGCAAAGAGGACGGGTCTTATGATACCAGTGACGACAGTCAGCCATATGCTGTGATTCTTAGCTCCTTTTCAAGTTTCTGGATCTCCAGGTACAGTTTCTGGACTTCCAGCAGAGTTTTCAGTTCTGTCAGAGGAATTCCACACTGGAAAGCTTCCCTGTGTTGAAGAATCTTCTCACATGTATCCCGTTTTTTCTTTAAAAGAACCCAAACAAAGGCAGAGGGCATGAGACTCTGCTGCAGGGACCTACGTGCGGAGCATCCCCCTCCTCCTGCAGCCCCTCGCCCAGCCCTGCTGTAACGGAGCGGCCACGTCGAGGTCAGACCAGTGCTATTCCAGCTCTAAATGGGGCAAGATACAGGCAAAGCCTGGGCAGATGGTGGTACTTACACACGTGGGTGGTGGTATCCAAGTGCCGTTAGCTGAGCAGGTGGATTCTGAATTTACTTGTTGACGGCCATTGTGTCTGCAGTAGAACGACAGGGTTTCATTCACCGCGTACCATAATTTAACGGGGCGAATCGTCATGTCCTCCTGTCTCAAGGGTTGGGGACAACGAACTGAAAGGAAAATGCATGCCAAAAAACCAATGTAATGGGAGGAGATGGAGGAGAAAACTCCCTGCGAATCCCACCCGCGGCTGGGGATTCAAAGGAGCAGCCTGCGCAGACCAGCACCTGCCGGGGGCCGGTACCCACCTGGCTGGCAGGAGGGCAGGGGCGGGTGCCAGGTGCTGTCGGCCAGGCACCGGCTCTCGGCATCGCCGTGCAGCACGAAGCCTTCCTCACAGGAGAACCGCACGCCTGTCCCGTAGGGAAACGTCAGCCTCTGCGGAGTCATCCTGGCCCTCTCCACTGCGGGCTTGGGGCACCGGACCACTGCGGGGAGAGAGCAGGGGGGGCTTTGGCCACTGCCCTTCCCCGGGGACAACGCGGAACCAGGTCAGGCGGCGCAGAGCCGCTCTTCCCCATGCTCTCGGCATCGCTTTTACACTCAAACGCAAGAACTGCTCCTCAGCTGCCCCGCACAGCCCCCAGGGAGACCCCACCAGTCCCTGGGGTTACTGAGCCGCTCGTGGTGCTGAGACCTTCGCGCAGGAGCCGAAGGAGCCGCCTGGGCATTGGGTTTGGAGCTCCTGGACGAGGGCAGGTAACGGGGCTGAGGCTTAGCCCCAGCATCCTACCCAGCTCCTGGCTCCAGCCTGAGCCCGTCCGGGAGAAACGACTCACCCCTGCACTCCGGGGCAGGTCCGCTCCACACCAGGTTCACCCCGTCGTCAGAGGTGCAGTAGATGGAAGTGTCCCCAATGAGGGACAGACCCTCCCCGCAGCTGTACTTTACTTCTGCGCCGTAGGGAAACTGCTCCCGCCCCAGGCCAGAGCTCTGCCCGTTGGTGATTTTTGGAGGGAGGTCACAGACTGTGGAATAAAGGGAACTGATTAAAAAAAAAAAAAAAAGAAAAAAAAAAGAAATACCGATTATCATATTCAGGTGAGACTCAAAATCACTTGAGGGAAGTCAGTACAAGAGTTAACCTCACATTTGTAGTGTGGCAGATCCACATGAAGTTGCTGCCTGGCTTCTAGCCTCTTACAGCGGCTCAAGGCTCCCACTCCTCGCTCAGCTCCCACCTGGGTCACATCTCCAGGGAGAAGCCACCTCAATGCCATGAGCCCACGAGCCAGTGATCGTCATCCCGCTCCCCAGAAGCGGATGCTGAAGGCAGGTCTGTCTTCGACTGCTCTTTCTGAATACCGACGCATGAGATTTCTTCTCAGCACGGTGTTACACATACCTTTATCACAAAATGGTAACGGGGGAGACCAGCTCGCGTCGGCCTGACACACCGTCAAGTCCTGGCCCCTGAGGACATAGCCCGAATCACACGCCAGCCTCAGCTGGGTCCCAACTGTGTAGTCATTTTTGCTTTTATAGACCTCTGTTCCATGAGTAATATCTGGCTTTGGACAACGAGTTACTAGAAACAACAGAAAATAAAGGAGGTCACGTACTTTCAGAACAAACTCAGTGAAGATGGTTTCTATGGAGAAGGCAGTTGTTAAGAACACCTGAACCCTGGAAAAAAGGTGGCTATCATCCAGATGCAGGTCTCAGTGCTTCCTTTGTAACACTAAAGGAGTTTCTGCTTCCACAGTCAGGTTTTTCTGAGGCCGCTGGGACAGGAACATGCTGCAGAGCTGGGTCCATGCCCGACCGAGCCTCTGAAGTGGAGCAGACTCCTTCCTCCCGGCAAGCTTTTCCTGAGTTTTTGGACTCAGGCCGCTCCCAGCAGCTCGCCTATATTGCTGTGGTGTCCCCACTGCTAGGGGATTTTTAGTTCCAGCAGCGTCACTTATTTATGCTGTTGCATTTTCTTCTGAGAGGGGAAATGCATTGGGAACGTCCTCTGCTCCCAAGCCTCACGTCAGCAAAGCAGCCCGGCTGTCGTCCAAAGCACAAACCACATCCCCTTCCAGCTGGGTAAGTGTCTCCCAGGCTTCTCAGGAGCCTCTGAGAGCTACCAACACCCACCTTCTCATCCCACCCCCCAGACACCAGCTCAGCCCCCTGCCAAAACCCCGGACTTTTCCCACAGCAATCCCCAGGCAATATAATTAGTCTGGATCTTTTGCTGGCTCTTTCTTCCAAGTTAACACAGGAGGACTAGATCTGGGGATACACTGCAGCAGAGCAAAACTCTCCTTGGCTACTACCACCGTCACCTAATGCCTCCTGTAGATTTTTCTGTGGATGTCAGCAGACAGCGATGCTGGATAGAGTGACCCAAACCTTTGCAGTCAGAAACAAGTAGTCCCCAAGCCAATGTGCTTCACCAGCTCTCGCCTACCTGGCATGCACTCCGGTACTGCTGGATCCCATCTACCGTCACTGGTACACTGAAGCACAATGCTATTGCTGCTGCCTCTGAAAACAAAGCCATCATTGCACATAACTTCCAGCCTGTCTCCAAACGCATAATCGTCTTTCGCCCATACACGTAAGGGCCTTCCATTCCTGACGTCTGGATTTGAGCAACGAATTCCTGAGAAATGCCAAACATTGGCGAGTGTGAAACCACAGCAAAACGATCTGGCCGACAGCAGGTTGATTGTACACAGGAGGGTGAATGCTTTGTAAGACACAGACACAGCACAACACTAAATCTGCCCCCACCACCGTCCCTGGGCGCTCCTGGGGGACGGGGTGTTTGCAAGGGACTCTGCAACCCCAGCCTCCCCTGGGATGGAGCAAGGGGCCCTCGACACCGCAATGACTTTTTCCACAGGTTGAAGGGACTAGAAAGCATACTGGTAAATAAAGGAGAGAAACCCCTGGGGCTGGGGAGCAAATCAAAGGAGTTCAAGAGTCCCAGCAAAGACCAGAGATGCCAAACGTCACCGGGAGCATCCCCTCGCTCTCCCCCACCCTGCCATCTGCACAGCAGCGGACCACACACGGTCTCTTCATTCGGTAATAATTTTGCCAAATCAGAAGGGCGAGCAAGCCAAAGGAACGTACACTTACTTTCGCAAGAATGCAGAGTTTCAGTCCACGTGAAATCCGGCAGACACTTAATGTGCCATGAGGTTTCTCCCGGGCTGAACTGGTAGCCCTCCCTGCACTCGTAGGTGATGACGGTCTCCACAGGAAACAAATTGCCAGCAAGTTTTACTTTAACAGCATTAGGCACATCTGGAGGGTCGTCACAGCTACCTAGGAGTGAAAGAGCCATTCAGAGACATCGCCAGTGATAAATCAGAAAGGCCCATAATGGTGTGTGAAGAGAAAGAATTTGGGTAAAAATCAGGGGCTCACATTGTTCTTTCTGAGATGCACTTAATCGTTTGAGTTCAATAACACTAACAACTGAATGCAAAGGAGACAAATGAAAACATATGAATAATTGCAGACTGCATGGTAATTTTCCCTGTTAGAACGAGATGTAATTTCTAATAAAGTTTATGCTATCTGAAGCTCCCAACAAACTTCAAAATAAAGTGTAGTGAGGTTAATTTAGTCCCTTTGAATTCTACTGAGAAATGCTCACCAGCTGGAATGGGACAAGGCTTTAGCCTTTATGGCCCCAAGTCATAAATTCCTGAAGTCACCTTAATGCTACAGAGACATCAGAAAAAAAAAAAAAAAAAAAGTTCAATCTTGGAACTGTCACTACTGTCACTTTCGTGACCTAATGCTTTCTGAGATGTGGCCTTGTGGCCAAAAAGGCCAATGGCATCCTGGGGGGCATCAAGAAGAGCATGGCCAGCAGGTTGAGGGAGGTCATCCTCCCTCTCTGCTCTGCCCTGGGGAGGCCACACCTGGAGCGCTGGGTCCAGTTCTGGGCTCCCCGGTTCAAGAAGGACGGGGAACTGCTGGAGAGGGGACAGCAAAGGGCTACCAAGATGATGAGGGGATGGAACATCTCTCTTATGAAGAAAGGCTGGGGGATTTGGGTCTCTTCAGTCTGGAAAAAAGAAGACTGAGGGGGGNCGATGGGTGGGAACCTCAGGGAAGCAAAGCTGCCGGAGCAGCACTGGGCACATCACACTCACTGCGCTGGCAGAGGGGCAGCGGTGGGTCCCAGAGCCCGTTTTCGCTGCAGGTGGAGGTGTCGCTGCCGTTCATGGCGTAGCGGAAGTGGCAGTCGAAGATGACGGTGTCTCTGTAGGTGTACTCAGCCCGGTACCCGCTCAGCAGCTTCCCATTTTCCACGCTGGGATGCTTACAATCCACCACTGTGGCAGGGAAACGCCACCACTTAGGAAATTACGCTCGAGAGGGGAGATTAGGAGACTAAAAACATTCTCACAGCATAAGGTGCATTCACCAAAAAGGCTGAAAACGGACATGACAAGGTAGCAGGCTGGCGTGAAGCCTTTTGAACTCCTTACTCCATATTACAGTATTCATTATTTTTATTATTTTATACTTTTTATTAAGGCAAAGCATAAAATGAACATAGGAAAGGCAGCAGGTATCACAGCAGCTTTCTGAATTCTTTGCAGGCATTATGTTTTACACAGGCCGGCAGGCAAGATGCACCGTCTGGTCTGTGAACGCTACTGAAATCCCACTCCGTGTCCCCTGCTGAGTCGGTGACCGTGAGCAGCCACGGTCCCTGCCAGGGGAGACCCTAAATCCTGTTGCTGCTGCCAAACTGAGAGGGGCTCGTCTGCAAGAGGCGATTCCACCACGTAAAGGAGAGAGACGGCTCCGAGAAGAAAACAGCTTTAGCTGTAGGGAGCGGAGAAGGGGCTATGGGTGATGCCACCCTGGCGAGCCTGCAATCGCCCACCTCACCTTTGCACTCCGGGGCTGGCTTGTTCCAGACACCGTTTATGTTGTCCGTGGTCGTACAGAAAATAGAGGCATCTCCCACCAACGTGAAAGGTTTCTCTCCCCTTCTGACAGCGTGGCACCAGTAAGTGATAGATGTTCCATATTCAAAGTGCTCTCTGTCAGTTCCGCTATGCTCTCCGTTAGCTATTTCTGGAGGGGGTGAACATGGAATTGCTGGGGAGGGAGGGGGAAGAAATGGCAGAGGGAGGGAGGGAGGAACAAGAGAGAAAGAACTTAATTTGTTTTGAACCAAAGGTCTGGTAAGAAAAAAATTGAAACACGAGGTGCCAGAAGGGTCAGAAATTAAGGGCAGGTCTCAGGGGAGCTGCACACCAGCCCACGGACAGCAGAGCTCTGACCTGGGCACCGAGTGGTTTGGGGATGTACCAGTCTTACGTGAAGCTGCCTTACTCCCAGACAGTGAATAAGTATTTCTGCAGGATGATGCAGGAAGAAAAACACAAAGGAAAAACGTCCTTCCAGGCTCCCCCATGCATCAAACTGCTGAAATCCTCAGCAGGGCAACCCGGCTGCTTCCTTGTCCATCCCCAGTAACATTTAAACTGTAGGTCAATTGAGGAACTCGTACTCACCCTCACAGAAGGGAATATCTCTGTCCCATGTAACAACCCCGTTTTTAATCACGCATCGAATTTGAGAACTTCCAACCAGTCTGAACCTGTGTGAAAGGGGGGAGAGGGAATTACTCAACAAACTCAGTTTTGATGTATTACCTATAACATCACCACCAGGATGGTTTCGTGGCTTCCTTATCATAATTACAGCTGATCAGAAATTTGCCATCAATGTCATTTTTTCAAAGACACACTGGCTTTTGACAAAAGCACTTTTTAAATAAAAAATAAATAAATACATGATTTCTAAGGAAAAACATCTACTGTATCAGCCAGCTATAGCTATGACTGCAGCTCTGAGTTCAGTATTGATGTATTTTCTTCAAGACAACAATGAAACATTGGAAATGGTTTAGAAAGGGCCAGGAGAGTAAGCTTGAGTTCAGGAAGAACTGCCTCAAAGTATGAGACTAAGAAAACTCCGGCAGTCTTGAAGATCTCAAAGGAAAGCTTAAAAGATACTTCAACCACAGTCTGCAGTTACCTACACTGGTAAGGCTTCTGCCAGGACAGCCTTTAATCTAGAGGAAAAAACTTCAAGAAAATCGCCGGGGAAGAAGAGGACCCGTGCCCTGAGTGCCCCCGGCTTACCCAGTGTTGCAGGTGAAGTTCACTGCTGAACCAAAAGTGAACCTTCCTTCCAGGATGAGTCTGCCGTTGGCCAGATCTCCAGGGTAGACGCACAGCTTTGCTGGGGGACAACAGGACTGGAGTTAGTTCTTATTTCAGGTTCTTGAAGAATCAGGAAATCGCAGCAGGAAAGCAGAAGACTCCTCCAATACTGAGCAAGGGGGTGGGGACCAGAGACATCCCGATTTCCCCTCCAACCCTAAATTACTCCATGATTCATGACGCATCATGACCTGCAGCCAGGGTTTCTGCAGTCGAAGCAGGGCTTTGCAGTAACCCTGGCAAGCGCGACAGTGTTTCTTCCCAGCTAAAGCGTTCTCCTACTGCAAGCTGGAAATACTTTATTTTTTGAACCAAGAGTTACGAAGTGCCTGAGCAGAAGAACATCCTTTGAGTGGGCAATCAAACACAGCCAGCATCAAAGCAGATTCCAGCTTTTGCCATCCTTGCCAGTACTTTGCGGAACACAGCCAGGGCCTCGTGTCAGGTCACTCGTCTCCCACCATCCCATGAGGTCCCTTTGGGTGTCCAACACAATGAGCTGACGGCATCACCGAATAAAGAACAAAATCAAAAGGCAACCAAATACATACTCACGTGTACACATGTCCTGTGATCCATGCCACCTATTGTTCCTTCCACAAACAAGACTGTTTCGGACATTGACATTTCTCATATAACCTGGACGACAGACGTACTCCACTCTGGAATTCAAGGGAAACGTAGCAATGCCCTGGTGCTCCTCTTTGAGTTCTGCAGACAGGAAACGCGGTGGAGCATCGCAGGCACCTACCGAAAGAAACTCCATCAGAAAGACACTGGGAGGAAAAGCAGTGGGAGTTCAGGCCTGATTTACTCTGATGGTCCAGGCGAGGACACTTTGGTGGCCTTAAAACTCCTTAAAGCTAGAAACAAAAAGCAGAAGGCACAGTCTGCGACTGGGGATGGCCGAGGCTGGGAGGCATCACCCCACGAGGTCCTGTGCTCCTCACACCTCATCCAGCAGTTTCAAAGGCTGGTGACAAACTCCAGATTAGTCCTTTCCTCTCCCCCGTTAGCATAAGTCATTGCACCTTTTTCAGCTGGAATAATTTTACATCTGTTTTACACAGAAAGGAAAAAAAGGCAAAGGAAGACAGATTCTGATCACAAAGATTTACAGTGTTCTCAAAATGCAAAGGCAACATGGAAAAAAAAAAAGGATCCAAGTCTTGTAAACCTCGGCAGAAGGTTTCGCTTTGAGGGATCTTAGATTATCCCGGACGGACTCATTCACTTACTCTGGACAGCCACGACAAGAGCAGCAGCGAGGAATAACCCAAGGAGAGCGGCACGATCCCTCTGCTTCCTTGGCTCTGAAGCCGGCATCTTTCTTTATTCCAGCCTCCCTGTCCGGAGACGCCACAGAAGTTACCACATTCTTTTTCTAGGCCAAATACCTGTAAAAACAGCAGGGGGGTTATTTACACTCAGGATAACCATAGCTCATAGGGGTTGGTCTCATTTCTCCATCCCTCAGCAGTCCCCACAGTGGTGGCCGGGGACCAGGAGCTGCAGGAGCTATTGCAACACTCTGGGAGAGCGGAGCGGCTCCGCCGCTGGCTCCTCTCCAGCCGACGGGACCCAGAGCCGGTGCGGAGGAGCTGGGGCAGAGCCGGGTTTGGGTGAGGAAGGCTGGGTCCAGCTGAGCAGACCTAGGGACAGGAAAATACAAGGTGAACAGCACAACTAACTGTAGCCGTTAAGCAATTCCCACAGGGTTTATTGCACTAGTCTCATCCATTCGCGTTTTTGAGAATGCAGCTTTTGATTAAAATATTAAAATAAATTTTTTAAAAAGAAAGACTAAACAGCTCCACTCAAACCATAATATAAACACTTACGTAGCTTGTCAGCTTCGACTTAAAAACACTGTATCGCCAACATAGTGTTCTTCCCAGCCGACCGGCCAAATTAATATCTGCAGGGCCATGAGTTTATCTATGCCTTCTGGAAAAAGTCCCCTGAAGTTTATCTTATGGGTAAAACATCTTGTTTTAGTAATAAATCCCTTGGAAGCAAATTCATAGTCAGATGAAGTCCTGCTGGAGTCAGTACAGCCCCCTAACAATACGTTACATGCAGGAGGAGAGACTGGGCAGCGTCTAACCAAAAGGACACATCAGTTCTCTGCTAATAACACTAACTGGATTAAAGCTGCAAAGCACGACAAGTCCTTCAAGAGGCCAAATTACTTTACAAAACAGAATTCAAGTGCAATTTGGACTAACCTGGCACCCCCAGACATCAGCAAGGGTCCTCTCTGACTTTGTTATCCAGGATCATCATTTATGACCCTAAACCCTCCCAACGTTATGTTACGCTCCACGTGCCTACCTTCCTCCTGGGAACGAGAGCCTCGATGCTTTCTGCCCTAAACCTACCACTTCTCGTGGCTGTTTCATTCCTCTGGTTTTCCTTCAATCCTTCTTACAGCTCTTGGTTTAATTTGATTTATTTTACTAATCTTCACGCCCGATAAGAGTTGCAAGAAAGCTCCAACCTAGTTCCCAAGAGCAACGTCGCCTAAAGCCGTATTGCTCGAAGTGGTGTTACCTGGAGGTCTGGCAGCAGGAGACGGAGAGACCCGGCGCGTTCGGCTCTCGCAAGACAAAGTGATGGCTGTCCTTGTCCTTGTCCAGTCCCCCAGCCCCACGGCGCTGAAGGAGGAGTTACGATACGCCTACACGCTCAGATATGGCTCCATGCAGAAAAGTTTGAATTCTGCAGAAACCAGAGAGTTATGCCAGTTGACCCATAAATCATTAACTCCTCCTCTGAGCAAGAAGGAAGTCGTATATTCAACCCACAAAGGGAAACACTAGAAAACTGAATGCGACCCAAGCAGATGTTGAAATTGTTTGTTTTCTGTGCGGAGCTGCCAACGCTTTGTTGAAATGATCCTTGCTGAGCAGGACGCTGCCCATTCCAGCCTGCAGCAACGGCACCTGGTCAGTGCCAGTCCCCAGCACGATGAGGACCTCCTGGAGAGGACTGCTTCACCTGGGGCACGTCAACCACGAGCGCATCCCTTCTGACCTTGAAAGCCTACAGCCAGTGTTCAAAACATGGGTTCTTCAACCAGCTCCACCTAATCCCGTTAAAGCAACACCAGCTGGAGCTCAGCAGCACACGAGCTCCCGGGGAGCATCACTCAGAGCTGACCACCCAGGCCCATGATGGGAACCCAGCTGCCCTTCGTCTCCGTGAAAGCTCTTCCCCAATCCGGCTGTCATTGGCGGGTCATTTTCCAGTAACAAGAGTTTTGGCAGAAGTCGTAACCATTTGCTCCTTTTGCACTTCAGCTGCGTGCGGCTTCATCCAGGCTTGAATCCCCATCAAGAACCTGGCAACGGCCTTTTTGCCCTGGGTTGTGCTTCTCGCAAGTACTGCTTTGTTCTGCCAAATCAGGGGGTTTTTGACCAGAAAAAATTTACCACATCCCTGCATCGAATGGGGTATATTTTACCTTTCTGAAGTTCACCTGAGTCCATGCCAGAACGCAATGAAAGAGGTTTAGTTCCTGCTCTGTAAAACACGGCAAAGGGCCGCCTGCCCTCGCCCCACAAGCCGGGGCTCGCTCACAACGGGCCCCTTGTTACTCCCGAGCAGGCACTGACCTCCACTACACAGGTACAAGAATCCAGTTAATCGCAAAGACAAACACAGGATTTCTAGATTGCTTTTCTCCCCCCCCAGAGGACTCGGAACAAGCTGATTTATGTGCCCAAAAAACCAGCAGCTTCCCTGCGGGCACCGGGAGGTCATTTAGCGCCTGCACGGGGTGCGCAGGGCTGCCACCATCAGCCGGGGCACAGCCACGCCAAAAGCCATCTCCTGCTCCGACGGCTGCTAAACACCCCTAGCACCTCCTCAACCCACCACTTCTAGCGGGGATAAAGAGGGTAAAAGAGGTTTTCCTTGACCACATCTCTCCCGGCTGCAGCTGGCGAGTCCCTTCGGGACCAGCTGGTTCCCCTGCAGGTGCTGGAGTCACAGTTCGAGTCACACCAGTTGCTCCTCTTGACTTTCTTAAAACCTGAAAATCTGAATTCCGACAGCTCCAATAAAAACCCCCTTACACTCGGTGAGGGAAGGGAGGGGCAGCCGTAGCTCCGGGGTGCAGGATTCACCATTTCCAGCTCAACTCCCAGAAGCCAGGGATGCCTGCCCTCCCCTGGCTTTCCGCATCCTCCAAACACTTCCCAGAGGATCCCTGAATTCATAGAATCGTTTTGGTTGGAAGAGACCTTTAAGATCATCGAGTCCAACCGTGAACCCAGCACTGCCAAGTTACCACTAAGCCGTGTCCCTCGGCACCACGTCTGCACTTTTAAATACCTCCAGGGATGGCGACTCGTTATCTCACAAAACCAGCACACAACAGATCGTTATTGAAAACAATAATGGAAAGCAACAGAGGAAACTAAATCTGTTTTCATTTAAAATCTCTTTATTGTAAATAAACGCTCATGGGATATTTACGCACAAAGTACACAACATACAGCACAAGTTTACGTACACCGCATTTTTCTTTAAAACCTAAAAAAAGACATTAGAAAGCAGTAACGTGGCAAAATTGAAAGCAGACGTGTAACATCCATCTCAGTAAACACTAAACAGAGAGCTGCAGTTGGCAAACAGCGTTCGGAGACAGAGGAGCAGGGGGGAGGTGGCGGTGACACCTGCAGCGCTCGGAGGAGCCAGGGTGAGGGTCTGGAAGGTACCAGGGCAGGCGGCTCCGGGAGCGCTGCTGGTGACACCCCCGCTCCCACGGCTCCTCCGTCACCCGCTGCCGGGAAGGGGACGCCTGACAGAGGTGGCAGCTCTAACGTCACAGCCAGTGTACACAAACTCAAGCTACCCGGCCTGGTTTTAAGCTTTTTTCCCCCCCCTCACTTTCCAGTTTTCCCCATCGCTGGCAGCAGAGATTGAATAGGTTTTGCCCGAGTGATCATTTTTCTCTAAAACAACCCATAACGCCGATGAGGCAGGCAGCCCCTGGACCAGGGATGCAGGTCCCGTGGTGGCCCTGCCACCGCTCATGGAAGGTGTCAGCAGCCACCACCACCTCTGCTGATAGAAACGGGTGGAAAGTCAAGGAATACAGAAAAAAAAAACCCACTCAGTGGGACATCAAGCCCACCCCAGACCCCCACACCCACCACCTCTGCCTGCCCAGCCCAAGACGTCGGCTCCGGCACGACTGACAGCACAAGCCTCTGCTAATCCTCCGTTCAGGTACATTGTGCAACTGTTGTTTATTCTGGGGTATTTGCCCGCCGGGTGCCAAGGTGATCAGGTGATTTCAAGGAAATACCTGGCACGGGGACCCGCCAGCCCGGCCGGGGCTGGGGGGACACACGGGCTCGCTGGCATGCCCCCAGCCTGGCCACCCCCAGGGCTTGGCAGGACCCCGGGACCTGTCACGTCAGGTATCGTCCACCCGTGGGGCAACGACGATCATCACAAATCTGCTGCTGCTATGCTCTAGACACCTGTATTTACACCTTCCAAGAGTTGAAACGCAGGAGGAACAGGCTATGGTTAGGCTGTAATTAAACCACCGAGGCACAAGCGCTGCCATCTGCAGAGGCTCCATCCCAAGGACCCGCTCGATAGGAATAAGGGACCCCCCCATCAGCGATCCACAACTGCAGACCTGATCTTTAGCAGCGATTAAAAAGTTACGCCTGCCAATATACCAGCAGCTACATTCACGAATCCTGGCAGGTAAATATATGTATTTTGTCTCCTTACAGCCATTAACTACTCAACGATACAAATATCATTAACTCCTTAGCAAGTTATTACAGCATATCGCGCGCAAACGTCCTACAGTACATTCCTACTCTTTTTTTCCCCCGCAGAGCCGGAGGTTTCTTGGTAGGAGCAGCCGGCATTTCCATTTTGTGCGTTTCGAGCGTTACTGGAGAATGACAGCAAGTCTTACCGTGCAAAAGGCTATAAATCTCTTCCTTCAACAGAACTTTTTCCCCCCCCCCCGGCTTATTTATAGGCACTGCAAGATTTAAAACCGAAGAACAGGCGGTGCTGCTCTTGCAGAAGGCTGCAGCAAACCCGCTCCCCGCTGGGAACAGCCCGAGGAACAAAACTAATAAAACTCCGTTTCTCACCCACTGAATTCCCTCCCTCCGCGGGGCAGTTGCTTCAGATCGACACACCCTTCTGCTCCTGAGAAGTCCTGAAGGCTCAGGATTAGTGTCCAGGCCCTTGCTGTGGCCCAATCTCAGCCTTTATCAAATTAAAGCTCCAGGAGTGTTTAGAACAACTGGGTTTGAGCCCGAAATCCCCAGGTAAACCTCAGGCTTCCAGGCTGCTGAGCTCCTCCGCAGCCAGGGCTCGAGCACCGACAGTTCTCAAGCACAGACCCCTACTGTGGGTACGGCTAATGTTTATTTATACATTTAAAAATAAGCAACCCGGGTCCCAGAACTTGCTCATATAAATCCCGGAGTCACTGGGAGCAGCAGGTCCAGAACGGCCTCCTGCTTCCTACCGAAACGCTCCTTTTTCCCCCCAACCTGAGGATTTTGCCCTTAGTGCAAGACACGGAAGGAGTGTGGCAAAATGGAGTTTGGCAAAACACAAGTCAAGATTCGGGGGAGAAAACTGTAAATTCAGGGTTTTGGTGGGGATTTAAGTAAGACGCAGCCAACGGAAGGAGCTGCGCCGCAGGGGAGCTTCACCATCTGTACACTAACTACTTAGACTCTATTAAAGGCAGCATTATACATCAGTAACGTTCACGGCTTATTTATAGGCAAGTTTAAAAACTTGCCATGGGCCTAAAATTTGGTACGTTAAGAAGACAACTGACAACAATCCTGTGCTGCTTGCAGACCCTGTATGCATGGCCCCGCTGCTCCCAGACAGCGAGGAAAGCCATGCTCCCGTTTTCTGTTGAAATAGAGAAAAGCGTCCACAAAACCCAGGGAAAATGAGAGGACAAGGCTTAGATCAGGGTGCGAGGCTAAAACGGGACTTGAGCTCAGACTGAACAGCCCCGCTAGCTGTTCCCAGCCTTGGAGCTGCAATTCCCTTTGCTCCCTGGCAGGAGACGTGGGGTCAGCAAATCCTGCGGGACAAGTGCCCTCTTACACCCTGGGCCAAAAGCCCTCCTGAGCAAAGGGACAGGCTCGGGCCGGGGGACGCAGCTCAGCAGCCGTGAAAGAAACATCAAAGCAGACCCGGGGCTCTTTGGATGGTTAAACACCACAACGACAGCATTTGAACTTGGAAAGGGTAATGGCTAAATAAAAACTTGGGGATTTGGTCTGGTAACACATCTTTCAAAGAAAAGCTGCTTCAGCAAATAAGGATGTAACCATTTTGTCCTCGCATACCGCAGTTAATTTTGCCACCTAACCAGGAGGAGCGACGGGGGACCCCATTTTAATAGCCCAGAAAGCCCCGGGATACATTAGCTCACACGTAGTAAAAGCAGGTTGAAAAAAATCTCCGTAATAAATATTCTCCCATCTCACTGGCACACATTGTCAGCATTCAGAAAGAAAAGACGCAGACAAGACGCTAAAAAACACGTTTCAGAGGAGAGTACTGGCCGAAGTGCGCGCGGCTCACTGTGCTCCGGGGATGCTCGAGTGCCGGCCGCAGGGCTCTTCCCGGCCACGGAAATCCCAGCCGAATCCCAGATGAGCACGCAGCCCTCTACACCGTTAAACTGGCCATCCTCTAGAAATAAGAGAGAAAAAGCACAGGTCACACCGAGGGTAAGCCAGGAGAGCAGGGCGCAGCGGAGCTCAGCCCAGCGCTGGGGACGGACGGACAGACGCTGCGGCAGGAAGGTCCAACCAGCTCCATGGAGTTGCTCTACGGGACGGTCACCGTCTGAGGATTTACTCATTTACTCCTCCCTGAGCAAATAACAGGCTGCTTCACGTTTTGCATCAGCCTTTAACCCCTTGCAAAGCTCGGCATAAAGGGTTTCCCAGTCTTGCCTGAGACTGCGCAAGCTCTGCGTTACCGGAGCATCGAGGCAATAACGAAGCAGGCTGGTTACTCAGGGTTACTCGCTTTTATTTATCTTCTCGATAGGAAAATACACTTCCAGGACAAACATAAAAAAACCATTACAGTAACCATTTTGCCTATTAACCACAATAAAAACTTAGAGCTTTGATAGAACTCCTTCCATTGCCTCCCCGAGAGCCCGACAGAAACACACGCGGGTCAGTACAAGCGAATTGTGTATTTACAAGTGCACAAATGACACTAGTTAAAAATCTGGCGGCCAGGATTTCCTACACAGCTGCTGCTCATGCAATGTTCTCAGAGCACAGAAAACGCTCGGAAAGGCTCCGTTCGGTGCCCGCTCGGCTCAGCTGCGGCACTTCGACACCGCGAGCCCACCTGTAAATCAATACGGGCAATTTGTCTTGTTTCCCAACCAGCGCGGTTTTGCAATAAAAGAAGCGGCGCCGATATCAAGCCGATTTGCTGACAATTAGCAGTAGGCATCGACATTTAATATCAGTCAGGAAATCCAGACCCTACATATTTTCTATTTGCAATTAAAAAAAAAAAAGATAGAATAAATATCTAAAGAGCTTTCCCGACAATGACACTTAAGGAGTAACCATCACATAATCCGTAACAGCTGCACACACGCTACTTTCTCAAGCAAAGCACCAACGCTAAGAAAGAAGGAGGTTTTTACTGGAATCAAGGATGTTGAACCAAGTTCCCTTCGTTTATCTGCAAGCCTTCCTAGGAAGTCTGTGTTTGTTTAGACGTAAGGGAAAAAGCACTTGAAGCGCAGCGTTTGAAGTCATTTTGCCAAGCTGGCATATACATTCATTTTCTAAACACACAGCTCCTTTCGGCTCAGAGTAAAGGCGACTCCAAAGGGGAGAGGCTTTGATTTTTAGCCTAGGGATAATTCTAAATTAATATTACTCAGTATAGGAACAACGATTTACCAGACTTATCACAAGCTCTCCCAGCTCGGGTTCTTTCCCCTTTTCCCCTCATCTTCAACATAAAGGCCTCTGAAACCCAGGGGGACAGACAATTTTAGGAGAAATGTGCCTTTTTCGCATCGCTACTGGTTGGACCGTTCCCAAGTCGGCCATTCCCAGCGTGGGAGATGCTCTACAGCAACAGCCGAGCTTGGTGCTTCGTGCGCTTCCGCAGCTTTGGCAGCACAGTCGGCAAGAAAACTCGGCAGCGTTATTAAAAATGCTGTCACAAACTAGGGAAGAGGAGACAGAGGTGTGCGACTTCAGCATCAACCCCACACCTTTGTGTCCTACGACGTGTGCGTAAATGCCCGCGATGGAGAAAGACAGAGCAGTCGCATTGAGAAAACTGCTGGAGAAGCTTCACTTCAAGGTCAAAGTGCGATTACAGGGAAGCGCCGCCCATCCAAATGGCGGCGGAAGTTCAGGCGGGAGTTCCTCACCCTGGAGGAAGGCGGGCAGAGGCAGGAGCTGAGCCACGTCCTGCAGCGGCGAGACCTGCGCCCCGTCACTGCGGGGACCACCCTGCCGCAGCGGAACGGGGCAGCTCCCCACAAACCCGCATCCCCTCGTAACGCCCGGCATCTGGGAGCTGAACCAGCCGCCGCTGCACCTCCTTCACCCCGAGCCCAGCTCTCCCTTTGACGCCAGAGCAGCAGGAGCAGAGGCGAGGAGGGAGCAGAGCTTTCCGAGAGCAAGAGCAGGTCAGCAACAACCCCCGCAGCCCAGGTGCAGGCACCCAAAGCCTCCGAGGACACGGCTTGTGCCACCTTTGAGCCCACGCTTCAGCACGGCACCGTGGGTGCTCCCACAGGGGAGACCCCCCCCAAAGGTGGGGGTCGCTCCGGTGCACGGGGACGAGCACGGCACCGCGCCGAGGATGCGGCACAGGACCATTGCACAGCCCCACACAGGGACCTGCCGTGCAATACAGCCAGGTCCCTGGAGAGAGCACCTAAACGGCAAAAAACAAAAACATTCACAAGACAAAAAAACCCCATCAGCGGGGGATGTACTGCATGAGGCGAAACACCCGGTCAGCCAAGCGAGGGGTTGCAGCGGGGTCTGGGGTCTGCCACGGCCACCAGCAGAGCGGGGGCACGGGGACGGGCCTCGGGGCCGGCGGGAGCGGGGCGAAGCGAGGGCGTCTCTGGCCTTTCTGCACGGGGTGGCGGCCACGGTCCCATCCCTGCCCCTTACTCGGTGGCCGAAAGGGAAGCCAAGGTCTCATGGGTGACGCTGGCTGGTGGCTCCCTGGAGAGGGGGGACAGATAAGGACACGTTCTCCCCTTAGGGTGGCAGAAAGACGGCCCTGCTCTCTTCACCCCCATTCAAAGATGCTTCCAAAGAGAGGTGGCAGTATGGACTCGGTGACAACTGCCACCGGCACAGGTTTATCCACCCGGCTGCTTCCCAAACACGCGCTAAACCCACCCAGCTCCGAGCCACGGGGAGCTGGGGCTGAGTGGCTCCGCTGCCCCCGCCCCAGGGTGGGACCCAACGTCTGCTGCAAAGTCCCTGCGAGAAGGACGGTCACCGTGCCCCGTCCCAGGCGGGGAGGAGACGCGAGTGGGACCCGCTCAGGACGAGCGACGTGGCTCAGCCCAGCAGCGCCAGCACAGAGCGCTCCCACGTCAGGACCCGCTCCAGGGACGGAGTGGGCTTGGGCTGACACAGGCTTTTGCGGGCGGCCAGCACAAGCACAACCCCCCAGTAAGTCCAGTTGGAGTCCCTAGACCAGCGGGCTCAGTCCCAGTAACACATTCCTGCCCCACTAAGGTCCCCCTCGATGACAGGTTATCACACAGCAAAAGACTTCCTTCTGCTCCACGCGCTTGTCTTTCCCCAAAGTAGTTCCATGCAACATTAATCAAGAAAAGTCCTACTTACTAAACCACAAGAGAGTACATACAAGCTGCTTTCAGTGGTACTCACAGGCAAGCATTTCCCCCTTGAGGCTGCAAAGGAAAAAGAAACAGCACAGGATAGCTCAGGGTGCATTTTTAAAGGAGATATTTTAAAATAATAGTAAAAGCAGCAAAGCAAACGAGGAAAAGAAGTGCAGCAACCCCAAAGGTTTCATGTCAGGGAGCTGAGGGCAGGCCTGTGTGACAGCAGAGCTGATACAAGGACATCGCGCCCGGCCGCCTCCTCCATGGCCGTGCATCTCCAGGGCTCCGTTCAGGCCAGAGGACTCGGGACAGTGCGATCCCTCCCCCCCAGCCCCCAGGGCTTCCCAACGCTCCTCCGTCCCAGAGCTGTCACAGCTCCGACACCGGGATTATGGAGGGTACAACCGCCAACAGGCAGCGGTCGGGGTGGGGGTGCCCGTCCCGGGGCTGCCCCACTGGAGGCACCCGCAAATCGAGCCCTCGGGGTCCCCTCCAGCGGAGACCCTTCACCCAGGGCCGCGGCGGGCAAAGCCCCGGCTGGCTCAGTTCCCAGCGGAGCCCCAGGACTCGGGGGGTGTCTCAGCCTCATGCTCTTCACCGAGCACGAGAACACCAGCAACGTTCTGCATCGCCCTTCTTTAACTCTCTGGCCACTCGCTCTGCTAACGGGGAGGAGGAGAACAAGAACTGGGCTCACCGAATACCTTGGAAAACATTAACCTCTAAATTACCCAAGTTTGTTTTATTCTTAAACAGCTTCGGTAATGATGGCTGTCTCTGCACAAGGACCTCCTCGAAGGGCGCGGCCCGCTCTGCCTATGGTCTCCCAGGCACAGAAAAACTCCTAATTCATCAGGGAAACAATTTTAAATGCAAAGAAACAAACGGGGCTTCGGCATCCAATACCGATGAGGATCTACATGCTTCTAAACTGAAGCCAAGCGCCAAAACCCAAGCTGCTTTAATTTGGGCACCCGAAGAGCCCAAACTTTGCTCAACAAGCTGCTGACATTGGGATCTGCAGGGAAACGGGCACCGAAAAAAAATCACGGACGTAAAGATTTCCTACCCAGTCGCTCTGGGGCTAGAGCAACGCTTGGCTGCAGCATGGAATGAGGACAGAGAGGGCATTTCTAACTCTTTCCAATCAGGTTTTTGCTGGAAAGTGAGATCTTGCCCCGAATTAACCGCCCTACCAAAACCCTACTGCACTGATGGAAACTCGCCTGCATGGAGCCTGATTTTTTGAAGTCTCTAGCACCAAAATTCTAGTTTGATGGGGTGACTTTTGGGTTTTGGGGTGTTTTTTTGGTGGGATATTTTTTTTTTTTTTAAAGGGAACCTAATCCAGAATGATTTTTATGCGGGAACAGAGATGGTGATTAAGACCTGGAGAGGGGTCTGTATTTCAGGGGGGGCCACCGAGAGCCGCAGGCGATGGCGGGGAGGGGGCGCGTAGGGAAGGTACCACCTGGACACCGACTTGCAGCTGCGGCCGCTCGGCCCCATCTCGAGCTTCCAGGGAGGGGAGAGCCCCCAGCAGGTCGAGAGGTTTGCTCCCAACGCTGTAATGTCGTGGGCGCTTTACCGTGTCCGCGCTGGCCCGCGGCGTAAAGCTGTTTCTTCTCATCCTTACAGGGGTTTGGCTGGCGGGAAGGTTGCTCTGATCCCAGACGGAGGGTATCGCAAGGAATGAAAAGGGGAACCACAGTTTAAAACCACATCGCAGACCAGCACGTACCTCCGGCACCTCCACCCGCAGGCACCCCAAGCTCCCAGCAGCCGGGGCTGCAGCTCGGTCAACCCAACGGTAAAAGAATTTGGCCCCAGTGGTGGAAAAAATTAAATAAATACAATTATTTGGAAACCTCTGGCGGATATACAGAGGGTACCCAACCCTGCCCGGGTCCTGCTTCTCCCCAAACCCTGGCACAGCCCCCCCCAAGACACAGTGGCATCAACAGCAGCAAAGGGATGTGTCCCCATCCCAGAGCATCACTTGGGGGGTCACCCCGAACTGTGGGTCGCCCCCTTGGTCTCAGCCCCGGCCGGGGGTTCGGACCCTGCTGCCCAGGAGGGGGAGGATGGGGTTCCACCACGGACAGGCTGATTTCCAGCTCATCTCTCAATTTGAAGTATGGGGGTTATACCCACCACACCTCCAGAAATTCGTAACACAAAACAGTTTTTAATGACCTGAAAATGGAGCCATTTTCTGATATGTTAATTCATAGAGCACAACTGGACTTGGTTGCACGGCTGGAGGGGCAAATTTCTCACACCATCCCACATTTTGTTCCTGCTCCTGTTTAACTCCACCTGGCTGCGTTTCCCAACTAAAATACAATTTCACAAGGTGTCTTTGGGGTGTGCAGTTGAGCTGCTGGAGCCCCTCTGCTGTGGGGACAGGCTGAGAGAGCTGGGGGGGTTCAGCCTGGAGAAGAGAAGGCTCCGGGGAGACCTTCCAGCCCCTGCCAGGCCCTCAAGGGGCTCCAGGAAAGCTGGGGAGGGACTCTGGAGCAGGGAGGGGAGCCATGGGACGAGGGGGAAGGGTTTTACACTGGAAGAGGGGAGATTGAGATGAGATCTCAGGGAGAAATTCTTTGCTGTGAGGGCGGTGAGCCCCTGGCCCAGGTTGCCCAGAGAAGCTGTGGCTGCCCCATCCCTGGAGGGGTTCAAGGCCAGGTTGGACGGGGCTTGGAGCAACCTGGGCTGGTGGGAGGTGTCCCTGCCCAGGGCAGGGGGTGGCACTGGGTGGGCTTGAAGGTCCCTTCCAACCCAAACCATTCTCTCATTCTACAAACCCCACATTGGTCTGCGCCAGCATGACCGCTCCGTGCCTTCCCTGGCTGAGCACCAGCGGTGGGAAACGACCTGCTCTGGCGGTTCATGTGGCTCAGAGCCTGCTGAAAATGTCCACTTTTTCAGCAGTTTTACTTCCCTTCAGGATTTTTTTTGCTTAAGTGGCTTTGTTTGGTTTGNCCTTCTTTGTGTTTCTTCTCCCCCAGAGCAGCTGCATTGCCCAAAAGAAGCAAAGAACAGCAGAAACAGCCTCCGACTTCCCGGAGTGGGCAGCAACGATTCCAACGCAGGCATCGCACAGAATCGCCAAGCGATAAATGCCCGACTGGAGACCACCAGAACGGGACCGGCCACAAAAATCTTGCCAAATATCTCGAGTTGAGCACTTTGCAATCAGCTGGTTTTAGCTCCGCAAACCTTCCGGCCACAGAGGCAGGTTCCTGTTTCTCCACCCCCTGTTCCTGGTCCCTTGGCACAGGGACACAAAAATACCCATATGCCAGGCAATCAGCCAACAGCTCTTTATAAAATACAATGACAAGAGGCAGCTAAAAGCCTAAATGCACCAAAAGAACTTAAAATGCGGTGCGCTTAGATTAGGGAAGTGGAGAGTTGGTTCATGCTCTTTAATTGGGGGATTTAATTGCAGGCAATCGCTATTCACCATTCCCCGACAGATGAGTCCCCTGCAGAACAGCGTTTGCAACAGGTAACAACTGAAATAGCGGCAACTTCCACAGATTTAGCAGTTCTGTGCTTTGGAGAACGAGGTGGATGGCCAGTTCTCTCAGCCACGGCAGAGATTTATTTATTTCACAAATAAAGCCAGGCAAAGCCTGCGGCGTTCCCGCTGCTGCTGCCAGCAGGTGCCCAGCGCAAGGGAGGCAAACTGCACCCATCTCCTTCCGCTCTGATATCTACAAAGTTTAGGAACACCCCGGTCTTGCCCTGCACCCAATACTTGGAAAAGACACACAAAATCTGCGGAGACAAGGGAAAAACCTCCCCTTCTCCCAGCCACCAGCAGCAAATGCTGCCCCGAGCCACCGCGAACCACCCCAGAGCCCAGCCTGAGCCCATCGGCAGCTGCGGAGAGAGAAAACTCATCCACACAATGAGGGGAAAAAAAAAAAACCCACTTTAAACATTTTGGCAAGTCTTTTCGAAATTATTGCAATCAATGCAAGCGAGCACCAACAACAAATACTTCAACAAAAACTGAGAACGAGACCTGGAATGTAAAACCTATGTCGTAAATTTGCCCATTTCTGCTTCCTAGAATAGCTCTGAAAAATACCTCCCCCCGGCCTGGGAAGCACATTAATTCAGCCTACAATTAATTCTGCTTTTGGGGATTATTCCTGAAGCAAGTCTTTCTGGTCGCTGAAAGCAAACGGTCATTTCTAGCAAATATTTAAGAGTGTTTCGGTTCGGGTGTTCCTTTTCGGAAAGGGAAAAAGCCGGAGCTGCGCAGCGAGACTTACTGCGTTCAGCGAGGGTTTGTCACGGTGGGTGTTCACTGCTTCCACGTTCAGGGTAATCGTCTCCACCTTACAGCCTTTACCGAAAAGAGGACTTTGTATGAGGAACGGTAATTTATTAAATAAACAATTTTTTTTTTTTTTTTTTAAATACTGAAAACAGGGTGGAAAGCGAGTCGGAATAAATTTGTTATTTTTTTTTTTTTTTTTTTACTTTTTTAAAAATGAACCAGCTCATAAACAGCCAGCTTTGTGTTTTCACGATTTTAACACAATTTTACACGTTACCTACTTTCTGGCTTTGACCGTCGCTGCAGAAGCGCGGCCCTGGGTTACGCGGGCTACGGGTCTACCCAGCAAAGCCATTTTTAACTCACCGCACCCCAGAGCCAAATCCAAGTCTGGAGGCGTCAAACGGTGAAATCCACAATCGTCACGTCTTTCAGGGGCCACGGGAGAGCACCCCCGCACCCACACACCCCTCCCACTGCCCCCCAAACCCTTCCCACTCCCCACTACTCTATTTTAACGTACATTAAAAATATTTACAGCAAGTCGCACACGGACACAAGCTGGCAGCAGATTTGCACCCGCTCACACGAACCAGGGGCGGGGGGGGAAATAAAGACAATATTTACCGTAGGCAACGGGCGTCAGCTTGAGGATGGTGTGGAGGGGGCAGCGCAGGTAGGGCAGCTCGTCTAGGACGGAGAGAGGTGTCACGGGGGGCTTACGGCTCTGCCACCCCCCTCGTCTTAGGGTGGGTCACAGCAAATATCAAACACCAGCCCCACAAGCGCCTGG
>VWZL01000833.1:791270-881623 GCA_013396915.1 Stercorarius parasiticus
CCCCCCTAGCCTCCCGCTCCACCATGGACCCAAGCAAGTTTTATTTCAAACTTCAATAAAACTTTTAATAAAGTCAATAAAAGTTTTAATAAAGCCCAGTACGGCTCACTGGAGTTTAATAAAGCCGCTGGCAGCAGACTGGAACCAGCTCCCAGGCCAGCATGCCAGGGATCAGCGTTACCGCCAGTCCTCCCCCGGCTACTGATGCATCAGAAAACTTTTTATTTACATTAAAAAAAATAATCCCCTAGAGAGGATGTAAATGCTACTGGTGGAAAAAACCAGCTCATAAAAAGAGCTTCTTGCCAAGCTCCCTGCACCGCTGAAAGGCAACGGTTAAAGAGCTTCAGAAATGTTTTCTTTTTTAGTTTTTTTAAGCGGCTCTTCCGTTGTGAAAAATCAAAACAGTAATTACAAGCCACCCTCCCAAAAAGCTCTGCAAAGGAAGCAGCGAGAGAAGCCAGCCCCCACCACCACATATTTATTTTTGTACCTGCGCTCTTGTCAAGAAAATAAGCCACCAGGCACCTCATAACCGCCTGGTGGGAGATAACGAGGACGTTGCCTTGCCGTTCTAGCTCCATAATTACCGGCTCCAGGCGCTGGACCAAGTCCTGGTAGGACTGAAAAAACAAAACAGGAATTTTTTGAGGGGTTTTGTAAACAGAGGCTTAAAGCAGAAGTAGCAATTAACACAGCTTCACGTTCAGGAAAGTATCGGTTAAAATATCACAATGAAGAAGTTATGGACGAGCCGGTAAATCCAGAGGAAAAAAAAAGCAAACAGCAGAAGGTGAAATTTAATGTCAATAACCCTCAGATTACAGGAGGAATCAGAAAACTGGTAACTCTCACCGAGTGCAGTAAGAAAAACAAATAAAATAGGAAATTATACATTTTAACAGGGTTGTGAAGTAAAACCAGGAATGACTTCATACGACACCCACAATCGTTTTCTTTCCACGATGTTTTTTTCGCAGGGACAGTTCAGGCCTCGGCCCAAGGAGTGGGATGCACAAACCCCCTGTGCCAGTGGGGAGCATCCAGGGACTCGGCAAGCGGCCCAATTAATGTTATTGAAAGGCATCATTTGCACACCACAATGAAAGAAATCAATAAACTATTCCTCTAAGAGAGAGCTGGGGATCCTAATGTTTTCAGTTTCTCATACAAATATTGGCAGGAAGAGTTGAAATTAAGTAAAGTCTTTCAATTCTACACATACGCATTTGTTTTACGTAAGCTGCATCGTATTGTTATTTCTGAAGGGTCCTCACCTCTCCTCCAGGGTAGCGATACAGGTATTTCTCCTGATCCCTCAAGGCAAACTCGTCTGGATACTTGGCTTCAATTTCCGCGTAGGTCATTTCTTCACAAACCCCCTGGGGGAAGCAGAACCTGTTACTCCACGCTCCCTTTCAACGGAGGCACAACGATGCAAAACCAGCAAGGGGCTGAGATCAGAAATCCCTTTATGTGGCGAAAATTTTAGGTACCATAACTGACACGGCATTTGGGCACCGCACGTCCGGGGTGGTTCGCAAAGGATGGGCTTTTGGTTCTATTTCAAATGCCTTGTTTGCCAGGGATGAAAAGCAGCGTTCATTTCCACAGCAACAACCCTGCCATTTCTTTTGCCTGACAGAATTAGAGCGGGAGCAGCAACCTTTGTCCACCCAGGACAGTGTGACAAATGCCCGCGATGTTCAATCTTATTTTCTCTCTCCACACCAGCTGGAGACGTTCACAGCAGCTCCAAGACTCTCAGCCCTGCACCAAACCATCCTAAACGTCACCATGGTGGCTGGAGCATGGACATGGTTATAAACAAATGGGAAATAGTCAAGTTTATCATGATGAATTTTTTTTTTAAAGGTTATTTTTCCACCTAGAAAAGCTGAAGGCTTCGGTCAGCATTTCACTCACGGCATCGATCTCGTTGAGAATCTTCCACTGCTCGTACGTGACCCCCAGGCACTCGGCCGTCTGGATCGTCCTTTTCAGCTGGCTGGTCCACACCTTCAGATCAACAATTTCCTGCTCCTCGATGAACTTCTTCAGCGCCTGAGAGAACTGGAAGAGGAGCCAGGGGAGGTCAGGAGGGAGCAGGGGCCACTGCCGCCGTTAAAAGCATCGTTTCAAGGGCTGTGGCTGTCGCGGCAAGATCCAGCTGCGGGGCTGCCCTTCGCCGAGCCCGGCGCTGGCCCTGGGCACACAACACGGACAAACGCGGCCACCCGGCTGCTGCCAAACACATACCTGCTTCCCGCGCGGCGACAGACCAGAATCCCCACCAATCTTGCCAACAAGATTATATTCACTCTCACCATGTCGGCAAAGGTAGATGGTACGCGGCTGGACATGAATGTTCATTAGGTAATAGACGATTTTACTCTGGATGTAATCCTGGACTCTGTTTACTAGGAACCGCTGTCCCACATTGATCACTTTAATGAAGGAAAGATCTCTGGAGTCAACATAAAATAAGAACACCCACACGACCGGTTTTAAAAATGAAGCACGTGCACCTGCGGGTGTAATCCAGCTATTTCTCCGCTAGTAAAGGCATCAGCGCTACCACTGGGTCGCTCCAGCGGACAGAAGAGACCCTGAACTGCCGCGCTTAACCACGGAGCTGCATTACACTGCAGTACACTAGAGAAAAATCCTTTCAACATCATTTGGGACCCGAGGGTATCGCCTTCACCCGAGCAACCACGCACCGGGGGAGCGGAGGCTGCAGCAGGCGCGTCGCAGCATCCCCGGCCACAGAAGAGCAGCCACAAAGCAAAGCAGCTCGTGTCTGCGAGGACATAATGCACCCCAGGGCTCCGCTTACTTGTCATATGCGTCAGGATCAAGGGGCTGGTAAGTGACCTTGTAGCACTCAATCCTCTTCAGGAAATCATCCATCACATTCTCCCTGTTCCTCTCCGGGTAGTCGGGGCTGGAAACTTTCACCTCCTGCTCAACAGACAGCGGCGCTTTGTGAGAGTTAAGCAAACTCGACACGGAGCTGAATAACGTTATTCTTCCCTTTCGAAACAAATGAGCATTGTTCGACACTGCCCTGCGGAAAAACCTGCTCCCGCAGAGGAAACAAAGGGGGACTCTGAAGGCGCAGGGGCGCCTGGCCCCGCGACAGGCACAGCTGGCTCGTGGCTCGCTCCCCCCACGAGCCCCTTGCCACCCGCCTCCCCGCGGCAAGCAGACCCGCCTCAAGGTCAAACATCTCTCAGCCTCATTTCGTTTCCACGTTCTCACATAACTAACTGCATCTTCAGCTTTTATAAACCTGCAAACATTAGCTGCTTATTTCCAAGATGAAATGTAATAGCAAAGGCATTCGCAGGCGCTGCCGTGGCGGGTGACCTTGCACCGAGCTCTGGCAAGTGCTGCCAGCCGAGCCCGGACAACGCGGCACGCACCAGGATGTTGGCAGCGATGACTTCTGGATCGTCACAGACAGACTCCACAAAAAACACCTAGGAAGAAGTCAGGGAAGCATGGTTCAGAGTCAGGAACTCCACCCTGAACCACAAGTCGGGAGCTCCTGCCCCAGGGAGCAGCGATGCCCTTGGTGCAGCGATCCCTACTACACGTTAAATGCAGAAGCACTACCTTGAAAGCGTTCTCTTTAGCAAAATTTAAAATCAGGTCCCGTCTTTCTCGAGTTGTGTTGGTCGCATCAAACACCTACCAGAAAATCCATAAGCAGCAATGAGCAAGTTTATCTAAAGCTTTCAAACCAGTCCCAAATCATTTGGGATTATAATCAGGTCCCCAGACGCCCTGGGCAGCACAGAACAACCCAGATGTAAAGCTGTATTTAGCCAAGAAAAGTCTTACAGCTATTTGCCCACACTCCTCCAAGAGGTAAGCCTTCACATCTTCTAGAGCCACTAAGGCACATCGTCTGCAGGAGAGAAACGGGTATTTTTCAGAGCCGATGGAAGCGTTCAGACATCCAGGCTTCCCACCCACTGGGGAGAGGTTTAAGTACCTGCCCATGGAGCACCCACCCCTGCATCTTTCTAAGAGCCCTGCAGGCTCTGCAGAGATCAGGAGGCATCTGTATCTACAACCTACTTTAGATTTCATCCATCGCCGGGCATTCGCAGCCCTGCTCTGTGTGCCAGGCCCAAGTCAACGACAGGACTCCCTCCGGTAGGGTCCCCGCAGGGGCTGCGCTACCTCCTCCCCTGCCTCTCGGGCGTTAAATGCTGGTTTGTTCTCCTCAAAGGCAGAGCCTGCCGAGCCCCGAGACTACGAGCACGTGCACGGGTGGGCTCAGCCCCCCAACGGCAACTCACTTGCGGATTTCCATGGCTTCTTTGTTATCGTGCCTGAAGAAGTCATAGGACTTGTAAGACTTCACCGCTTCCCGGCGATACACTCCTAAATTAAACACTTCAGACAGAAAAGACGAGCACGTGAGACTTGACGGCACTTTACAAACAGATCTCACCGCGCTTGCGGCCAAGGGCAGAGCTAACCCCATGGTGGAGCCCCCCTCATGTACCTTTGGTGGGCACCCCAATCCAGTTGAGGTAGCGGGTGAGCTTCTTAGAGACGTAGGTCTTGCCGCGGGCAGGCAGGCCGATCATCACGATCAGTGTTGGGGAGTTGGTCATGTAGGATGCCCATGCTGCAAAGGAAGCCCCACCCCGGGAGCATCAGCAGCACCCGGGAGCTTGGGGCCAGGAGCCAGCCCAATGCCAAGGGCATCCATAACAGGCTTGTTGGCCTGTCCTCCCAGCTAACGAACCCCAGGAACCATCAGCAGCACCGGAGAGCAGCAGGGCCAGGAGCCAGGCCAACACCAAGGGCATCCATAACGGGCTCGTTGGCCTGTCCTCCCAGCTAATTAACCGTTGCGAGCGGCGGCTGGACCACTCTGCGGTCTCCCAGGTGCTAGCTAATGAGGCGGATTAGCAACGGTGCACCCGCTGCGCCTAATGGGGCTAATATACGTCTTTTAGCGTTAAAAATATTTACCGATCGGGTAGGAGCTGCCAAGGGCATCAGAAAGGTGCTTTTAACAAAACGGTCACGTTCTCCGGGGAAAGAGCCGAGCCGAGCTCAGCCGGCGCCTGGCGGTTTCGGGGGGGGTTGCGACGACGGCACCCGGGAGTTACAAAAACGAGGGGCTGGGGGCGAGCAACGCCGTGCACCGGGACGGGATAGAAACGCGGCGTAAGGAAGACGCGCGCTTTTTTAAGCAGCACGAGCAGCGCCAACCCCCTAATTACATATTGCCCCCCCCCTTAGAGATATTAAACGCGCATCCCCCCCCTTTCCTCCTCCTTCCCCTCCCCGGGGCCGGGGTTACTCACAGCACTTCTTCTCGCTGCCGCGTAGGGCCCCGCTCCTGCCCCGCCGGGAGCCGCCGTGCCGGGGCACCGCCGACATGGCTCCGCGCCGCCGCGCCGCATGCAAATCAGATGCTAATCGCATGCAAATCGCGCGCAAATCGCACCGCCCGCGAACAGCGCTGCGTCACACGCGCGGTCGCGCTCCGCTATGCAAATGAGACCGGCGTCCGCCGGCCGGGCGGCTCTCTGATTGGCCCCCCCACCGACCAATGATGGGGCGCGGCGGGAGGTCTCGCGAGAGTGGGCGGGGCGACGGGGCGGAAGCGGCAGTCGGTCGGTGGGGCGGCAGCGGCGGCGCGGGGCGGCCCCGCCGAGGATGCTGCGGCTGCGCTGCAAGGCCCGGAGCGGCACCCACCCCCTGCCCGGTCTCACGGCCCACTCCCGCCTCCGAGACATGCAGGCTGCGCTGGCCGCCCTCACCGGCGTCCCCGCCCCGGCCCAGCGCCTCCTGCTCGGTTTCCCGCCGCGGAGCCTGGACCTCAGCGACGGCGAGCGGCGGCTCGGTGACCTCGGCATCCACTCGGGTGAGGGCCAGGCCTGCGCGGGGCGTGGGGGGCGGGCACCGACGCTTTATGGCCTCTGCTGCCCGGCCGGCTGCAATTACCGTAATTAAAAGAGGCTGCGGCCCTGCCCGCCCCTCGCCAGCCGGCTGCCGGGCCGGTTTCTCCTGCTGGGGGGAGCTGTCACAGCCGGCTCGGGAGGGAAGGAGTCCTCGGTGGTGGTTTCACCCGCGTCCCTGGGGGGCAGAGGTAAAAGCGCGGGGCTGTGGGGACGGGGATCCAGGAGACACCAGGTGAGTCTGCTGGAACCCACCGCGGAGTTGCGGTGCTACCGGCTGTGTTGGCCGAGGCTGTTTTCCATCAGAATACCGTGCTGCTGGGGAAAACGAGGGCGATGCTTAGTAATAACAACAACGCAGTAGTGTTTAACAGCATCATCTTTAACTCCCATCAGCTTATTTCTCTCAATTCTTCCTCCTCCTGTGTTTGACAGGTGATACTCTGATCGTCGAAGAGGATACGTCCAAACCCAAGACTGACTCGCCTGTTGTCGCAAAAAGAACAATGTCAAACTCCATGAGGGAAGTGGCGCCAGTGCTCATGAGGAGGGTTGTCCCGGCGGATAACTCCTGTCTCTTCACCAGCGTGTACTATGTGGTGGAGGGAGGTGTTTATGACCCGGGTTGTGCCCCAGAGATGCGCAGCCTTATAGCCCAGATAGTAGCAAGTGATCCTGAATCTTACTGTGAGGCAGTTCTAGGGAAAACTAACAGGGAGTATTGCGACTGGATCAGACGAGAAGAGACTTGGGGAGGAGCCATTGAAGTGTCCATTTTATCCAAATTTTACCAGTGCGAAATCTGTGTGGTGGATACACAGACGGTCAGAATCGACCGTTTTGGGGAAGATGCCAGTTACACTAAGCGGGTCCTTTTAATTTATGATGGAATTCATTACGATCCACTTGAGCGTAAAATCCCCGACTCGGACATTCCTCCCCAGACCATTTTCTCCACAACTGATGATATTGTTCTTGCGCAAGCGTTGGAGTTGGCGGATGAAGCCAGACGGAAGAGGCAGTTTACCGACGTGAATCGCTTTACACTGAGGTGCATGGTGTGCCAGAAGGGACTAACTGGACAAGTGGAAGCCAGAGAACACGCCAAGGAGACTGGACACACCAACTTCGGAGAAGTGTGACATCTGCATGAGGAGGGTTACATCGACTACCTCACCGATCCAGAATAAAATTCTGGATTTCCAGATAAGCTGTATGTAATCATAAAATTCCGTTCACAAAGCTTGAAAAGTGTATTAACTTGATGATGGCCAAGACGCACAGGTTTGTTATGGTTAGTGACTTTTCCAATGGGTTTGGAATAGGTATCTTCTCGCATGCTAATTTATAGTACTTTGGCAGGTGGTATACACTGGCAGCTAAAACTTGATTTCTGATATAATCTCTTTGTGTATGTGATCTGAGCGGACATACAAAATCAGGCTTGTTCAATACTAGCATAAAGTCTAGCCTCTAAGTTGCTGAATGAATCTCCCTGTATTATGTTTTCAGAGTGATTTAATTAATCTAAAGGTTTGGGAAACCCACGTATCAGCATTACTTATACTAAGAATTAGACTCTGCGCATACAAGCGGTTCTTGCAAGGGAAACTGCTCATTTGGTGCACAATTTTTAATGGAAGGAGTGTCTCCAAAGCTGCCCTATACTGTGTTACTATCAGAAGTAGACTGTATTGTTTGTGTGAAGTCATGGCTTTAGAGAAAGAAATGGCCTCTAAGCTTTAACATAGCCTTCTTTAAATTAATGAGTAGATGGTTAAGTGTTGAATAAACTTATTAATCCTCCGTAGGTAGTTTTTAGTTGCTTGAAAAATAACTTATCAACCCCCTGGTGTTTACACTGCATCAGAACATAGGCATGTTTCTTGGGATACTTTGGATTCTTCTTCATAATAATATCTGGCAAGAGGGAAATACAGTAGTTAGGGAAGTGACTTAATTTGCATCTGTTAAATACACTTAAGCAGATTTTACTTGGGTATAGCTGCATGGCCACAGTGTTACTAAGCTGTACCAGATTCCAAACACTGTAAATTAGCACTTTAAGGTGTAGTTCTCACTCTGCCGGCAAAAAGTTTTGCCCTTTTTAGAAGGACAGGGTGCTAACCCAGAAGGGAGGCTTGAAGTGTCTTCATCTGCATTCTGCCTTAATGTGTTTCATTTGTCACCGATGACTGTTCAGTAGCAAGACTTTAATTCTGATAATGAAGGCTGCAGTTTAATTTTCAGAACAAAATAAGCTGCGTAAACTGCCCTACTTCTCGTACTGTTCAGAATCAGGGAAGCTGAAATTGGTTTAATGTATCTTACCTCACAGTGGGGTCGTGAGGCTTAACTAACGCAAGTGCTTTTGAGGTCTTTTAGAAGGTGCTGTAAAGGTGCACATTACTGAAGGGGATTTTTTTTTCTTTGAAATGCCTGCAACACACACTTGTTTTATTGAATTTTAAAATACTCTTAGCCTGCTATTCTTCTGTTACTCTGTTTTGAGTTACCTTCCTTGCACTTGTACAAATGGGGATCAAGAATGTGCATCTTCAGACTAAGGCAGAAATAAACCCACTTTCCAAGTGGAACCTGAGATCTAGTTTTAAAGGCCTCTGTTCTTTAAGGCATCTGGCTAAACGCCTGCTGCAGCAAAAACTTACTTTCTATAAAAAGTACGTTTCACTGAAGTTCTCAGCAGAGGCTCCCAGTTGGACCGTGAAATACAGGAGGGTCTCATTGAAAATGGAACATAATTACATAAGTAAGTGCTTTGCTGAACTGAGGCATGAATAATTAAGTATAAAGAATAGAATCACCAAGAGCACTATGGACCAGGTTTCTTTTAAATTCAGTATTAAAATACGCATTAGCACTGTTGGGAGTTTCCTGTAGAAAGCCACTTAGCTTCCAGCGTTAAATCCCACTTTGATTTAGCCTATCATTAGAAAAAAACCAAAACACAACAAAACCCAACATTAAAACCAGCCCTCTAGAAGCTGATGCTTATAAACCTAAAGAAATACCTGAGAGTTAAAGGAACTTGAAGATTACACTGTGTTATAACTACTTGAGATGAAATACTGTCTAGGAATGAGACCAAGAGACTGTCCATCCTAAGTCGTATTGGCAGCTCTCGCCCTGGAGCGGTGAGACGCCTTGGACAAGGAGCTGATCCTCACCAGTTGCCGTCTGTAAAATGGACATAATACCTACCTCAGAGAGGTGTAAAGGTCTTTGGGTGGCTTTGAAACAGAAGGGGAAGATACATATTCGTTGTCTTCCACTTTTGCAAATGCATTGACTTTGGGGAGCAACACTTAAATTTGAGCTTTGTATCCTGGGTGGATTTCTGAAAGTGTGTAAAAAATAGTTTTTTTGGTATTTCTCAATCGCAGTATTTTTAAAATTAGCTTGTTTAATCCAGAGTGTTTAGCTTTGCTGTATCATGGTTGCATTGGAAATCTGCTAAAGGAGAATCAGTTCCTTTTGAGGGGGATGTGTCAATATCACTGCTTGGATGTTTTTCATTGCCTAGAAAATAAAATCTCTTTGGTTAAAAAAAAAATGTCAACTGAACTGCTGTAATTCATCTTTGTAAAAGCTGATACTGTTACACGCTGGCAAACTCTTTCAGGGAGCAAGTGACCTGTGGGAGTGACCCTGAGTCGGAAAGCCTTATGTGATTCCCCTAAGCTCTCCCGAACAGAAAGTATCTACATTATTTAAAATGTAAGATATGGATATATTTAAAGTACAACTCCCTTTCTTTTGTAAATGTTAGGGGATTTTTTACTATCTTTTATCAGCATTTGCCTGCCCTTAATGATACAATTACAGAAGTATCACAAAAACGGCATCCTGGTACTAGTAGGATAAAACTACTGAACATCAGTGATGCATTTGCACTGGACTGTTAGTTATTACACAGCAAATTAATTACAGGTATTTTAGAGTAGAGGTGTGGAACGTAGGCCCAGGTACTGGCAGGGAATAGTGTCACCTGCCCAGACCAGTCCAGAAAGCCTGTAAGAGATTAAAATAATGTGTGTCCTTACCATTACTCTTGGTCCCATTCCCGTTTAAACCGAGGACTCATGTCCTTGCTGAGTACGTCAGCACGGGGGTCAGTAACTGAATGGCCCCTGGAAACTGCAGTTGTTGCCTCGAAGCTGTGCTTACTCAAAGCTTGGTCGTGTTCTACCCATCTACGCAGTTCTGGATCTTCAGTTAAAGAATTCTGGTTTCCTGGTGCCAGTCTGGCCCTTCCACCAGCACTAAATTCCTTCTTTAATTAAAGAAGAGCCTCACACGCTCTAATGTGGCCTTTCACAAATGTGTTACATTGTACAAAGAGATACATGCTGTGGTTATAACAGCACTTTAAAAGCTTGTCCGAGTTTACACGTTGAGCAGATGTTGAGCAAGGACTTTCACTGCGGCAGACAGCGTGTGTTCCCATCGCAGTAAAAACGTTTTCTAGAAGTCTTAGTTACCAATGTAACGCGGCAGTACATCGCTCTGGTTTGTGTATCATCAGTACGGATCAGTTGCTATAAAAAATTTCCTTAAACACGTGCCCTGAATTGCAAAATTGTTGATGCACCAATAAACGTGAGTGATGCATGCTTGTTCAGCCTAGTCTCTGCCTCAGTTCTTGAATTTCAGGTTTGGGCCCCGTTGGCTGCTGCTCCCCAGTGTGTTTTCCGAGTCTTCACGTAAATGAAGTGCAGCCTTGGAGGCGTTTCCATCTGCGTTCCCTCCGCCTCATTCCCTTTTTTCTTTGACACCGAGAGTCACAGCGAGGGGGATGCAGCCTCGCAACCTGGTCAGGATGAAGCTTCTTCACTTCCAACTTGTTCAACAATAACTTTTTTTTTTAATAGTAAACCATTTTCTCTGTATAATGAGAGTCAGGTAGCAAGAGAAAAAAAGCGTAAACAGTTTCACATACCTCCAGAATCTTTTATGCATTTAAATGTATAAATCGTGAAGTAGACAGACTTAAACAGGAAGATTTGGGTTCAGTAGCGTACGTATGTACGTCGTGGATGCCGCTGCCTGAAAGACCGGTCTCAGGAGTAAGTCACTAATATTCCAAAGTTTCTGAAGGATAAACTTAATTCCTTAGTTCTGGATAAACTTACGTAAAAAGAGCAATTGCTGGGGACGGCACTGAGAAAAGGAACATCTTGTTACACGGTATAAAGTCAGTATCTTAAATCTGCACCTTTTTGTGTGCATGGTCACAGCAGAGGCCACTTGTGGCAGTTTGGGACCAGTGTCTCCTGCACCCATCCCGCTTTTTCTAGAGCCCTGTTCCAGAACATCACAGCCCTGCAGTCGTCACCCGCCCGGGGGCAGCAAAGCCACCGTGAGCCTGCACTGGCAGCGCAGGAACACCCGTCATTTTTATAAACATTTTTGACCTAAGCAGCGTTATCTATTTGCCCTTCTCGACTTTGAGGGAGCAGGAGGAGGGGACAGGGTAAATGAAGAAAATGCCGGATGAGTGCCCTAAACACAGAAATCCCCGTATCAATGGGGATTTTTGAGAAACCAGCCTGACGCAGCGGCTGAAGGATCAGGGCTGGGCAGCACCGGGGGCTCAGCCCCCATGGCTGAGCCCCACAGACCTCTCCCTGCCAGGGAAACCCTTTAATAAGAGGAGGAAAAAAAAAAAAAAAAATTAAAAACTTACAGCTTGCTATTTTGAAAATTACAACTCTTTATTCTACAAATGAAATGTCTGCCTGCATTTTCAATCCAGCTGCACCCAGCTGTAGAACTGCCATCGGGTTTTGCTCTGCTTGGGACCGGGCAGAATAAAATGACTTCGAATTGGCTGAAATCAGTATTGCTTTTTCACTCCCGTGAGTGTGAGCACCTGGATGCTTTCTGTTACAAAAGAATGCGACAGGGGAGTTAACGAAATTAGGTTGTCCAAGATTGCAGTGTCCTTGTCTATTAGTTTTAATTAAGGCCTTGGGGAACTGTGTTATGCCCTGAGAGCTGACTCCTCATTTCTGATGCAGAGTTAATGCTAACCAAGGTATGGAAACAGATCACCTCAGTTCTCTACCTCTTTTCTGCAGAACAGGCATCCTAAATAGGGTTTCTTGCTCAGTTCCCAGCCTTATTAAGATTTAATTATTTCCCTAAACTGCTGTGTAATAGTAAGTGTTAGCTACCTAGCATTTTTCATAATTGATTCGTCAGCGTACCTACCGTACGGACAATTTGGTCTAAGGAAAGTGTCCAACAGTTCTACAGAGTCAAATAAATGCCATTACGTTAACAGGTATCTTATCGGTGACGCCGTATGGATGCGTTTCCTTCGGGGCCGGGACTGAATCATTTGTCTTCGTTTGTTTATGAAGAGGGTGAGGCACAACGGGTCTGTTAACATGCCAAAGTCCTTTCACAGCATTGTGTAGTTTTCTCTGCATCATTTGACTACTTACATATATTTCATGCCGCCCATATGGAATCACGCTTTATTTTGGGTTGTAGCTATTTATATTCATTGGAGGAAGAGGAACGGGGAAAAAGAACAGGTTCTTTCTGGGCACCTGATTCAGAGAAGCTCAAGATTTTTCTTGATGGATCATGACATTTTCCTGGCCTGCTCACAGCCCTGCAGGCAGCAAGCTCTATTTATTTTACGGCACAGATTTAAGCCCTTGTGCTGTCAGCGCGGAGCTCTCAGGACACAGGTGGCCTGGCCCGGAGTGGTCGCTCAGTCACACCGTGGTTGCACGTACAATAAGAAAATAGCCCTGGGTTTAGATTTGCTCCCTCTCTTACAAGCAGGCTCGGAACTAAGCGCAACCCGACAAACCCAGCGCGAATCTGACCCTGTGCAAATCGCCGCACCACCCAGCACGACACCAGTTAACGCTTCCAGAAGTGCTGCCACCAAGTCCCGCACTCAGCTCCGCGACCACCGGCTGCAGCGATGCCCCAACATGCCGCGCTCGCACCCCTCACCTTTGCTGTGGGCTGGGGGAGACTCGGCCGGACGGGCTCCCACAGCCTCTGCCTTCTGGATTTGCTTGTCAGCACACACCTTCTCTTCTCTTCTCTTCTCTTCTCTTCTCTTCTCTTCTCTTCTCTTCTNCTTCCCCTTCCCCTTCCCCACTGGGCACAGCTGTAGCTCTGCCATGCTGATGGGAACCTCTGCTTTCTCTCCATCCTACCACGGCTTTAAATAACAGATGTTTCCACTTCCCTGTTCTGTGCAGCAGGGAACCCACATTGCAACACAGCCTTTTTCTAAAACAAAAAAAACAACAACCCAATAAAAATAAAATCACGGAAGCACGAAAACTTGAACGGATCTGGTGGCTGTGTCAATTCTGCAAGTTTGCTGCAGGGTTTCTGCTTGGATGTTGATAGTTACTCAGTGAGGAGCGCCTTGCAGAGCAGATACTCTGCTGGGAGGGGGGAGCATTGCCCTAAGCATTGCTTATTAGAGAGAAAGCTGTAATTTTACCAGGAGAGCCCAAAGTCGGGGTAATAACGAGTCACTGCAGCTCTTCCAGCTGTTCCTGCAGCACCACCCAGCAGATCGGGTGCTGGGGGTCAGCGTCACCCAGTGCTGCAGATGGAATAACTGGGCTTTTCTTTACCTCCCCCCGGAGAGCGGCAGCAGCAGCGGTACCCCCGTCCCCAGAGGAGGGGACGCTGCCAAAGGACGTGCCCCGGCAGCAGTTTCTGAGCCGGGGTCGGTGTGAGTGAGGAGGGCGACGGGTGTCCCGGGGGCTTTAACTTTACCCAGGCTTGAGGACCCAGGCAGCCCAGCGAAGAGAAGAGCTTCCAGCACTAGGGAGAGAGGGAATGAACCTGCGGAGGGGCTCAGCGCCTGCAGGGAACGATGCCAGGAGGGGCGAAGGGGAGCCGCAGCCGGGCAGGAGGTGCAGAACAAGCCCCAGAGCACGCGTGACTGCAGCACCCCCTTCTCTAACGCATAAATAGAGCTTAGTGGTGAAGCTTCCCTTCTAAAATGGCTTTTTACCTGTCTTTACAAGAAACGTACACTGTACAGCAGCAGACAGCAAACTTTCGGTCTCTGCCAAAGTTCTGGTGATACGCAAGTACATACTTGTTCTAGTAACGATCTGTGTTTTTAGAGCCGAGAAGGAGCCGGGTCCTACCCTGAGCAGAGGGACCTCGTGCACAAAACCACCCAAGAGAATAAACCAGTTGTGGGGTAATGCCTTCAGCAGCGCAGGGCGCAAAGGACTTAATTATTGTGTACAAAAGCGCTTTGGTCAGGGCTGCACGTTGGGCTCCTCCGCGTGTCAGCGAGCAGCTATGCGGCAGAACAGGCTGCCGGATTAAGGAGTCTCCGGCAAACCCCGTGCTGAGGACATCAGAGGACACCAGCCAAGCCGGGAAGTGAGTGAGCTGGGTGGTACCGCGCAGAGCTGCCCGCAGCCTCCCGGGCACGGGCTGCCTGTGCTGCCTGCGCTGCCTGCGCCTCTGCCTGCGCTGCCTGCCCCGCGCTGGCTGGGAGCACAGCCGCTCTGGCAGGGCTGCGAGCGATCACGGCGCGCAGGCACCCGGTCACCTCAGGGCAGCACATGAAGGTGCTTTAGGGGCTCGGCGGTGCTGGGACCCCCAGCCCGCAGCAGCACGAACCTGCCCTGCACGGCTGCGGGATGAGTTTCTCTCGCCCCGGTGCCGCAGGCTGCAGGTGAGGGGCCGGGGGCTCGCCGCCGAGCACCCACCCGCCCAGCACCGCAGAGCCTTATCTCGGCCGGGCAGGTGAGTTAATGTGTAACGCGGCTCTGTTTGGTTAGCCCAGAAAAGCAAAGAAGTCCTGGGATAGGCACAGCCGGGACAAGGAGCTGGGCAGCGTGGAGCGACGGACATCCTGGTAAAAAAAGAAAATAATATAATAATCTCTCTTCCTTCTCGGCTTTTGCTTTCTGTCCTTTTCCTGCTGCGTGGGCTGCGGGCGAGGGGCTGAGCGTCTCTGCCCGGGGAGGACACGGGGCTCGGGCACCCATGGGGGTACGGACACGCTTTGCTTTGGAATGGGAAAGTGGTGGAGGTGTCACGGGAGGTGGCACCAGAGAAGATGGACGAGGTGGTTTGAAGGTGGTGGCGGGAGGAAAGCCGGGGAGACCAGCAGCTGCCGGTGGGGAGAGGCTGGGAAAACTTGTGCTGAGGACAGCAAAGAGCTCGGGCAGCTGCTGCGCGCACTTGATTTTCTTGTTTAAATAGATCTGCCGCCATCGCCTCCCTTCGCCCCGAGGAGGGATCCATCCCGCTGTGCCGCTGCAGAGCAGCAGCCGCTGGGATGGTGCCTGCAAACGGCGTTTTGCTTCGTTTTCTCTTTCGAGCTGGCCGGGTCAAAGCCCTTTGCCAGCAGCCATCAGGCAGGGGGATCTGGCTGCTCTGCCTCAGACAGCAAAAATACCGAGGGTCTTTAACACTTGCTGGAGAGCCGGGATAGAATACTTGCAGTAGTACTGGCCTTAAAAGAAAGTAGCCTCTTCATATAAAGCAATTAGCATTAATTGCTACCCAGCGCCTCTTTGAAGTTTGAGGGCTCAGCGAGCTTTGCGAAGGACAGTTATGGCAGCTGTCACAAAAGCTGCGTGAACTGGACTTTTATTTTAGGTAAAAAATAGCTTCTTCTAAAAGCATTTTTGGTGGGGGAAGGTATATACACCATTGAAAAACAGCTAGTCGCGTGCCACGTCTTTTAATTTAAAGGCTCACTCGTATTTTTAGTTTGTGGCTGAACTCAGCGAAGTAACGCAGGCTGAACCGTGTTACTCAGCGCAAGGAAGGAACAGCAAAATCCTTCCGAATCATAAAAACTGGGATTTTTCAGCACTGATTTTTTCCCCCCTTTCCCGACTCGGATGAAGGCGTTAGAGCCGGAATTGCACCCGAGAACTCGTGGGCAGGAAAACGAACTTCTCCTTTTCTGCCTAGATCCTCGCCAGCCTCCGACGAGCGCTGGGTGAACTTTGCCTCCCAGCGAGCTGGGGCTCGGCGGGTGCCAAACCCCGGCCACCCGCTTTGCGTTTGCAAACGCCGTTTGAACCAGGGCAAATTATTTTTTCCAGTGGGCTGATGACATTGGGCATCCTGACAGTGGAATTCTCTCCGTCAAACCCCCTGGTCAGCGGGGGGCCAGGCTGCTGCTCCCGGGGGGGACAGGGGACGCTGGCACCGACCGGCTGCTCCAGCTGCAGGGATCAAGTTGGAGCAAGACTTTCGCTTCCCCCGAGGGTTTTGCTCTCTCGGACGCGTGCGGGAGGCGGTGAGCAGCATTGCAGCAATCCCCGCCGCGCAGGCGATCGTCTCCTGCTGCTTGGAAATAGGTTCATATTTCACGTTGCAAATATTCAGGTGCACAGCAAAACCCTGCGGCTTGCAGAAGCCTAAAACCCCCCCAAACTGGGTTTCCCCCCACACCCAGTTTCTCTGCTTCCCAACAGCTAAAAGCTCTGGCTATAAAGTTATCCAAATTCCAAAGAATCAAGGGTATTGCTGTTCCAAAAGCACCTCTTACTCAAAAGTAATTTAAGCAGCAAATAATGCAAAGCTGAGACCAAAACATTAAACTCCTCCTGCGCGGAAGGATCGGATCTGTCGGGGTGTGGGCGTTGAAATGTAATTTTTGCGGCATGTCCCAATTACAAAGGAATTCTTTCAGGGTCTAACGCTCGGAACAAGCAGCCAGTTCTGCTCGCTTATCGCTCCGTCTAATTCCCTGATCCTGCTACAAGGGGAAAAAAAAAAAAAAAAGCGTCAGTGTGTTCCGGGCAGGTCACCGCACAAAGAGCTCCTCTGTCCTCTGACGAGCAAATCCTCTCGCCTGGGCCCGTGTGTGTTGGAGGGGGTGTTTGTTTTGCCGCTCTCCCCAGCCCAGTTCCCTCCCCGAGAATGGGCGGCGCGCGCGGAGAAAACACGTAATTGGTGGTGGCAGTGAATTTTGGAAGGTTAATGCTTTACATCCAGAAGTAATTACGCCTTTTGTAGGCGGCTCAGCCTCTCCCCGCAGGCAGCAGAGCGCTCTCTCGGCCAGGCACCCTGTGAGCATAACTGTCCCCTCCGCCGCCGGGGACGGTCTCGCTGTTGGGAACCCTGATGTCAGGTTGTTCGTCAGAAGATGTTACGGTGTTTGGGTGTAACAGGCTGCATCCAGAAGAGCAGCAAAGGTGCATCACCGCGAGCAGGGGGGGGACCTTGGGGTGCTGCTTGTGACACCCCCGGGGTGGCCGGAGACACGTCCCATGGCTGCAGCCTGGGCACAGCTCCCAGCACTGCCCTGCTCCGAGCAAACCACGCCAGGCGTGTGCCCAAACTCTCTCCGGCGTGCCCCGAAGGACCAGGGCACCTCCCTGCGGCCACGACACCTCGGTGATCCCCGGGGAAGGGTGGCAGAGGAAGGTCCTCGCCGGGAAGAAGGTCCCAGCAGAGTACGGCTGTGACGAAACGGCCGCGTTTGGGGTCAGCATGTTTGGGAGTTTGAGTCCTTCGGCTGCGCCGCTGGGAAGGGTGGGTGTGGAGGAGGGCAGAGGTCCAGTGTGTCAGAGCTGGGATTGGGCTTGCCTTGGGATGGGATCACTGCTGCCGAGCTTACAGCTTCTTCCTTTGCTTGGGAACCGCCTTGTCCACACCTCCAAGATGATTAGAGAACCCCCACCATGAGATGGCCGTGGGTAGGCGGTCCAGAGCTCGCTCTATTTCCTTCTCTTTTGGGGAAAACTTCAGTTCCAAGGATGCTTTACAAAAGCCCAGCTGACCCTTCTCCTGGAGACAGCATCTAAGGTGCAGCTTCCATCTTAGTTTGCATCCACTCAGCAGCTTCACAGCCCGCCTGCCCAGCGTGCCTGCACCCCCAGGGGGGTCTCGCAGCTTAACGCCTCTCCTTTCTTCTGCTTCAGCCGGGATATTGCCCCCCACGCCAGACTCCGCGGCGGCCTGTGATATGCCTAGGAAGGAGCTGGGGATGGCTGGCTGCAACTCTGGCAGCTGCGACAGCATGGTCAGCACGGCCTCCAACCACTCGCAGCGTGTAAGTAACCCTGTGCTGCCCACCCGGGCACAGCGGGGGCTCAACTCGCCCCTCTCGGCGGCTGAGGAAGGATTTTGGTCAGATCTCTGCTCAAAACCACTCTCCATCAGTGCTTTGGAAGCACCTGGGGGCCCTGATACAGCATCATGCCAAGGGCAACGCAAGAACCAAATTAATTCCTGCCCCAAAGCACTCCCAGCCTTTCCGTCCTGCCAAGCGTGTGGCAGCGATCGGGAGCCAGAGCTCCTGCAAGGTCTCCTCGGGGACATGGCACCGAGAGCCCAGGGCTCCTGTCTTGCCCGCAGACGCAGGTAGTGCAGGCGCTGGGCAGGAGGAGCCTGGCGCGTACCCCAGTGAGGGATTAGACCAGTGGGATAACTGGGTCAGACCGGCTCCAGGCGGGGTGACTTCACCTGGAAAAGACAGCGAGCTGTGCTCCTCCCAGCTGACAAGAGATTAATTTCCTAGTTAAGGCAGGGGTGAGTTTGGACCATGGGTGTAGATGTGTAATTTTTCACTATCTGTCCATTAAAGCTTGTTTGTCTCCAAACACCGATTCCAAGATTGATGGATGGACTAATTACATCCTGTCTGACTTGGAGCATAATTGATATGTGCAAGTGCAACGCTCAGTCCTGAACAGGCTTTCCATTTGATGTATTGCAAACCAGAACCAAACCCTCTGAAATTTATTAGGGATGGAAAAACTGGTTGCAATATTGCATGGTAAAAGGCTTGGATAGGTGTCTCTCTGCAAAACAACCCCACCTGGGACAATTTCTCCTCCCTGCTCGCTGATCTCCATCCTTTGCTGCCCTTCAGTTTTTTCGTGATATATTGCATGTATCACCTTGTAACTTGGCACTTCCACTGCAATCACGTCTCATGGTACTTGAAATACAACAAAAATTAAACAGAATCTTGCTGGGATATGAATGGGAGAACAAGGAGAGGGACCACCACCCACAGATAAGCCTTCAGTATTTATGATATTTAGACAAGCTTCTAAGATTCGGCACTGCTTATCAGTACAGGTGTCTATACCTATAGACCAGCCGTGTTACCCATCTGCTCATATTTCAAAGTAAACTAAAGAACTCAAAGGTAGAGGCCAAGTTTCCAAGTTACAAATAGCCCACCTTCTGACGCTCATAGGAGGGTAATATAAAAATGGCCTTAAGTGTATATATATATATATTTATAGGAAGTTGTTTAGTTTTCTGTAGCTGTCAGTACCAATTTTTGAAGTCACTGGCCAAGTCTCCTGGCCAGGAGCTGTCACAGGTCTCTCCTTACCTGTCAGGGCTGTGACTAGTCATACACCTGCGTCTCCTACCTGTGCTGCTTTTTTCTTTTTCAGAGTGATAACAGTTACGACTACTTATCCGTGGAAGAGAAAGAGTGTTTGATGTTCTTAGAAGAAACTATTGGCTTGCTGGATGCAGAAGCAGACAGCGGGGTCTCTACTGATGAGACCGACCATGTGGAGCCCTCCAAGCAGCCCAGGACGTGGCCCAAGAGAGAGTCCGTTCCCCGGGGTAAGCTGCAGACCGCGCTCCAGCCTTGTTTGCAAAGGGGCTTTCATGCAGGGTGCGTTCCCTTGGCAGGCAGGGGATGAGCATTGCCCCAGTTTTATTCGCGTGGTAAGCTAAAGCCAGCTTGCTTTCGCCGCTCCGTGGCGAGCAGTGGCTGTAGGCAGCGAGGTCAGTAGGGCACCGACTGCATTTTCCCAGTTCTCACACGCAGGAGCTGCCTGGCAAGGTCAGCAGGACCGCGGGGCAGAGCATCTTTGCTCACGCCCTGAGCTTACACAGGTTAACCCAGGTTACACAGGTTAACAAGGCTCCTCATTCACCGTGTGCTCTGCCAAATCCAAAGTATCTGACTTTCTTAGCTGTGGTCAGGGTAAGCTCTCTGGGTGAACTCTGCCACGGCTGCGCTGGTTTGTCAGGTGTGGAGAAGCTGCTTTTCCCCACAGGACGGTGTCCTGTGTCCATCTGCAGAATGGTGCGTGACTTCACATCTCTCTCTTTGCCTAGATTTGGAAAATGGGGCTCCCCGTCTGAGCATGGGTCAGCAGCCTGCAGCTGAACAGAAGAGTGGTAAGAGCATCTCCACCTTCTCAAGCTCGGCTCCAGCAGCAGTTCCAAGCCCAGGCTATTACAGTCTTCCAAGGAACATCACTGTAGCAAACGCACAGAGAGCAAATGGAGCTTCTGACTGCAAAGTGACTGTCCGCACAGTGGAGGAACCAGTGCCAGTAGGTAAATCATCACAGGAGATGGCCAAGAAGGATGGGCTTGACCAAGACAATACAAGAAGCCAGATGAAGTCTCTGGAATCTTTGATTATCCAGCCTCCAGATCCCTTCCAGGATGACCTGGTGAGCCACGAGTGGTCACGGAGCAATTGCTCAGCCAAGGAGACCAAGGCTTGGACTTCATGGGGCCAGCCAGAGAAATCCATGTTGGAAGAGGCCCTTCAGGACCCAGATGCCAAGCGCGGGCCTCCAACTGCCCCCAAGCCACGGAAACTGCCACCAAATATTATCCTGAAAACCAGCAGAAACAGCCCAGTGCCACTCACCACAGAGCCTGGCCAGAAGGTAAAAGCACCACCACCGTCCTCGGCCGGCTTTGCCAGCAACGCTGCTGCTGAAAAGGCGAATTCGGGGCATCTCGACCCCAAGGAGAGGGAGAAAGCCCGGCGGGAGGCGTTGGAGAAGCTTGGACTGTCACAGGACAGGAGGGAGCCCAGCACCCACCTTCAACCTACCACACAACCCCAACCGAGGGAGATGCCATTCCATGTCACCGGAGAGCTCGAGGCATACTGTGGGGCGGCAGAGAGGTCGGTGCCGGGTATCCGGCAGATGAACTTCAAATCCAACACCCTGGAGCGCTCTGGCGTGGGGCTGAGCAGCTACATGAGCAGCGCCAAGGAGCAGAGCGTCAAGACCAGCAGCTCCCTGGGCAAGATGTCCTTCATCGAGCGGCTCGCCCCAAGCTTCCTGAGGAGCAGCCGCCCCCGGCCGACATCCCTTGTGGCAGAGAAGGACTTTGCTGGGCTGAAGGAGCCCGGGCAGGTGGAGCCGGAGAAGAGCAGTAAGCGGCGATCCCACCTGCTGCAGAGCTTCCCCAAGCCGCCCCGCTCCAGCGTCAGCGTGAAGATTTCCCCCAAGGGGGCAACCGATGAGAACCGGCGAGAGGCACTGAAGAAGCTGGGTCTGCTGAAGGAGTAGCCCCAGGAGCCACGGGGCTGCTGGAAAAGGGGCTTTTCACCCTGGATCCAGGTGCCTTCGCTGCTTGTCCTCAGGCAGCACAACCATAAGCATCTTCTGCTGTGATCTCCTGCCCCAGCATCTTGGGAGTGGTACCACGAGAGGTATTCGGAGCTTCACACCAAGTAAAGTAACGCCCCATGTACATAATATTTTGTATATAGCAAGTGTATAGGAGCTATTTATAGAAAGCATCACTCAGCACGTGGATGGGGCACATTCTCCTACAAGGTCTTTAATGCATTTGGGGCTTTATCGCAGCAGGGAAGCCATGGAATTGGGGGTTTGGCTTATTTTAAAAGGGGTTGCCTGTGGCTAAAGCCTCTCTGGGAAGAACTGCAGGACTCTGCTGCTCCTTTAGGATTTTGTGGGGTTTTAACTTTCTCAAAGCCTCCGAGGCCGGAGCACTCACCTGCCCCGTGCAAGCGCCTCCCAAAAGCCACCAGTGCCACCTGCAGAACTGTCGGACCGAGGGGCAAGGGAGGGTATTCAGCAATGCTCCCCCGCGCACGAGTGCTCCTCCTACAGTGCCTGCGGGCGAGGGGCTGCAGAGGCATCCCACTCCTCCTCGGATCGCCTCTCACCTCCTGCCCCGACAGCCCGGGTTAGAAGACGCATGAACATCCGCGTTCAGCATGAAGTGACGGTTAAGAAAGGACAGACTGCGTTTCAGTGGCAAAACAAGAAACACTGCCCAAAACGAGAGAGATGCAAGTCTGAGACAGCGCCTTTTCATTCCCTTTCAAACTCTCCTCGCATCTTCCAGACCCAGCCGATGCTGTCAACGTTTATGCTGAACACCTTTTATAATGAAGGTGGTTTATTTCTGTAATAAACTTGTATGAAAATAACTGTGTAGTGTAGGTTTGTGTTGCAGTTACAGCTCTGGTAAAAGCTAAATAATAACTTTTAAACTTCAGTATGTCTCGACTCGGGGAGCGTGAGGGACCCAGACAGCAGCCGGGCGTTGCAAATGATGAGGTCTGGACCAGAGACCTGGGGCTACTGCACCCCCAGGACCCACACAAGGTGGGGTTTTGTGTAAGTGTTTCCAGTACAATAAGCAAAGTCTTCCACAGCACTGCCGGGCTGGGACGGGTGACGTGGGACCTGCCGATGCTCTGGTCCATCCCTTCCCACCTGCACCATCTCCGGGGTCTGTGGGGGCATCTCCCACAGCAGCTGTCTTAGCTGAAAAGCCACACTAACAGCTTGGCTTGAAAGGATCATTTCATTTCCTTCACCAAAAAAATCCTTCACGCAATCCTGGCTTTCAGTGTTGGACATCTAGAGAGAGACTCCGCTAATAAAGCGAGCGCTTTTGTTCCTAACAGCCGATTTAATTCCAAACCAATGCAGGCTTTCTTTAGAGAGAGGGGCTGACCCGTGGAGGCAATTGCACTACACAATTTACTGACGTTAATTAACTGCTCGCAGCATTAAGATAAAGTTGCACTCAATTGTTTTCATCGCTGACCTTGCAGTACAATCAGCTTTTCAGGGCAGCGTTGTGAATACTAAACAGGCTCCCACGGGCAGAACCCAGAGCCAGGCTTCTCCTTCCTCTCCCAAGAGGCGTCGGCAGAGCTTTGGTTTTGCACGGACAGAAGGGGAGGGCATCCTTCTGCAAAAGCTGCATCATTTCCCAAACCCCCACGTAATAAAGGTGTGCACAAGCGGAGGGAATAGTACTGACCCACGAAAAGAATCCAAGGAACGTGAGAAAATGATGCCTGATTAGCTACACTTCATGAAAGCAGGGAAATGCTTCTTTGTAGTTAAGCAATTAACTAAATTAGTTCTGGGCTGGCCAGCAGTAATGCAAACCTGTACATCAGGGAGGAAACCAGGAGAAGCCGCACGGGCTGAAGTCTGACCGAAAACTCAACAGGTTTCTCAGCCAACACCGTGCTGCCTGTACGTTGGCTCCGGAAGGGAGAAGGAGCCTGGAAGGTCATTACTGGGCCCAGTCTGAGCCCAGCGCCTCATTTCAAGCCTGGCAGTGGCTGGGCAGGACTGGGGAGCCGCCGCGTGGCTGCCTGCCATGGGGACAACGACAGCCCGCAGTCCCTTGGCCACCAGGTGTGGGTGGCTTGAAGCCCAGCGTGGCTGGGGAGGCAGCTCTGCCACGTGCCGGGGGCTTCGCCGGCGGTTTGAGGGGTTTGGGCAGGATTAAGGTCGTTTGCAGCGAGAGCTGAGCGGGGCGCAGACACGGCCCTATGCACAGCGCCGCGGGTGCGAGCCTGTCCCCGTACGAGTGGTCACGTTAAACATGGCCAGAGCTGAGGTCCCCCCTGTGCCACCTGGTCCAGGTGGCTGTGGGAAGGTGCCTCTGGGCTAACGCATGGCCAGCGAGCGAGGGGGCTGCCCTGCACTCACAAACCGGGTGCTCCCCTCCACGCCGTCCTGCTCCCTCCTCCCTGGCTGCCTGCCTGCGCCCGGTGCTGCGGCCACCCTGGCAGAAGCAGGAGGCAGAAGGAGCAGCGTGGCTTGTAGGAAACCCCTCCCAGGTGCTGTAAAAAAGCTCCGTGGAGCCGAGAGGAGGCCGTGCTCCCCGGTGAGGGCAGGACCCATCCCTCGGCATCAGGGCTGGACTCGGGTGGCACCAAGCAGAGTCCTGTGTCTGCACTTGCGTAAGGTGCCAGCCCAGGAGTCACACAGCCCGCGGGGATAAACACCTTCATTTCCACCGGCTGCAAACGTATCTAGCCTGTAAAATGTCATCTTTTGCTTGCAGGACTGAAGAGCAACGCCTGCTTTTGCAGCAGGGCTTGCCCGTGGTGAGTGATTCACGCCAGGGGACCCAGCAGCAGCAGAAGCACTTCACGCCGTGGAAAAGCAGAGATCGGGAGCTCATTCCCAAAGGAATGACCCTGATCTCCTGTGGCTGTTGCTTTAATTTATTCTCGTTTGTTGCCATTTCATACCAACCAGGCCACGTGCACGACTCCTGTTAATGAACATCTCTCCGCCCCATCATAGCTTAATAAGCAATCTTTGGAAGTGAGATTTCTGCTAGGAAATCTAATCAAAACTTAGCTTTCCTGCTTGACACATATGTTACGCTGTAGTACTCCCCGGTTTTGACTAAATAAGCCAAGGATTGGAAGAGAATCCTTTGTTTCCAAAACAATCTGGTTTTAAGAGAAATTAAGGTTCTGTTTCAGGCCAAAAATGCCTTGAGAGAGACCTTAATGCCCTCGTCCTTTCTCATTAGATAAACAAGGTGAGATTACCTTTGAGGCTGCAACAGTCACGTAGCTGCATTATGCAAGGGATGTGCAGCAAGACAGAGCATTAAGTAGCTCGCTGCTGGGATCCGCAGTAGGTAAAGAGGAGTGGTCAGAGGAGAGGAGCATATATGAAAATGCACCATAAAACCACACTCATTTTCATTATACAAGGAAGGATGAGGAATAAAAGGCAAATAAACTGCCCACATATTGCTGTCCTGCTAAAACTGCAAAGTCACACAGGTTTGGAAGAGAATAGAAAGCCCAGTCCTGACAAACTTACGCATGGGCGCCAGCTAAGTTTGCTATCTCTGTGATATTTCTACGTGGTGTTAGTGGATGGGACAGGGAATACAGAGCCCGGCTCTCCCAGGAGGAGCTGGCAGCCCCGAAGGAAAAAGCTTCTATCTCAGAACAGAGAAATTTGGTCTAGGAAGGGCCCAACAAAAGATGGAGCTACCAGATATCTTGCAAGAGCTGGCTTCAGAGGGCTGACCCCTTCACTCAGAGCTTAATCTTGCCTTTCCCTGTCCTCTTCCATTTATACTGGGCTGTCCCTGCCTTTAAAGTCGACCATTTGCACTTGAAAGCCCGCAGCCGGAGGAGCTCCTGGCTGGGTGGGAGCCTCTCCTGCTCCTGTCTGTGCATCAGCCGGGTTGCAGCCTGCAGGTTCCCACGGGCAGCGCCAGATTTTCCCCTTTTTGTTTTGCGGGAGGAGCCGGGAAGCAGCATCTCTCTCAGCAGCCCCGCATTTAGTCACCCAGATAATTGCTCCCCAACACCGGCCCGCTCCCTCCGTGCCAGGCAGGAGGGACCACAGGGAGCGAAGCAATCCTGCTCTGCTCGGTGTAACCCGTAATCCACAGACTCAACGGAAGAGCTTTACCTTCGCTCTAGCCCAGCCCGCATCCCTCCACAGCGGCGTCTCCAGCAACGAGCCACTCCTCGGCCAAGCGCCCCTGGGATCCCCACCAGCACCTGATGTAGGAACAGCCCAACCAGCCCCAGTCTGCAGACTGGCAGGAGCCTGGGCAGGGTGATGAGCTTTTCCTTTATAAGGGGGGAAAAAGCTGGTGGGCAATCAGAGGAGCTGTGGGCTGTGCTCCTCCGGCCCCCCGGCACAGCTGATGCGAGGAGCTGCAGCAACGCTGCTCGTCTCACAGGCAGGCAAGGGAAAGGCTGCTCCTGCCTATTAATGCCTATTAATTCCTATTAATTCCATTTGGGGATGCCTGGGAAGCAGACAAGAAAAAAGCAAGAACAGAAACAAAAATCTACCGCCGGGTTCAGCCAAACACCAGCCAAGTTCCCGGGCACTTGTCCGGGTACCTCTGAAAGCAGACTTCATGCTGCTTAATTCTGGGCATAATTTGCTTGATTTGGGTCTGGAAGGCAAAATCACAGCAGACCCCAGCCAAGAAAACAGCCACGAAGAGAGATCATAATGTTTCAGAAGTAACCTGAAGAGTTGGTAAATGCACCCTCGGTGCCTTAATGCGGATTATACAGCCTGTGTTTACGTGGTGCAACAATGTTAGAAAAGATTCAAAGAAAACACTTGGCTTTGCATTTTGCATGGGGTATTCATCTCCTCCTTAACTATCAGTCCCGTACCGGCTCAGACGTATCATTTCCATGTCTGCATGAGCCTGTCAAGACCTACTATCCCAATTAAAAGCATCCTTGCGCACATCTTTCATTATAAAGATCGAATTCAGGAGAAGTGGTGTGTTAAACTCCGGCAGTATCAAAGCATGTCAGCTGTACTGGGCCACAGCCTCCGGGAGAAATTGGTCGTCTTAATAATTGACTTTATCGCTGTGCAGCAGCTTCGGTGCGGGTGCCAGCAGGGCGCCCTGGGGCTGGTGTCCCGCGGGAGGTCGGGGGGGGTGGGTTGGCTCCTGCTGGCCCGACCCATCTCCAGCCGGAGAACATCACCCCTGGGCTCCGAGACCCAGGGTCACGCCGGAACCACTCCAGCTCTGTGGGACAGGACTGTAGACATCCGAGGGTTTTTAACCACATCTCAGCGGCGTTTGGGCAACAACCGGTAGCTGAGACTCTACCCTTTCCCTGCCCACCTGCAGATGGAGAGAAGGTCTGTCTCCGCCTCCAACTACACTGATATGAAGGAGGGATAAATTACCCCTATTCCGAGGAATATTGCATCTCTCTCCATCAGAAAGGCACCAGGATAATCCCCATGCTTTGCCTGATCTACCCAGGGCCCCTTTCTCTTCCATTTGGTTTTTCCTGCGTTGTGTTTATTGTCTTTACTTGCCAGCGATGCAAATTTACCTGGTATCTGAAAACCAAACTAGACCCGATGTTCCTCATTCCTGCCCTTAAAAACCCGTGCTCCAGCTCTGCTGCGGCACCCACCAGCTGGGGCTCGGTGAGCCACTGGCTGCACTCGGCAGGGCAGGGGGTGAGTCCGCTCCTGCTGCCCCGGCATCTCACCTGCTCTTTGTTTCCAAATTTGCTTTAACTTTGAAGCCCGGCAAGAGCCAGAAAGGGTCACTGTTGCTCCTCGCACAGGGGTTTATGCGCAGTGATAACGCATCTCCAAGAATGCCGCCCTTGCAGGAGTTGAATCATTAACTTCTACGGGCGCTGCAGAGCAAGCAGGGGTTGTTACGATTTGTTAACAACCACTCCGACCGCAGACAAGCCGTGCTGGGGTGCTGACAGCAACCTCCACAGCCGTAGGCGGGTGAAACATATGGGTCGAGAGCAACGCCGCGATGCCCAGTGCTGCCCGGTGCCCGCCGTGCTGCTCGCTTGGGCTGGCCATAGGGAAGAGATTCCCTGGCCAGCACGGACTCATTACAGGAAGGAAGAGAAATTTCTGTAATAAACATAGCCCAGAAAAACAAAAGCTGTACCTTGCCTGAAATTTACCTTTCCTTTAGCAGTAGGAGAAGGGGCAAGGCAGCAGCACTTCCCCAGGAAGGGTCATTTCCACATGCTCTTTCCCTGCCGGAGCCATCCTCCTCCCTGCTAGCCCCTTTCTGCTCCCAGCTGCGCATCGGTCTCTTCTCCCAAGGAACAGGCGATAGGACAAGAGGAGACGGCCTCAAATTGCACCAAGGGAGGTTTAGATTGGGTATTAGGAAAAATTTTTACACTGAAAGGGTTATCAAGCCTTGGAACAGGCTGCCCAGGGAAGTGGAGGAATCATCATCCCTGGAGGCGTTTAAAAGACGGGCAGACGTAGTGCTGAAGGACATGGTTTAGTGATGGTTTTTGTCAGTGTCAGGTTGATGGTTGGACTCGACGATCTGAAAAATCCCTTCCAACCCAGGCGATTCTATGATTCTAAATGATGCTGAGAAAATGGCTCTTGTTGCTTCCAGTGCTGCTGCCCCTGCTGAATTTATTTGCTTTTTTTTGTTTAAAGGAGGTGGGGTCCCCACATGTCCCTGCTCCAAAAGCTGGGGTCAGCTTGGGGCACCCGGGGACCTTCTGTAGAGACCAAGATGGGTGTTCCCGCCCCGGATGGGCGAGAAAGCAGCCCACGGTGCTGCTGCGGGTACAGCTGCTTGTTCCTACTCCTCCAAATCAGCTCTGTCAAAGGCCATCTGCCTCCACCCAAAACATCTTGCCACCTCATTGTTCTTCAGAGCAACTCGGGACCTGGCCCGACTGGCTCCTCTCGGGAGAGCTCGTTTGACAGCAATCCCACTGCGCCTGACGCTGCCTTTGATCTCTCCCTGCTGAGGCAGGAGGTCCCCTCCTAAAACATGTCGCTTCGTGGCGTGGCTTGCCTGTTTCTCCCAATTCTTCAGTGATTCTGCTCCTTTCTATCTGCACATGGGCTATGGCATTTGCTGGGGGAAGCAGTGTTACAAAAGCATATCCCTGAACGGTCATTAGTAACTCGTGTTGAAAGGCCTTATGTGTATTCCAACCAATAATGAGGATTCTATCCCTGAATTCATGAAGCATGAGCTAACGAGCAGAACTCCTAATCGAGGGAGGCAAGTGTTGTATCATTTTCGAGGAAGCACATCGAGCAGGAGGACCTTGAGGATGGTACTGATCTACACATCTTGAGAAGTTCAGCCAACTTGGCAGGAAAGTGAAAATTCTTAGTGCCCTAAGCTGAACTACCTTCATTATAATACTAAAAATCACACCCATAGGTCAAGAAGACCCTCGCCCAGGTGAAGACCCTTCCCTTGAGCACGCGTGGTAGCTATAACTTGATGCTCTAATAGTATGTAAATTACTGACCAATGAAACATAGGCAGGAGGTACTAATATCATAACGATGTTGTAAAACGCGCATAAAAATGGCGTTCTGATGGGTGTGCACGCTAGGAGGAACGATCCCCCGTGCATCCAGCGCCGCAATAAAGAACACCTGCCTTCTAAAACTCAAAACAACCCTTAGAGGCTTTCCCTTTAACCGGATTTTACGGTAACCATAGCAAGGAGCTCAGGGGATGCCAGACCCCAGTGGCTCGCAGCCTGGGGGCAGCGGGCACCAGATGGGTCCAGCATCCCCCCGAGAAAGGAACACGCTGGCAGAAGTGAAACAGTGATGGGCAAGGGGACAGTTAGCCCCAGAAGTGACACTCCACGAGACCATCCGCTCCTTGTGCCCGTCAGCCAGCAGCGAGAGGCTGCCTTCAACCCTTCCTGCCCCCCGACCGGGATTCCCCGGTGTCCTTCCCTCCCTTCCAGATGTGCTTGTTATTTTCCCCTTTTCTTCCAGCTGCTGGCTGAGCGATGGCTTGTGCCCCTTTCAGTAAGGAAATCCCAGAATGGCGGGGTTGGAAGGGCCCTCTGGAGATCATCCCCTCCAACCCCCTGCCAGAGCAGGGTCACCCACAGCAGGTGGCACAGGAACGCGTCCAGGCGGGGTTGGAATGTCTCCAGAGACGGAGACTCCACCACCTCTCTGGGCAGCCTGTGCCAGGGCTCTGCCACCCCCACAGGAAAGAAGTTCCTCCTCATGTTGAGATGGAACTTCCTATGGTCAAGTTTGTGCCCGTTACCCCTTGTCCTGTCACCGGGCACCACTGAAAAAAGCTTGGCCCCATCCTCCTGACACCCCCCCTTGAAGTATTTATAAGCCTTGATAAGGTCCCCCCTCAGTCATCTTTTTTCCAGACTGAAGAGCCCCAAATCCCTCAGCCTTTCTTCATAAGAGAGACGTTTCAGTCCCCTAATCATCTTTGTAGCCCTCTGATGGGCATGCAGAACCTAAGCCAGGTCCCACCCTGTACCCAGAGAGGTCTGGAATCTGGCAAAAATACGGAAATCTGAAAAGCAGCAAAAATAACTTGCTAAAAGAGCCGTTTTTCCAGCCGTGGCCTGGGGACTGTTGGGTGTCCCCCCGCTGACAGAGCCACAAGACGACTAGCAGAGGGCAGCTCAGCCTGCCCCTTCGTGCGAGCGGCAGATCCGTGTCACCAGCTGGGGATGCGACAGCGACACGGACGCGGGGTGGCAGTGCGCGCCCGGAGCTCCGCACCCGCGGCTCGGTGCCTCCGCAGCGGACATCGGGGACGGGGCGGGCACAGACGCTCAAGGGGTGCTGCTGGGGGGGGGTCCCACCCCAGGAGCCTGTAGATGCATGGGGGGTTGCTGCTGGCGCTCCCCCTTGGGGTGCGGCGGGGTCAGGCACCCCCTCACCCACACGGTAAATCACAATTAACGCACAGGGATGCTCCTTGCCCTGCCCGCCCGCGTCCGGCTCAGACCCGCACCCGGGGGCTGAGGGTGACAGGGATGGGGCCAAGGCACAGCTGCCCACACTCATCCAGCAGAGAGGACTTCACCTTTCCCAGTACTCAAGTCATTTAATTGTTTAGGAAAAGCAAAGCAGGATATGTGCTAATTAACTAGTACCACAGTTAAAATGAATTATTAACATTGCTGCGGAGGTAGCGAGGCTTCGCCTTATCAGAAGCAATAAAACAATTATGAGAACAACCTTTGAATGCACAGAACGCTTCCCAAACCTGGAGCACAAATTTGCCCCCAGACCCTTTGGTGTGTCTCCAGAGCCGAGATCTCCCCGGGGGGGCTGCGTGTCCCTGCAGCACTGGGTCTGCCTGTCCTCCCCACGACTGCCTGTCCTCCCCATCCCACCACAAGCATCAGCTTTACCCCTGCAGCAGCACGTGAGGTGACACTGCTACTGAGCTTCACCAGTTGTCACCCAGGCGAGAACTGGGGTGACCAGGCTGTTGGAGACCCCCCTTGCCCCAGGCCGAGGTTTTCCTGCAGGACAAGGAGCAGCAGCTCAGCTCTGGTCCTCAGCTCGCCCCTGCAAACCCCTCTCTGCCTCGCAGAAGTGGCGTCAGCTCTGCTGCACCTTCGGGCCCTCGAATGCAGATCTGCAGAGGCATCTCTGAGCACTGAGGGAAGGACCTGCACCCCAAACCATCAGCTTACCCTTCAGCATCGCTCAGCAGGGTCTCCCCAGAGAGGAGCTTTATCGGGGGGTTCAGACTAAGCATTTCAGCCACGTTTGCAGCACGGAGAAACGACACTGCGCAGTCTTAGGGGTTTCCCACCATCAGTTTTGTGTATCACATTTTATTGCTAATACAAGGGCAATCCAATTGCTTTGCTACTGGTGTGGCAATAAATGCCCTTAGATTAACTCTGCTGAAGACTAATCAATATCAAGACGTTTATTGCACAGGCTTAGTACAAAACAACAATTACCGCAATATCAGCAATCATATCACTTTAAAGAAAGCAAAACTGCTTAACAGAGATTTATCTTCATCCAGGGAGATTCCAAAGTGCTTCAGTGATTGACTCGCACAAATCACAACCTGTCTTCAAAGCACGCCTGCACACAAGGAGGGGAAGAGCAGGACCTTTGGATCCCACCAGGTCACAACAAAGTCATTTCTATCAACTCTCCCATGAGCGCTCTCACAGCACTCCTCACACCGTCAGCGTTACCCTGCAGACCCCGGCGAGAGGCAGAGCACTGGGACCAGCCCAGCGCCTTCTCAGAAGTGCCACAGGTAGATTTCCTTCAATCAATCATTTTTTATTTGAAGGAAAAGACAGACCAAAGTCCCTCGCAATAACCCGACTGTTACTGTGCTGACATAGTTTTGAAATCACTATCACCATATCTGCACTTCTCTCAATTAAAATTATGTGGTTAGTGCAAAGGGGAATGGTGTGTGTGCGTGAACAAACCGCCCCTAGTTGCACCTTCAGATCCTGCGAGGCAGCGAGCAGGTTTATCACAGAACCAACTGGAATTGCTCATGATGAACGTGCCTCAAACGTGCCCGGGTTTTGGTTGTACCTGGGCAGAGCCCTGGGTTTGGTGGTGGGTGATGGTGCCTTTCATCTCGCAACACAATTTCCTCTGGCAACACAACCCACCAGCTGACAGATTTTAAGCATGCGATGGTTAAAATGCAGCAAGATTAAGTTTCGCGAGAAATTAATCACCGCAAAATGGCAGCTTACCGAGCGAGCTTAAAGAGATCGCCAAGTAAAGACCATGTGCCTTGGCCATACACCAATTTGATCTCTCAGCTTTGTTCTGTTCAGCTGGTTGGCAGTTTGGCTCGGGGTCAGGCCACGCTGGAAGGATCTGATACGGTTCTGCTAATGGGAGAAATTAATAACTGACCCTGCCTTCCTGGGAACTGCAGCAGGAACCCGCGCAAGTACTTATCGCTCTGGAGCTGGGCTGGTTTGTGCTTCTTGGACAACACTCAAGCCACAGGGGCCACCAGTGCCCTCATCTTCTCAGTACCAGTTCCTTCCACTTCCAGACCTCGCAGGGGACTGTCACATTGGAGGTGACAATTGCAGTGAGGGTCACAAGATGATCTGTGGGCTGAAGCCCTACTGTCAGGGCAAGAAAACGAACAGACAAATAAACCAACCCTTAAGCAGGAGCCCAAACATTCGTTTTGTAGAACTGTGAAGGGCTACCAGAGCTTTGCTGGTTGTGAAGGAGATGTCCTTCTGGAAGAGGCAAAGCAGGTATTACAGGAAAGAGAAAGACCAGACTGGAAAGAAAACAAAAACCAAACTGTATTTGTTGGTTAAGCAGCACCTGTACCAGCATCGTCACGTTGCAGGGATTGTTTTGTAACAGACTTGGAAGCAGAAACCATCTTTTCATCCTGTATTCATAAAAAACGTGGGACCAAGAGACAGGCATGAGCTAGATGAAGCGTTCAGGTCCACTGAAACCACAGAAGTTTGAGGAAACATGCACAAAGTTCTTACTTTATGTGAAGTTCTGCCTGGAAGTGGTTCACAGCAAATAGCATTTTACTACTATTGCTTAGAAATAGTCACTTTGTGTTAAAACTTTGCAGTTTGCCTGTAGAGCAGGGGAATTCCTCTCAAACTCTTGCAATTTCTGCTCTTGGCCTCTTCGCTTTTTTTTTTTCCCCCCCTTCCATGATGTCACCCGCATCATTAGGTGGCTAAAAACGACCATTTTGGGGTTCCGTAGTCAGTACGTTGGTGGCACCTCTGTTATTCCTGTATTTTGACGGTCTCCAATTAGCTGAGGTACACACAGCTAGAGTTAAGAAAATTTTTTAGTGCATCCTTTCTTAAGCTCTGGACATCAATGTATTAAAAAAAAGAATTAAACGTCAAGAGTCGAACAAAACCCAACTGAACTGCAAGCGGCAAAACCCCACTTGATTAGACTAAATCCAACCTGGAGGCAGAGCAGGAGAACGTTTCCAGCAGCAGAAGCACCACGATCTAAGGTAGGTGACCCTCAATTTGCTCTTAAAATACTATTGTTTGGAGCACAGTGCTGCCGTGCAGCAATTATACGAGCTACTTTGATGGCTGTCACCTACGATACGCAACATCTGAAATTTCAGATCGTTATTTCTGTAGCAATTAATGTATTATAACCCATGCTGAAATCCCTTCTTTTTTTTTTTTCTTTTTAAAGCTATGAATTAAAATTGCTGACTTTTTTTTTTGCAAAGGACAGGCACAAAAAGGATGTGGATAAGGTAAATCCTTGCGCAGATTCACGCAGAGAGACTCTGCCCAGTTATGCGGCAGCGGCTACCCCACTTTGGCTGGTGGCAGGATAATGGTTTAATCAGACAGGCGCAAAAAATTGATCATATAGACTTTTTCACCATAAAAAATTGAAATGAAGACAGGAAAAAAACCCAACCATACATGGCTTACTTCTAAGTAAAGCCTGCACTTCTGGGATTTATAATTCCAGCTCTTTCTTTTCACTTTGTGCCTTTATTCTTTTTTTTTAATGCCCATTTGCTGGTTAAAAACAGCAATACAAAACACTTCCTTGCCTAAAGTCTAAGATCAAATGAGATTAAAACTTATCTGGCAGCTCTGTCCTGCAGATAGGAAACCAAATTCCCTCTCCTACATCAGCGCTCACTCCATACGGGCATTTTCACGTAGGCCCACGGAGAGCTCAGCTAACGCAGCTCAATAACCCAACAGTGCTGCAAGAGCGGACGCGTGGTGAGAAACTGAACGACCCAACTGAATGTGCTTTATTTTAGCTTCCACCTAACCCACAAATTGTTTGCAATGTGGGTCGCCCACCTGCTCCCAGACCTTCCTGCACATCACCATCCTGTACCTGCAAATCCCGCGTCGTCCAACACCAGCTGCTGCTGTGGGTGCCCCAGGAGAGGCAGGTTTAGCGCTGGAGGAGCAGGGCTAGGGCTCAGCTGGAGTCACCCAAGATAAATGGAACAGTTTTTCTCCTGGAAAAAGTGAGATCTCCTTGTTAGCAGCTTGAAAACCCTTCTTAGCGATCATGGCAGGCATAGCTCATGCTCTCCAAGGCTCTTTGCTAACACGCTGCTTGTTGCCACAGGGTGGGAAAAGGAGCAAATAAGGGGGGTGTGAACTATTTGTAAGTGATTTTAAAAGACCGCAGCTGTGTAAGCCTGGCACCCATCTCCTAATGAGGCAAGGAGCTTATAGACACCTCACTTCTCTGTTGATGGACTGACGCTGAGGAGCATTTAGAATGTTTGGTCAGACAGTGGAATAGGCTGCCCAGGGAGGTGGTGGAGTCACCATCCCTGAACGTGTTTGAGAGTCGTTTAGCTGTGGTGCTGGGGGATGTGGTGTAGGGGAGAGCTTTGTAGAGTGGGGCTGATGGTTGGACTTGATGATCCCAAGGGTCCTTTCCAACCTGAATGATTCTGTGATTCTACGTTAATGACAGCCCAGAACACATCTACTCGGGAAAAGAGCCTCATTCATTCAGGTGCTAACCTGAACGTCAGGACCACTTCAGCTGGGCCAGCACACGATTAAATTTTGGCCTCCAGCTGGCAAACTGGCAACTGCTTCATTACCTCCAGCATGCCAGGACTTCTCCCTGTGTCCCTAGCCCAAAAATGAGGAAAAAAGGGAGTGCACTGGCTCAGCTGTAGTGGTGTATGCCAGAAAAGATGAAAAGGGATAATATTTTTCCTAATTTCTGGATGTAAATAAGGACTTCCAGCTCGTAAGGACTTCAGCTCTTCCAGGGCATTTTTTATTAACTCCTCTTTGCTTCAGGTCCTCCAGATTGGTGGGCATTATGGCATTGCATAAAACTCACCATTTTTTAACTGGCCACCTGCCCAACAAAGAAATTTGGCACAATTTCAAGTCATTTGTCCCGTCTCTGTCCAGCTGCGATGAGGAAATTACCAAGGCTCTGTTGAAGCCACAGCACAGTGTCGAGCTGCACAGAGTTGGGGTGACCCGAACGTCTTTCTCGCTGTTTGCTGAGGACGCAGAGAGCTGTTTTGCGCAGACGTGGTCGGCCAGCTGTGCAGAGACACACACATCTGCACGGCAGAGCTGCCTCCACGGCCTCGGACACGGGGAAAAACCCCGAGGGGAACCTGCCCGGAGGGGATGCTGTGCCAGCTGCACTGCCGCAGGAATGGGAAGAGAGCATTTCCGCAGCCCCGTCCCACGCTTCCCACCGGCCCAGCTGCCCCACGGGCAGAGCTGGGGGGAGCCGAGTTTGCAGCGGGGAGAGATGCACGTCGTCCCCAGCACAGGGCGTGCAAGCGCCCGGTGCAAGGGCTGAGCCCATGTCCCCTCCTCTGCAGCACGCGGGGGTGCAGAACGGGCAAGCAGGGGGCTCCCGTGGGCAACCAGCCCAGCGGTGGCTGGCAGGACTTGGCTCGGCACCGTGGCAGGGGGAATAAGGCTCACTATGGCACTGAGTTCCTGTCATTTCCTTGTTTGTATTCCCCGAGTGCTTTGAAGTGATTCCGACGCACTGACAAGTACGAAATACCGCACGTGATTTGCGCCTACCGTGGCTTTAACTGCAGTGGGGGTTAGGCAAATCTCAAACAAAGAATTTTAGTAGAGGCTCTTTAGGATAAAACACTGCAGTAATCAACAGTCAATTTTTAACTCAAACAAGGAAGTCATTCCAATCTGAATCAGAGACACCCAAACACTGTTTCTGTTCAGATCTGGGAACAGATAACAATACTCTGTGCAAAGACGAATTGCAGGGAAGAAAAATTAAAAAGGAAGAAAGACAATGGGGGCGTGGCAGGAAATGTTGAAGGATGTTGGCATTCCTGAGACCCGCAGCGTTGCCTATTGTTTCTTGAGCTGAAAAAAAAAAAAAAAAGGGAAGAAAAGAAAAGAAAAGAAAAGACTTGATGCCGCAGGTCCGTCTGCAGACGTCTGGCTGGGTGGCGGGGCAGGACCAAGTGCCACGTCTCATGGCTGCTAACAGTTGCCCGGTGCCGGGTTTGGCAGCCACCGCAGCAATCCGTGAATGGCTCTGTCAGTGCCGCTGTCGGCATATGCACCCATGGGGGTCACATCCTGGCCCGGCAGCCTGCGGTAGCCCAGTGGGGGCTGTGGCTTGGCCACCGCCATGCCCTGGCTTGGCTGCGACACCGTGACCAGCCCCTTGCCAGCCCGACTGACCCCCGGCTTTCAGCTGCCTGGGACTGTCATCACCAACAATGCCTTTAGTACCCACACAACAGGGGATTTAAGGCACGAGTGTGAGAGGTGCAGAGCACTATTAACACTTCTTCCCTTGTGAAAATTCCCTTATCTTTGGGCTAGGCCATGCCACGGGCTGGGAGCCACCCAGGGACGCTCTGCTCCGAACGGCCGTCGGAGCGATGGGGGTGGTTTACCTTGGCAGATCCCCACCACAATCTCTCTCTTCTGTTCAATAACACAGACATCAGCAAAATCCCATACCCAACGCGAGATTTTTGAAGTTTGCCCAGCGAACGTTTGGGAAGGCTGGCCATGGCGGTTCTCTTTCTCTTGGCAGCTTTGCTGCAAGGTGAGTTCGTCAAGACACCAAGTCTCCAAGACACCAAGTCTCCAGCCTGTTCTGTGACGAGAACAGGCAAAGCTAGAGCTGGGGACACAGGTATATCCCTGGCTAAATCCTCACTTGGACACTAGACACCTCCACCTGCAAAACAGAGACTGGTCAAACCTCCCTGCCCCCTGGCATCCGCAGACAGCCAGCGAAGGCATGGCGAGAGCTGGAGGAGGATCCCAGCTCTCCATTGCTCGGCACTGCGGAGGAGCCACTTGTGCCCGCGTAGGGAGAAGAAAGTTGCCAGATCAGGCAGAGTTTCCAAATGCCAAAGGTTACTCTTAGATGTTTGCTGTTACCTGCCGCCCTTGACATTTAGCTCCAGGCAGGTCTGTCAGGGCTGATGAGGGTTTGTGGCATCGTGGAAGGGGCATCGAGGACTTTTCCCGTCTGTGCCGTGGCGCAGGGCAGTGGCTCTGCACCATCAGTTAATCTCAAGTGGATAATGTGGCACTCAAGGACAGTAACACACCATAGCCAAAATAAACTCTGAACTTTCTGAGCCAGATGTCCCACTGGTGCCCCTCAGAATCACACCCCCGTCTCCAAGGAGCTATGCTGGTTTTTGCCAGGCGAGGAGCTGGCTGCCTGAGTAACCAACTACTTCTGTTTCTTTCTTTCTCCAAAAGAGCCAGTCTCAAGTACCTTGTACGGATCCAGGTTTCTGGTGGGTGAGGTTGGAGGATCGGTCACCCATCAGTGCTTCTACTCCATCACGCCAGCCAACAAACACGACCGAAAATATTGGTGCAAAATAGCAAGAAGCGGCGTTTGCTACACCGTCATTTCTACAACCGGCTACACCTCGAAGGACCACGCGGGGCGAGTGTCTCTCGAGGACATCCCCCAGGACGGCACCTTCGCAGTGACGATGACAGAGCTGAAGAAGAACGACACAGGCACCTACCGATGTGGCATCGGCACCACCAACAGAGACCTGTACGTCAGCCTGAACCTGACGGTTTTGGCAGGTAGGACGCTGGCGGGGGAGAGGGGAGGCTCCGCTCCGCTGGCAGCCCGGATCGCAGGCAGCAGTCTGGGGACGGATGCTGGAGCATCAGCGCACAGCAGGCATGTCGACTTTTTCTACCCTGTGCTATTAACCAAATATCTATAATCAAGGTGGTGTACAAAAGTACCCAGATTTGGCCAAATCATCTATTCATATATGTAAAAGGAACCTCTCTCCTGCCTGGCTGGGGTCTGTGCCGGACGGTGCCTGCCGTGCTCTCTCCCTACAGATGCCAGTGATTTGGGGCCGACCGAGCTCGTCCATGGGGAGCTCCGTGGCTCTGTCACCATCCTGTGCCCACCTGGGGACACCCACAGCGTCGAGAAGAGGTTCTGCTGCAAACTGGGGAGAAACGGCTGCGCTCTCATCGCCGACACCGATGGCTACGTGGGAAAGAGTTACCAAGGACGAATCTTTATCACCCCTCAGGAGAGCTCTGGAGCTTTCAAAATCTTGATAAACGACTTAAAAAAGGAAGACTCGGGGCTGTACAGGTGTGGGACGGGAAGGCTTAGCAGCCGGGACAGTCAGCGGATGGTGGCTCTGCAGGTGACGGCAGGTAGGACGGGGAGCTGGGGGCTGGGGGTTCCTCGCCGCCCCGGACGAGGAGCATGGAATGCTAACGCATCCTCTCCAACCTGCAGCCTCCACCCTCCCCAAGAGACCCAAATTTCTGAGCGGCACAGTCGGAGGCTCGCTGTCCTTCAAGTGCCACCACGATCCCAAGGGGAGCTATGAGAAGAGGTATCTGTGCAGGTGGAAGGCAGCTCGCTGCTCACCGCTCGTGGATGCGGACGGGTTTGTGCACGAGTCGTACAAAGGGCGAATACAAATAGCCAGCAGCGACCAGGAAAATGGGACCTACACGGTGGTGATGAGGCACCTGAGAGAGGAGGATGCGGGATGGTACTGGTGCGGGGCTAAAAACGGGCACACAGAGCACACGTCCTCCGTGAAGCTGCGCATCCAGAAGGGTAGGTGGTAGCATGGCTTGGAACACAATAAATCCTTTTTCTTTTTATAAATCACTCTTTCCCCTACGCCTTCGTGGGCATGAGGGGAATAAACTCCCCTTTGTACTGTGCATAAACATAAAAACATTATGAGAAACATCAGCTGTACGTTTTACCTTACAGTTATTGGCAAGTACCTGAGGTGATGGTAAAGGTTTTCAGAGGCAGGGATGTAAGCTGAGCTTTCAGGGGAAATGTAGTTTGTTTCAATGATATTGTTGATTATTTATGATGCAAACCCCTAGCATACGACACCCTGATCCTAGCAAGTACAGTGCGGAGACATGCGCTCTGCTCTGAAGATAAGCTGAAGGTTATCTTGCAGTGTTAGAAAATGCAGCCTGTAAATACACAGATCCATGTAACTGTTCAGCTGGCAAAGACAGAAATTAGTGGGGTTAAAGCACAAACGTTTGCCAAGTATTAGTGGGTTTTCATTAGTACTCCCAAGCTGCTTTCTATAAGACTCAAAGGAAAGTAGAAATGCTTTGGGTTTGGTCATACCATGCCGCAAAGTTTTTCATGCCGAGACACAAGGTGAAACGCGTAAATCTTTGGTAAACCTAACACGTTGTCTCTGCAAAAAGATGGATATCCAAGCCTCAAAATAATTTTCTCCGTAGAAGCCTGCTCTTCACAAGACCCAGAAACATCCACTCTTGTGAAACCCACTTTATCATCAAGCCTGGCTGCCTACAGCACGCCCGCGCAGAGGAGCATCACGGGCCTGACGTACACCGCGGGCACTGTCACCGAGAGCACCAGCACCCTGCTGCCCGCTGCCACCCCCGGCACCTCTGTAACCCCCCCAGGCGAAATCTATCATGAGAGGTAAGGTCACGGCCATGCTTCTCGTTGGCACCACGCTGGTGGTTTAAGACCTGTCTGCCCCTTTTCCCAGGACCCCATATAGGTTGTGCACAGGTTGCAAGTTGAAAACACCAATAGGAGACATCAGTAATTAGAAAAGCAGAAGGCAAGGTTATCTTGTGTCCATCTGTGGCATCTTTGAACTTGTCTCTAAATTTTCTGGTGCTGGTCGGTCCTGTAGATCCGACGCCAGAGTCAATAGATGTGCTCCTGTCTGTTTTCCTTTGCTCAGGACATTAGGAAACATTAGGCTTGAGCAATAGCGCTGGTGAATCAGTAGCTGCTGCATACTTCACTGCACACATTATCCCAGCCCTTATAGGCGGCCAGCAACCAGGGTGGTGTTTGGGTACTCGGTGTTGCATAAGGAGCTATCTTTGGCAAGGTTAATCAAAAGGCTGTGAGCTATTTTGGCCAGTAATTATTCTGCGGTACGTCTCTATAGCGAGCCCTGTGGCTCACCCCAGTGCAAGTGGTTTTCCCGGTGAATTCACCTTCCATGCTTCCTGTTAGGAGGATGCTGCGAGCGGCTTGTGCACCTTTTGCCCCAGCTACAGCCACCGCCCCGCGCCGGGTGAAGGGGTTTGCATAGCTGGTGCAGATGCATCAGATACTGCAGTGTCAGTCACAACTGAAGACAAACCACGCAAAGTCCACAAATCCAGTTCGATATCCCAGCCTCTGCCCCCTCGTCTGCACCTCGGAGCTTGCATCTGCCCCAGTGACGCCCAGCGTGAGAAGCACCAACCTCTCCATCCCCACTCCTTCATCCCCAGCTGCCTTCAAGCCATATCCTCTTCCACCCAGCCAGACGGAGGAGGGGGATGCATGTTACCAATCACGAGTCATGCTCATAAAGGTTCAGATTTTGCACCGTTCCTGGCAGAGCTCTGTCTGCCTGTGGAGCTCCGAGAGCATTTATGTCATTTTTGCAAGGACACAACACGCAGACACCCTCCAACAGCATGAAAGTCTACAACAACTCACAAAGAAAGAGTGTGAACTTGTGAATTGAGCTCGTTTTCATTTTGGAGGGGATAATTCGTCTGGCAGCATAAACCCCACACGGTAGAGCAGAGGCAGCTGTAGAAATTAATTCCTCAGAAGCCAAGCTCCAGATCCAATTATTTCCTCTCTGCTTAACTTTGCTGACTGTTCCCCTTTGATTCTGACAGAGTTCACAACTCCTTTATGCTCTTCGGTGTAAAAACTGCATTAAGGTACTTCAGCCACCCCATAGCTAAACGAAAATCAAGTTTAATTCTGATGGTTCATCTTTCCAGCTCATCAGGTGAACCACGTCTGCTCCCAGTTGTGTTACCAGCTCTCATTTTACTGATTTTCATCACTATCACAATTCTCGCCCTGACCAAAATAAAGCTTCAAAAGGAGACGGGTAAGTTGGCCAGGCAACACCTTTCGGGTTGCGGTTGTTGTTTTGCAATGGCTCTGCTTGTGATTTCCAAGCGCAGGAGTCTGACCCACGGCAGATTTCCATCTCTGGGGAGACGGAAAAGCACTGCCAGCACAGCCTGAAAGTGCAACTACTCGCCAGCAGGCAATATCCTAGAGAAGTTGCTGCCTTTTTTTATTTATTTATTTATTTTAAGTGTGTTTCAACAAAAAGCAGATGAAGGAAACGGAAATGCTGGAGTCCTGCTGAAAGCAAGGTTGAGTTTTTGTGTATAGAAGATTTACAGCTCCGCGAGTGCTCGGAAATCTTGAAGTATAAAGGGCAGGGACCTGCGTGGCATGGGCGGCTACGTGCCGGGTGGCTTCTCGGACCCAATCCAGCCCGCTCGGCAAAAAGCTGACAAAGTCTTGCCCAAAAAAATCCTTGCTAACAACTGATTTTCAAAAATATATTTATATATCTTATTCTATAACATACCATTCTTATTCTATACCATACCACGTCCCTAGACATAAATTTAGGGACAAAAAACCTTCATCGAGGACAGTGGTGAGTGGAAATCCCTTTTCCACAAGAGTGAAAATGGGAAACAATCCTAATCCCGTGTCTGGGAGGAGATGCTCGTCTGTTTAAATAGGCATTAGAGGTGTTCCCTCCATTGCCTGCATGGTTTTTGGTTTTAAGGAGGAGGAAGAAGCACCACGGGAAACCTGGAAGCGGCAGCGATTCCGTCTGCCCTGAACCCTGTGAAAGAGCAAATGATGGAGGAGACCCCGAGCCCAGAGAAGGTGCAGGGCGCGGGACAGCCCCTGGCAAACGTAGGTGGGTGATTTCTGCAACTGGCACCGCAAGGGTCGTCTCCCTTAGTAGGGGAGAATAAAAACAATTTTTAAGCAGAGGATTTGTGGCTTAGTATGTAAAATACCTCCACAGGGTAGACACCAGGTTTGCAGTCCAGGAATTATGATCCCACAGTCCAGGATTTATGCTCTGATGCCAAGCTATCGCCTTTATTCCTTACCAAGAGACGCTGAGCCACAGGTTTCAAAAGACTTGGATTAAATCCTATATGAGGTTTATAAATTTATTACAGGGTTGATTATAATTTTTGCTTACGCTTAGTAAACACGTTATTGCTCTTCCTGCTTGCTTGTTTCAATAAAGCCTGATTTGCTTATGACCTCTTGCAATATTACACAGAAGCAATTCTTGTTCACTGTGTTGCAATCACATCAACTCTCTTTTGTCCTACTTGTGCGCGATAATCTATGCTATCCTTGGAAGATTTAGGATGACCAATTTGTGTGTGAGAGTCCATGTCTCCTGGCAAAATATAAAAATAGTGGTCTCCAAGACTAAAAATAGTCTTGGAGTATTAGCACTTCAAAGAGAAGCTCTTGTAGAAAACATCTGGGCAAATACTTTTAAGCATATCCAATTTATGGAACTCCTATCAGCGAAATGTACTCTTCTCCCTTAAAAAAAAAAAAAAAAAAATCAAACTTAGGGGAATAGTGGCTCGAAAAATTATGTGATGGTATTTCTTATTCTTGGTACAATGCACTTAGATCCAAACTCTCTGATCGTATAAGCAGGGGATAATATTTTAAAGTCAGGCCACTGCAGAGGGAAATCAGTGATTGTGACAATTTGCACCCTCTGGAATGAACGACCACCTCTGTGCACACTACTGCTTGTACTTCTTTTTCTCTTTGAAACATCCCCCGGCTTCATCAGAAGCAGAAAGCACATCTACAGACATCACATTTTTCAAAGTTGTTTAGAAAATATACCATAGACACCAACAGAAGCCTTCAGAGCGGCTTCAAAACCAAGCCCATTAAGGTTGAAATCCAGAACATTTTGTGGAGAGTGAGACAACCCGCTAAAACTATCCAAGTTCACGTGCTGTTTGAGATTTTACTTCACAAAAAAGGAGCTGTATGAAGGGTTCTTGCAGTCCTAAATATAAAGGATTCAAAGAAAAAAGTAGACACCCCGCCTTAAAACCTTGAAAATAAAGAATCGACATTCCGTGAAAAACTTCTAAAAATGAGAACGTAAACCAGAAGTTGTTAGTTGTGCCTTTTGTTTCCCCATGTCTGGTTCGGGGCAAAGCCCGGGATAACGCTCGGCTGAAGCTGAGTGGGAGATTGACTCCGGCAGTTCCCTCCGACCGGGGTTTCTCCAGCTTTCTGTCCACAGGACTCCCTGAAATATCGGTCCCATTTAAAATACCAGATTTGGCATGATACCAGGAAAACCCACAAAATCACTTGTAAAAATATTGTAGAGGGGCAATGCCAGATCACAGCTTTTCTTCTATTTTTTGGTTTGGTCTTTTTTTGTTTGTTTGTTTTTGGTTTTTTAGAGCAAGCCTATGGGGGAAAAAGTACTTTTCAAGATGACTGATGAAGACTCGAGGCACAACCCCCTTCCGCCAAAGCCCCTGTGTACACGAGCTCAGAATTTTCCCTACGGAACGCCAAGGCACAGCTATAAACTGCCAAGCACCCGGCACCACTTGTTGCTCAGAAGCCGAGCGCTCTGTGTCCGGAGCCGAATCCCTGCGGGTTGCCCACGTGCCACTCGCTATGTGGTTTGTAGAAGAGAAAATAAAATAACGCACCTGTAATAGAGCTATTTGTGTGCAACCCTGACTGTGTCTTGCAGAGACAGAGCACCCTGAGGGAAAGGCAAAGCTGGGGAGGGGGTGGGAAGGAAGGACCCTCGTGGCTGCAGGTTTGCTCAGTGCTAGGCAAAAAAAATGAGGATTTTCTGATATTTTTAAAAAAATCCTTATCAATTGGGTCATTTTACAATACGTAAACCACATCTGACCTCAGTCTATCAAAGACACCCAAATTCTCAAGTGCCGTTTTCCCTCCATCTCTTCTGCAGAACTATCCACAGCTCCAAAAAATCAAATCATTTCTGCCCAAACACAGCCCAGACCCAAAGAGCAGCTTTGGTTTGAATGTTCAGATTTTATGTCATGCTGCAAGCCGCGCTTTGGCCTGAAGAAAAAGCAAGTTCAGGGTTGTTTGTTTTCTGGAGATGCCAAAGTGCTTTGGAACCTGTGACTTGGCAGGAGGACACTTCCTCCTCTGTTAAAGCAAGTAAATAGATTTACATGAGGCAACAGATCGGTTTTACCAGAAGTCTTAAGGGCAGAGACAGTGGTTTGGTTAAATAAACTGTTCATCCACCCTGGACTAACTTTTCTTCCCCAAGACGCACAAGCGGTTGCAGGTCCCCATGACTGGTTCCTACCAGGACTTCCCCCGCCCCTGGCCATGCCACCATCCTCCCGAGTGTCCTCCGCCAGCCCAGGCTCTTTGAAACTCCTCTCCGGGCCAGCCGCAGGATCGAGACTAGGTGAGCGGCAAAGCCGACGCGCTGACACCCGGCAGGAAAAGTGCCTGGGAGAGCGGGAGGTCTGGGAAAGCAAACACACCTGCGCCTATTGTGGCCAAGCAAGCACAACTCCATGGCCAAGAATGAAAAGCCATGCCAAGAGCAGCCAGAGAAGCAGCACTGGTGGGAAGGACACGGCTTGCAAGAGATCGGCGTTTGTTCCCATTTAGGAGATCTCAGCTCAAGATCCCGGCTAGATCACCCTGTGCAAGCACAGTGACAGCCTTCCTCACCTCAAAAGCTCCTTCCTCACCACTAAAGCTGCACATACATGGAAAGAAAAGAGCTCGACACCCTTAGCTAGCGGAAAGGTACTTCCAAGGCTGGCTTTAAGATCTGACAAATTTGCTGAACGTCCTGACTTCAGGTCAGGATCTCTCTGCTCTCAGGCACGGCAGGAGCGCCTGGAGCTGCCACCCTCTTTAAGCTCAACACCTTTCACTGAGAGCGGATGAGAAAAGCTTTGTGTGACCCCCTAGTTAGAAGAAATTACTGCTTTTGCATCATTAGTACAAGGTAAAGCCAGTTAATGATTCATCCCACATAATACAAATACTTTCATCTTCATTAATTTTACTTTCTCATACGGTTCCATTTCTGGCAACCCCACACTTCACAGGGAATTTGTGTTCGGGCCCCTCTCACGCCTACAGCAGGAGAGCAAAGAAATGAGGTTGAAGATGTCGGCAAAGCTCATGTTAATTATTTTTCATTTTAAAAGACCCTACAATGTCCTTGGTCCACACAAACAAGACCAACCCTTGCCCGCCCAGACTCCTGCTCTTCCCACGAGGCTGAAGGGAGGCAGAGGGCCTGGAGAGAGCCGGGACAGGAGACAGACCTGCTCTACCAGGACAGCCAACCAGGGTCATCTTAGGGACACTGTTTTCCAAGAAATGTGCGACAGCTTAAAAAAAAACCCAACCAAACCACACCTGGTTTCACCCTACAAAGCTATTGCACTCTTGGCGGGGGGTATCATAAGATCAGAAGCCAGGTCAGTCCTTGCGGGAAGGGGCTGATCTGCCTGGGATGGTGGGAAACGCTGTCACAACTCAAGGGTGATGCTGCAATGCCAACAGAGAGGAGGGAGCTGGCTGGACCCTCGTGTACTCAGTGAGACTCAGACCCCATCAGGCGTCCCAGTGTCTTGGTGCCGGGTGTAGGCACCCATCTGCAACCCAAGGCCTCACAACTGCCCAAGCTGTCTGGGGCTGTCCGTGCAGAGAGCTGTCTCACAGGTACCCTGCTCCCAGCAGAGCAGAAGACCTTCCATGGACCTGACCGCAAGCAGCCACCCTTCCCAGAGGAGGCAGGGGTGCCCACGGCCATGTCCAGGAGCCCACCCTTGAGGCGGCTGTTGTGCAAGGTGCAATCAGGAGGTAAACAAGAGCCTGCACCCTCAAAATGACACAGAGCTGGGATGGGCATTGCCTTCCCTGCTCTCACATGGGGCGGTGCTCACCTGCCCGAGTTTTTGGATGCTATTCCTTTAAGGCACAACAGGTGGAAATGCAGGGCTAGAGGTACCAGGAGTATTTAAAACAGCCTGGCACTGCCACAGCCCAGTGTCCAGCTGCAGGTGGGACACTCGCAGGAGGTCCTGAGGTCAGCCACCGGGACACCAGCAAACCTGGGAGCCATCAGCCTCAGAGAACAAGCAAGAAGTACAAAATAGTCTGCAGAAGTAACTCGGAGTGTAAGTAATGCTTCTTCGCTGTCATTCTGAAACGCAAAAAATCTTTTTGTACTACTGCTTTGAGATGGGGAAGGAGAAGAATACAAGTCTTGAGACACTTTTCAGGACTCTTCCTCACACGTGTGTGAAGGGAAGCAGCAGTTGGGGAACTGCAGTGAATAGGGGTGCAGGTCTTGCTGGTGAGGGGACTCATTTCCTTAAAAGAAGGCCTAAAGCATAGGCTCAGGCTTATGATGTTTATGTTTTCCTATCTGCAGTAGATTTTTAGTCTTTCTGGGGAAAAAAAAAAGGCTAATTATCACTACAATATTTGCATTAAGTTTTAACGTAGAAAATAAATACTACTGTAGTAATCTGAACTGTTGCAAATTAGTCTATGGTCATTACAGCCTTTTGAATTGCACCACAGAGATAGTCGTAGGGATGCGGATTTTGAAATTTACGGAGGGAATTGTTACGGTTATGTCCTAAGTGAGCTCTGAAGAGCTCTCAAGTTTGGCTGAAGCGTAAGTGAATGGCACATACGCGGTGTCCTAAAACTGAAACAAGAGAAAGCTGGCAGGTTCTTTTCACATTTATACCAACAGCAAAGGGGTGGGTTTCTGCACACCTGAATTCTCACTCTGCAAAGGAAACATTCGTGTAGGACTTTTAATTCATTTCATCCGAAGTACAGAGAAATACCAGCTCTTAATTGCGCTGCTGCTAACGATACACACGCTGGCGCCATCCACCCATCCAGCGATTGTCACGGTACAGACGGTGGCTGTACAGTAAGTGCTTTTGGATCATTGCAAGTTCCTGCTCCTTGCAATACGGGCAGTATTGAACTGGAAGAATAGTTTAATAGTGTCGAAGTCGGTTTCACTTTCCAGACCAAGAGACAAGGAAAAAAAAACAGTAAGAAACAAATGAACCATGATACTCTTATCTGAAAAGTAAAGAAGTTGGTGCCTGGGGTATCTAACACCTTAAAAGAACATAAAATTAGGTCACAAGTTAGCGTATGGTATACCTAACAGCTTAGAGGAACACAAAATTAGGCCAGCAGCGTAACCTCATCAGGAATTTCAGTCACTGCCACGGAGGGCTGGCTGGTTATCCTTTTTCATTTGTTTCCCAGAATAAATTCCTCATACCGGACAGCATTTAAGTGGCACTTAAAAACATTCTTAGCTAGGAGGGTCACTAGCACTGCAGAATTTCCTGAAAACTGATTTCTTAGTAAATCCTGACAATCTTCAATAAGATCTGCCAAGCCGGTTCTGCTCACTGCATCACAAAGTTAGCCCCTCCTACATACTGTAAAGGAGGCACCAGTTTGGAACGTGAAGCGTTTCTTTTCTGTGTCGGTTTAGGTCAGCCAGATCTCTTATCTTAAAGTTGATTGCTTATTCATAACTCCACGAAAATGTTCTATCCAAGTGAATTCGTGGCTTTTCTCCATCCCGCTCCAGCAAATAAAACTCACAATAAGGCCATCTGTGCAGTGATCTTGATGGGCAGCGTAAAGATGTAGATAGTCCCGGTCCTGTGCAGCACGGAGTCCGTTGCTGTGCCCATGGTGTTAGTGGCGCTCGCTTTAAAGGGATCTGAGGGGAAAAATATATTTACTCCATTCTGTATGTTACTATTTCTCATAGATTTGAATCACAGTAAACATTCTACAGAACAGGACTCCTAGGCGAGAATTACAAGTGTGGCAATTAAGTCTTCACGTTTCATTGGTCCCACAGCATGTCCTTGACACTGGTCATCGTTAAGAGCAATAGTTAATAGCTAATGGATTGGACTGTGCTGACCCCTGGCAAGCTGCGTGAGGAGTGTACTGGCTTCTCAGAGCTCAAATTTGCAGCTGAGTCAGCAGCATTTGGGAACTGAACTGTGGTATTTCATACCCAGCGAGAGCAGCCGCTTGCTCGGGTTTGCATAACTCCGGGGTCAGGTTCTGATCTCTTTCAAATCATTATAAACACGAAGATATTGCTCCATAGGACTGAGAGTGTCACAAAAGCACCATAGAAACCCAGAGGAGGTCTCAATGAATGATAGGTAGAACAGCTAACCTGCTCCGAGAGCACTTTGTGCTGGAAACCTGAAAGCACTATTTCAAAGTTGAGGCACACAAGAACGCTGGAGGGGAAGGTGAGGTTCACAACCCAGGCCAGTACCACAGTGCTTTCGGCACTGGGGGAGCCAGGGAAGAATCCACACGCATTACACTGGGAATCCCAGCCCAGGGAGGTCTCATACCATAGCTACTCCAGAGCGACCTCCCACTGCCCTGCAAAAGCACGATGAACCACTTTCCTAGAATCACAGAATTGCTTTGGTTAGAAGAGATCTTTAAGATCGAGTCCAGCCGCTAACACAGCACTGACAGGTTACCACTACTCTGTGTCCCTCAGTGCCACGTCTACCCATCTTTTAAATACCTCCAGGGATGGTGACTCCACCACTTCCCTGGGCAGCCTGTTCTAACACTTGACAACCCTTTCAGGGAAGAAATTTTTCCTTATATTGAATTTAAACCTCCCCTGGCGCAACTTGAGGCCATTTCGTTTTGTCCTATCGCTTGTTACGTGGGAGTTACTTGTTACTTTCTATGGATGGAGGCACTGAAGACGTGTCCATATAAGCACGGGAGACTGACTATGGGGTTTGGGGGTGTCTAACCTCCCCAGAGGTTTATACACAGCATTCAAATGTCATTGTCACTCAGTGTATGTGTAATGCAGTGAGGTTTAAGAGCACAGCAACATATCGAATCAAAACGGATAGTTATTCATTCTCAAGATTATACTGAGATGACAAAAACATTTAGTTGCCCTGAGTCGGAAAGCAAGAAAAAAGGCTGCTATGTTGTGAAGGACCCTTGTAATTTTCCCATTTGCGTGGCTTTTCGCACTGAGCCCGCATTGCGGCACATCCGTGTCTCACTCGGCACCAACCAGTGAAGCCCCTTCGGTGCAGCACGTGCACACACCAAGCTCTAATGCTCTTACGCGGTAGGAAGAAACACGACAAAATCCAAATTAGGGAAACATGTTACAAGTTGTAGTGAGTTTTTACCTGTCATTATGGTATAGGTGTATAGTTGGGCTTTATTAATGCCCAAACACTTTCCAGGTCTCTCATACACAGTCGTGCTCCGTGGGGATTTCAGCAGTGGTTCCCAAGCTCTCGGTCATGAACGTGGCAACTCAAGCCGAGCACGGAAATAGGTGACTAGGAAAAAGTTAATGCCATTCACCTGGTAATGGCTAGATCTTCCATTTTAAAGCATATTGCAACTAGATGTTTTGATTTATTATTATTAATCTTGCTAACGATTAGCCTATCCTGTTCTGGGTTTGTACAAAATTCTTTGAAATCACTGTTGCGTTATATACACACACACACCCCAGCACACTGCAAACAGCTGGAAAGCATGGAGCCGCCCCCACCCGGCAAAGTGCCCCAGACAAGACAACACCATCACCCTGGTCTTGGTGACATAGGTGTCCAGAGGCCTGGGTCGAGTGGAAAGCTCATGCACCAACGTGCAAACTCTGCTGAGTTCAGCGTTTCCCTCTGGTTCCAAGCCTCTTGACTCTTCTATAGCCTCCTACAAGTCTTTGCTGTCCTGTCTCCTCTCTCCTTCCGACTCCCCCTCCACCTGCAGAAGGACGAACACCAAACACTTGCACAGCCACTTACTTGCACTCCCTTTCATATGAGCTTGGTGGCCTTTTCTCTCCCCCAGCACTCTGAGGTTTAGATCTTGTGCTCTGACTAGAGATGGCAAATCCAGCAGCAAATCTTCTTTGAAAGCCAGAAAGAACTAGAGCTCTTTTACCAACAGCTTGAAGAAATTCTCCTCCAGCATCTCAAACAGCGCTTGCTCGTTGCAGAGCGACCAGCAAAGCTCATTTCTCTGGGCTTGGAGGTGTCACTCTCGCAGTGCGACACAGCGCTGGCAGCAGAGAGGGGGCTTCCAGCCACCCAGCTCAGTGGATCCACATGGAAATACAGCACAGATTTTTTTACGTAATCAGTGGTTGTGCTTGCTCAGACTTGCTATACATGGGAGTTCTGTCCATTCATGCAGTGAGTGGGGGAAGGCTTTAACCGCATCTGAGAAAACAGGACTAGAGGCAGCTCAGAGCTGCAGAAGTTGGTCACGCAAGCACACAAGAGCCGTTGTTCTTGTGCAGGCACAAGTGCACACATGTCCTCAGAGACAGAGATGCAAAAATTCTGTCCTGCTTTAACATGCACATGGAGGACATGATGCCACCACTCTTGCAACACCTTTCTGGACACAGCTATACCTTTGTTTCACAGAGGAGGTCTTGGTAACCCTTCCTACCCAACAAAACAATATTGCCTGTATCCCTGAACTCACCGATGAATTTGGGAAGAAATTAGACTAACAGACTATTCAAATTTCGCCAAGAAAGGGAAAGCTGAGCTGGGATCCTACTTGCCCTGCAGAGAGAGGGGTGGGAGGGCAGCGAGGTGACCATCAGCCAGAAGAACTGCTGTTAGCAAGGGGCAAATATCAAGGCCCTTTTTGTGCCATATTGTTTGCTCTCTGCTGAATATGTTATGTTTGTCTTGCTGGCTACTTCTGGGATATGTATGAAAGAGCATTTTTCATGCTCAGTGAGTTAATTATTAGCTGTGGACAAGTGGCCACTGAGCAATTAGAAATCACAATACAAGGAAGAAAGCACAACAGAACACCTTTCATCTTAACACGGAAATAAAAGCTTTTTTCTTCTACTGGGAATTACCCTTAATAAAATTGTGTCACTTGACACCCTGAAATCAAATTCCTCAGAATGTTTATAAAGACTTGGCACCTATCATCTTCTCTAGAACTTGGACTACGCTGGTAGATCAACAGCCATGCTCAGGAAATGCACATTCCCACCACTGCACCATGTCGCATCCAGCAGCACGCTCGGTTCAGGCCAAAGGCAACAGTTCAGAGAAATAAGAGCCTTGGCTTCCTCTGAGCCATCACCCCGTCCTAAACAAGGGGATGGTCAGAAATATTCATCTTGAAGACTGTCAACCCATTTCAAGAGACCCCCAGTTTGGTTTGACATTCTCCAATCGCCATCATTTCGAGTCCTGGCCACGGTGCAGTAGGTTTGTTGGGCATGGAGGTGGGACGGTGCTTTATTGGTTTAATTCTGATTCTTGGAGGGGTGGGGGTGAGGGGTATAACCCTCATCTCACTAACTTCACCAGCAGCTGAGGAAAGAAAAAAAAAATTGAGGTGAAAATATTACCCTTTCTCTCTTGTGTGTCCTTGAAGAGATCAGGGAAAAAAAGAGCTTAAACACTGGCTTCAGACAGGAACTCTGCGCTGTGACATAGGGAAGAAATTTGGACATAAGGAAGACATTTTTACAGTAAGGGTGGTAAGACACTGGCACAGGTTGCCAAGAGAAGTTGTAGGTGCCCCATCAGTGGAAGCGTTCAAGGTCAGGTTGAACAGGGTTTGAGCAACATGACCTAGCGAAAGATGTCCCTGCCCATAGCAGGGGGGCTGGACTGGATGGTCTTCAAAGGTCCTTTCCAAACCAAACTATTCTGTGGTTTGGGACAGGTTTGCCTAAGGAGTGGCTTTGGCACCCGGGCTTACAAATGAACAAGCCTTCCTTTCACTGCATGAACAATATCAAAAGAAAATATGACCCCAGCTATTAAATTATTAGAAGTAGCATTATCTCCTGGCAAGGGTCAAGTGAGCAGTTGAGCTCCAGGTTGCCACCTGACTCCCATTGCTGCTAGGGCTCAGCAGCTTTCCCACCATTTCTGGACTTCAGCCTTGTGGTGGGCTGTTCCCATTTACAAGTGTAAAATGAGAAGTCATTTCTGATTTTGAATCAAGTAAGTCTCTTCTGGTTTGGCCAAAATGGCTTTTTACGCTGTGCACGCCAACGCTGTTGCCTGCCCAAGGGACACTCTGCTCTAATGGACACACTGGTGGCTTGTAGGCATTGCATTAACCAAGTTTGTCGTAAGATCAACTCCCCTCGTTTTACAGAAGGGAAGATCAAGGTGTTGGGATGAGACGCTCAGGCAGTCACAACGCCATGCAGCAGCACAGGCAAGAACAGAGTTATCAGCTCCCTCTTTCCCATTCAATCGCTTGACAGAAGCGATTAAACACTATATTTCTCTCTAGCTCAAGTAGCCACAACTCTCATATCCTTCAGGCATGAGGATTATTAGATCACTTGATGGTTTTAACTTAATCATTTTGCAAATGTGATGATTCACCAACTTCTGTGCTTTTTCCAGGGAATGCAAGAAAAATGACTTTACTAGCATTCATCTTCCTGCTCGCCTTCCTCCCAGCCGAATCTGCAAGCAGCAGATACCTCCCCAAGGCAGCAAGTAAGTGTAACCTGCCTGGGACACAGGTCTTGTGGGTGGCCTAAGACCAGAGGTGGCATTGCTGAGGGGGGAGCAGGGTTCAGGGAGTGTCTCTGCCCCACCAGTGCCCATCACTGCCATGGGACCTGTCAGACCCACGATGCTGCGCAGCCTGGGGTCCACGCATGCCCCGCTACACCCGCCCTGCGCCGCAGTGCCATCCAGCTGCTGACATTTACAGCCAACATGTTTTCCTCTTGCAGTCTCAAGCCATGTGTTTGGACCACGGCAGGTATACGGGCTGCTCAAGGGGTCAGTTACCGTGAAATGCTTCTACCCTCCCACCAGTGTGAACAGACATGACAGAAAGTATTGGTGCAAGGAATCGGCCACGGGCTGCACGACCATTGTCTCCACCAGCGGCTTCACTGCTCCAGGCTACCAAGGCAGAGTCTCCATCACTGACTACCCACTGGCAAAACACTTCCAGATTAACATGACGGGGCTCACAGAGGCAGAGGAAGGCACCTACCAGTGTGGTGTCGGTATCAATGGCAGAGGGCTCTCCCACAAAGTTAATCTGGATGTTTCTGAAGGTAATTACAGTCTTGGGGCTCCTTAAATGATTGTTTTCCCTTTCCCTCCTTGTTTGTAATAAGGCTCCACAGATAGCCTGCCCAGTGTCTAAGAGCTCATGATGCTCCATGCTTTCAGGAAAAAGCAGTTTTCATTTTCCCCTCTCCTCTTACAGAATGAATTTTTTTTGACTAAAACTCCGGCATGAAAGTCAGACTAAACTAACTTCATCTTAAGGTCACAGACATCGCTTGGAAACTGCTGACCGCTCTCAGCCGCTAAAACTGAGGGAGACGTCTGCAGTCAGAGGGCAGAACTGCCCGTCCCTCCGGTGTACCCTCCAACCCATGGCTGTACAAGCCAAGCCTGTGCACAAGTTCAGGAGAACACGGTGTGCAGGATGGCACCCCACCGCTGGGCAAGGCCCAGGGTGCAGAGCACAGTGCAAACTCATGGCACAGCCCCTGGCAAGAAGGCTCTGGGAGAAACCCTGCTATGGAGTGGGCACTGAAAGAGCATAGAGACCTCAGTCCTGAAAGGTGTGACAGACACAGGACGCGGCTGGGGAGATCATGCCTTGATCAGGAGAGGCATGTGATCATATAATATAGCAAAGTGTAGAGAAACCCTATGCTAAAAAAAGCCTTTGAAGGTATAGGGGAGTCACGCACAGTTACAGTCAGGACGGACAGTAGGTATTGACTGTTGTCTCCTCACACACAGGTCCACACGTACCCGAGGGAGCTGAGCTCTTCTACGTGAAGCTGCACAGCACTTTGACCATGTCCTGCAGCTTCGGGCGCGACTACGCAGACATTAGGAAATACTTGTGCAAGATGGAGAAAAGCGGCTGCCAAAATGTCGTTGATACTCACCGGAAGTTTGGTGAGGATTATGTAGGGCGAGTTCTGCTGACCAATGAGGACACCCCAGGTTCATTCAGCATCACGATAACTCAGATGGGCTGGGAAGACACTGGCTTGTACGTGTGTGGGGCTGGCGTCTATGGGGAGAGTGGAGAATCGAAGGAGCTGGACGTGCATGTCTATGAGGGTGAGTAAGCTATTCCCAGTGGGGTTTTTTCCCCCCCTTTATCTGTGCTTCTCTTTAACAGCATCACTAGCAGTCTCCCTCTAGCAAGAACTTTAGTTTCTTTTCGCGGAGTGCTGTTATCCTGTCCTCTCATCTAGATATTTCTTTCTATTCATTCAGCTATCTGTAACATACTAAACCATCACTAATAAAGCTTGTATAAAGACTTAACTTTCCCAGCGGTGGCTAGGTGTCTTCCCCAGTCTGGTAGCCCAAAACTCCAGAAGGCAAATTCTGCCTACCAGTTTGAGACAAGCAAATGGTCTCTTCCAGGCTTAATTCCCTAAATCTCGAAATAACAGACGTAGAAAGGAGAAGACCTGCCCTCCTCCTAGCAAAGGGAGCAAAACTTTGAGATGTGGGTACACAAAGTGAAATACACAAAATACGCAAATTCCCACCAGTGAATTTGGTAAAAGAAAGGCCTGACAGACCCTTTAGGCTTAATTCCTGGCAGTGCCAGGGCAGTTTCCTACCGCCTGCACCCCTGAGCTTCACCTTGCCTTGCTTTAGCCAAAACAGCTTTGTTTGATCTGATAATATTTATTCTCTTGGGAGGGTGCCACATGGGCAGAAGTTAGACATGTATAGCGACTCATTTCATTTTTATCTCCAGAGACAAAGGTTCCTCAAGGAAAGCCCACAATATTTGGAGTAAAAGGAAGTTCAGTAACTTTTGAATGCCGCTACGAGCCCCTGAGAAAGTCCTCAGTGAAGTACTGGTGCAAATGGAGAGAGAATGGGTGCACTAAGATCATAGACAACTCCGGGTTTGTGTTACCCTCGTATGAAGGAAGAGTGGCCATGTACAACAACCCGCATAACAACACGTACTCCATCATCCTGAACCAGCTGCAGGACCGTGACAAAGGCTATTACTGGTGCATGACAGAGGAGGAGAAGGAGCAGCAATCATCGACTGAGCTGAAGATCATAGACGGTATGAGCTTGCGTGGTGGCAGTTCTCTGCCTGCTCAGTAGGTACAAACCAACCTCCTTAAGCACCACAAAGGAGCAGATCTGGCTTTTTGGGAAGAGATGCGAGGTCTGACCCTGAACTTTTATACGGTGAAACATTGTGCCCATCTCCCTACACCCCAGCAGTTTTAAGGTGGAAACACAAGGCTTCAGTTTTGTGGGACAGTGTTCATAAAAGTTTCTCATGCAAGTATGTAAGCCTTGCAAAAAGAGACAACCACACAACCCAGTTTTCACCCAGAGATGCATATTCAGCACCATTAACATTAATTTAGAAATGTAAGGAGCACTTTCCCTCAAAAATACACCTCCTGGTTCACCATCTCTAGCAGCACCACTACCTGTTGACGACCATTCCCACCACTGAAACCGCTAACAACAGCCTCGATGTTCTGTTTGCCCTTGCAGGACAACCTGGACTGGAGGGAAAGAAGGATGTGGAGGCACAAGTGGGTTCACGGGTCGATTTAACTTGCTCTTATCCATGCAAGTACTACTCCTACCAGAAGTATTGGTGCAAGTGGAGCAACACCGGCTGCATCCTCATGCCTTCTTCTGACCAAAGGCAGCCGGGGACTGACGTTACCTGTGACACTGACAACAAGACTGTGATCCTGAGCTTTGACTCAGTGGCAAAGACAGACCAAGGGTGGTACTGGTGTGGAGTGAAGCGCAATGGCCTCTTTGGGGAAACCATGGCAGTGTACCTGGAGGTGACTGGAGGTGAGCTCCAAGACAAAGGCAGGCAGGGGCTTTCCTGCTCCTCAGGGCTGTGAATGGGGCTGCCTTCTGCTGAGAGAAAAGTCCTCTCCATATCCACTAGGTTGCAGCACCTCAAAACAGAAGTGCTCTCATCCAGGCAGCCTCCCAGAGTAGGTGCCAAGATCACCCTGATTTTGCACAACTTGTCATAGATGTCTTCATCCACTCACCGTTTTTTTTCTTCCCAGTCATAAAAAACCCCACCGGTCTAAAAATCACTTTCTTCCACACCATTTTCACTTTTTAACCCTGTCCTGACTAATTATTGCTATTACGATTTGTAGCACCATTTAAATCAAGCAACATCTGACACCTGTCAGGTGAAGGGCTGCGCCAAGTTCAGAGACGCATCTTGCTCCAGGGAACTCATTATCCTAATAAACAGGAAAACAGTAGGGAGAAGGGGAGGAAGGGCTATCACCCACTCCCCTTGGACAGCAAGGGGCTTAGTCTCAGCTTTGGTGCAGTGTTTTGTTTTTCTTGGGAAGGGATATTGTTAGAAGCTGAGCAGAAAAAAGTATAGCACTAGAGATGCCACAGACAACCATCGTACATGAATGATGGTCAAAGTGAAAACAGAGAGAAACAGCCTCACTTCGCTGCCTTTGGTGGGCAAAGAGCAAGAAATAAAAGCGAACCAAGTATTCAAAATTTGTTCAGGCAATACTAGAGGCAGAACTTCGAAACGCAAGACTTCTCAAAAGTTTATAGGCAGAGAGAGCCTACTTGAGATTTCTTATTTGAAATAAGGTCGTTTCAGATTTCTAAGCCCCGTTTTAAAAAGCCTCTCGTGTACAGCCAAAACCCACTGCAGTTTCGCGTGCAGCAAATACGCCCAAGTAGTTTTTGTGTCACCATCTCCGTGCTGCCGCTCACGTGATTAACGGCTCCTTCTTCCCTGGGAAATGTAGGGAGCGGAGCCAGCCGCAGCCTAGACCTCCTGGACATCGCTGAGCCCCCCAGCCACGCCGACACCCCCAGCCACGCCGAGCCCCCCAGCCACGCCGAGCGCGGCTTTATTCCCAAAGGAAAATCCTACAGCGACGCTGGGGTGCGAAGTGCAGCTGCCTCGGAAAGGTTGGTTCTCTCCAAGCCTCTGTCGTTTACCATTTTTGTGAAGTTTATGTTAGCTCGTTGTCAGTACCGTGTTTGTACTCTGCATTTATGGTTTAGCAAAAAAAAAAAAAAAAATAATGTTGTCCCCAAAGAACTTAGCGCAAAACATCAGAGGAAAAGAAGCAAAAAGTTATAACAAAAGGCAAGATATCTCGAAATTAATCTCTAGCCCAAATAAGAAAATACAGTCCCAGAAGGGAACAGTTGGAGATTCCAGGTACAGAAAGACTAATTGAAAATACCTCTGCCCAGATCAGAGAGCTCTCCTTCACGCATTTACAACCAAGCTGCTGCTGTAGCTGGTTGGGCACAAGCTCTGTCCTGCATTTTTACTTGTTCCCCTATGATGTGCTGGGATCCAGTTGATTGACTGAATCGCATCACGCTCACTCAGATTTGCCATAGATTTTGGACTGATGGAAATTCATACACATTATTCAGTCTTGAGCAATTAAATAAAAAAATGCATTTCGCAGCTTAATGATCTATCTTTTCCCTCCGTTCCAGCTCTGATCCAAGCCATGGCCCCAGTAAGCTTGTTTTAATCCTGAGCCCTATTGGTGCTGCACTCCTGATCCTTGTGGCAGCTTTCGCCATATTTAAATACAGGCAGCTGAAGAGATCTGGTGAGTCCCTGCCTTTTCTAGTCTCTCATGAAACGTCAGCGGTATTAAGATGAAGGCGGTACTTTGTGCTTGGTGCTGGGCTGAGCTACTCCCCTGGTACCCGCCATGCCACGGGGAGACCGGGGACCCTCTTTCTCCCACTGACCCCATCCATACGGCTCCAACACCCAACTCTGGGCGTTGCGTTGCACGGTGTCTCCCTGCACAGAGGCAGTTGGGATACGGATGCGCTCGCACCAGCTCTGAGCAAGCGCGCGGGGTATTTACCTCCTCCCTCTTCACAGACCTGGTGTCCGTCGGGAGCTACAGGACCAACATCAGCATGTCGGACTTTGAAAGCGTGAAGGAGTACAGCGCAAGCAATAATGCCTGCGTGCAGGAGAGCCAGGAGACGCAGATGGGAGGGGACGGTAGGTTGCGGCCTGAGGGATGCTCTCCAGCCCCGGGGCAAGGGGTGCTGGGAGGGGGTTGCAGAAAGACCCCACAAAAGCCGCAGAAATACCTGCCCAGCAATGACCCCCACACCCTAACGCCTCCCCTCCTCTCCCTGCAGAGTTCGTCACCACCGCGGCCCCCCTGGAAAGTGCTGCTGAGACAAAGAAGGCGAAAAGGGTAAGAGGAGGCGGGAGAGAGCCCACTGACCTGGGAGGCACCGCTGCAGCCCTCCAGCCTCTGCCAAAGGAGCTGCCTCCTCCCAGGGGCCTTATTTATACCCAGGTGCTCTCCATCTTACCTGGATCCCACCACCTGCAGCAGATCAGCCTCTGTGGGGGCACCTTAACCCTTTCCTGACCCCACGTTCTAGCAGAGACAATAATACAGTACACCAAAGCAGGGTCAGGAGGGTTGGGGCTGGGTTCTTACCATAAATATAAAAGACTGGGATAAGAAGATGGCCCGAAGCCAGGGCACATCCCACCTCCCAGCCTTTCCCCAGCACCATGTTCCCATGTCGGCAGCGATTCGGGGGGCAGCGGTAGGCAGGAGGGCTCTGCGAGGGCTCTGTGAGGGCTGTGACTTGCTCCTGTGGCCATGGCGAGCCCCTGCCTCCCCCCTGCCACCCCCCCACCTCTCCTCCCCTTGGGTGAGACCTTGGCTGAGGACCACCACTCCGCAGTAACCGAAGGTGCCAGATCCAAGCACTTCTTTTAAAAAGTCCCAAACCACAGGTGATATGTAGGTGTTGTAAGTGCCAAGAGCTGAACTGGAGCAATAAAGAAACTATCAGGAAACCAGTAAAACCCAGCAGTTTTAGGACAGGTGAGCTGGGTGCCCACATGTGGGGACAGGCATGTTGAGGAGTCCCAAACCCGCAAATGTTTGGGGTCTTCCTGGAGGCCGAGACAAGGCATGATGCTCTCGCATCAGCACCGGCGTGACCTGCGGGATTGTTAGCGATTGGAGGGGGGGAAGTTTAGAAGCGTATAGGCAGTGTTCTGGAATTTGATGCCACAGGAAAGTCTTAACGAACCTGCTCAACCTTTTCATACTGCTGTGTTAGTGTGCGGTTGAATGAGTTCCTCACAAGGCAGTTGGATGCACGTAGAAGACTCACAGTCCGTCTTCCTGCAGCTCTCTTTATCTGGAAAATTCTTTTTAACAATATGTATGGGTGTTGGGGTGTGGGTTCGGTTTAATGTTGCCAGGTTCTGCTCTTTGCTAGAGATACGTCCAACTGGACATGTTCCAAGAGAGAACATTAACACTCGCCCAGTCTGCCCGTACCACCCCGAGATGCTCGTGGCCCCGCGGTGCTGCCCGTCCTAACGCTGCCCTCTCCCCTGCCACGTGCTGCTACCCGTCCCCGGCCACCTGACCCATGTCCTCCTGTCCTTCCCCAGAGCTCCAAGGAGGATGCTGACCTCGCCTACTCCGCCTTCCTCCTCACCTCCAGCGGCATCGCACAGGGCGGCCCCGGGGGGGACAGCGCTGCCCCCGATGGGCCCCCCCCGAACTGGGAGGGACAGATCTAAACACGAGGGACCGAGAGGTGGCAGCGACCGCGACCAGCTCTGCCTTGAGGATCAGAGACGATGAGACATCAGCAAGCAGCACTGTTTATTGCTACCGCAATTTGCTATAGCTTGACCTTTTTTTGCTTAAATTCAGCTTTGGGCGGTGATTTAGGAGGAATCGTTTGATGCCAAATGGGGTGGCTGGGCTGGAGGTGCAGGTCTGAGCGAGCAGGTCGGACTGAGAACCGGCAGGGGCTGGAGTGGCTTAGCCCACCCACAGCCCCAGCCCCACCAGTGCCCTTCCAACACGGTGGGCTCTCAGAGGCACATTTTTTTAAAAAAACCCTCATTTTCTTTTAAAGGCAGCTGGAAAACCCTCTAGAATGACAACTCGCGTATTTGATTCCTCTTAGCTTTTTCACCCAGAGGGCAGTACCTGCAGACCAGACGTGGTCTGAAGTGTTTTTACGCACAAGCAATAAAGAAAACCATTGGCTTTCAGCAGACGAGGGGCCCTGGCAGTCCATGGGAGTAAGGATGCTTTTGGGGGGCTTTCTGCTCCTCCTCTTACTACAGCATTGCGGCATCACGGCTGGTGTTGCAAACGGCACAGGATGTTAGAAGAAACCCCCAATTAATGGAGATAAACAGGAAATGTTTTGAGTAATCTCGTGTGCCTTTCCATCAACAGCAGGAATTGATCACAGAGTGATGTTAATTAGTATGAAAACCTATCAGCAGCCTACACAGCTGATTAGGCGACAGGCACCGGTGTTCACTGGCACCGTATCCATTTGCATAGCACAGACCAAACCCCCCAGAGCAGCTGAACCAAAAATCTCCCATTTCTGACCTGGAGTCGTAACAACTGAGCCCAATCCGTGCTCCTCTGCCACAGGGCCACCCGCTGAGGGTGGCCTTGAGAACCCACCCTTTGCTTAATAAACCTGAGCCCCACATCTCTCAGACATTTTCCCTGGCTGACTTCAAGTTTATCCAGGCGGAAACAAGGATGACTGTAATTAAATGTTGTCTCTTGGTCTTATTTTCGAGAGCGGATCACTAAAGAGAGAAAAGTAACTTACTGATGCACGGATTTCCAAACCGCAGTGTGACACTGCTGTCTGCCAGTTAGATGCGGGCACAGAAAGCTGAATACCCCGCAGATAAAGCAACGTAGGAAGCAGCAATGATGAAAAAAATTGCAACAAAGCGGAGAAGCAATTTTCCCTGAACACCAGGAAGAGGATGGGCTGGCGCCTGCCTGGCAATGAGAGGGGCTGCGGAGGTGTGCGACAGCGCCAGGGCTGTTCGGGAGAGAAGGGCCAGAAACTGCACAGGCAAATTCAGATTTCCTCAGCCCGCGCTGGTTATTTGCATAGCGAGCCATTGTTACAGCGAGCTGTTGTTACAGCGCTATTGTTATAGTGAGCCGTAAAATATCAAGAATGAGGAGTGTTGCCCTGGCTAGGCTCTGACCTGACGGTGTTACAGTAACGCCATGAGTATATTTCAGTTTTAGTAAAATATTAACCAGACTTTAAAATGAAAAGAACATGGTAGCTCAGCAAGGTGCCGGGCAATGGCTGTTTGCGTTAGCCTACAGTCGCTGAGTTTTCATCAAGGATAAACCCCCAATTATTTCTGATACGGGCTGGGATGAGCCTGGCTCACTGTGAGCAGGAGGCAGCAGCTCCAACGGCGTTTGCGTTTCGCGGCTGCTTGTTTTATTTGTGTTTTCACGGCTGCTCTCACACCTGCATTGCAACAGTCATCGCCTCGCTGATGGCAAGGCTGGGACCCCAAACGCACGGTTAGAGCTCATCATCCTCCTCTCCTGCCTCCCCTCGTCAGCACGGTGGGAAGGGGCTTGGCTATCGGAAAAGGTGTGGAGGGGCCAGGACAGGTCTGCGCCCGTCTGCAGTAGCTGGAAGTGAATGAATTATTCTGGTGCAATAGGAAAGGCGTGCGCTTGGAAAGTGTCCCCGGGGGTGAGCAGTCATAAAGCTGCCGGAGAACACTAAGGTTTGGAAATTTCGGCAAGGAGAAAACCCCTTTCGCTCTCCCTTTGAAAATCCACTTCCTCTTCAGCCTGCCCACCGGCATCCTTTTCTCAGCTCCGCTCCTCCTGCACGGGCTGGGAGCAGCGGGAATGACCTAGAGGTGTGGGTGGGCTGAGCATCCCACCAGCCGGCTCTGCCTGCACCCCCAGTGCCCTGCCCATGGCTCCGGCTCCTGCCCAACCCTGGCACTTCCATCCAGCACCTCATTTCCCAAGGGACATCCCCCAGAGCTGCTGCAGTGGGTGGGAATGTGTAAAATTAGTCTGACATGAAAGCAGGAAAACATGCATGGATTGAGGCACACAACCCTCCGCACAGGATACAAAATCAATGTGGTGAGCCCCTGGCCCAGGTTGCCCAGAGAAGCTGTGGCTGCCCCATCCCTGGAGGGGTTCAAGGCCAGGTTGGACGGGGCTTGGAGCAACCTGGGCTGGTGGGAGTTGTCCCTGCCCGGGGCAGAGGAGTGGAACAAGATGGCCTTTAAAGGTCCCTTCCAACCCAAACCATTCTATGATTCTAAGAAGTCTGATGAATAGTAATAGTTGTGACAACATAAACTGAGGATGTGAAAAAAACCCCACACATCCCACTCAAGCTGTGATCCAGAGCTCACCACAATCAATGGACAGGTCCACAGTGATCTCACCAAGCAGCCCCATCTTCACCAAACTGTTTGCCAAAGGTGCTGACTGATTTTCTTTGGTTGGTGATGAGCTGTGGTATCTCATTGCATCACTGTTTCATTCCTAATGTTTTTTCTTTAGCAGAAAATCATGGTACGTGCAAGATATGTCATTCTTACATGGTTGATTTCAAGGGTGATGGTGTTGAAAGATCAGCTTCCGTGAACATTGACAGAGCATGGAGGGGTGTATTCACCCGCTCATGCCCAGGCACCAGCACAAAGTTACAGTACATGAGGAAACAGAGAGAATCAAAGTCCCAAGAGGCTTTCCTTTGGCGTAAGCAAATATTTGAGGGAGGATAGTGAGCAATCAAGGAGATCTTTCCTTTAAAAGTGAGTCACCAAATCCCGCTCAGCGTGAAGCACATGCATATGAACTATAGGCAAATGCTGGTGAGCTCACCCAGCATGGTCACCAACCGGGATGTTCTGAGAAGGGACAAGGAGTCTCCTCCCCCTCTGCAGCTCTTCATTCTGCTGGTACCCGATAGAAGGTGCAGTGCCCACCAGACTGATGCAACGCTCCGGCAATGCTGGTTTGCTGACGGAGGTCTTCACCAGGGTCCTCTTGCGATGGGGATGAAACCAAAGTCGTAACTAGGTTCTCCTCAAGGACACAAGGACCTTATTCCATAACGGCAAAACCCTGTTAGAGAGCCTCTTCTGCCGCTGAAGTCTTCCCCGTGTCACCTCTGTAGCATCATTAGAAATTGCCCAAGCTGGGAGCAGCCAGCGCTCCATCCATCCCAGCTGCTGAAGCTTGTCCATGCCCGTGGGCAGGAAACGGAGAGCTGGAGAGTGTTGGGCTGTCCCATGGCAACAGAGGTGCTGAGAAGAGGTTTGTGCAAGCCCTAGAGGCAATAACTTTGCCCTAACAGCAATAAGAGCTGCTCAGAGCTGGGGAAAGCATGCAATGTCCTGGGTCTGCTCTTGCCGCCACAGCCAGCAGGAGTTTCGGTACACCTTGCTCAGCTTGGTTGATTCTTAGAGCAAAATCCACCATGTCAGAGATCTACCCTCCAGTCTGACTCAAGCCTTATGTCTAAAGAATGCAGCAGTAAGACTTTATCACTTGAACTATTGGGACTAGAGGGCTACCAGGGACATAAACATCCAGCTGCTCCCCAAGCATTTACCTGGGCCCTGACACCAGCAGTACATAACACCACCTGGCTGCTTGGAGACATGATCTGGGTGGTCCTGGTTCATCTACAAACACATTAGTCCTCTGCCATTGTCAGATACTGCAGCGCTATGTGTATTAACACCTTGTGGGAAAACACAGTGGAAAATCAAATTAGAGCGTGCAGAACCAGTGGGTCCCAGCAACGCGTGTGCCGCCAATGAGGGCTAAAAGAGCCTGAAATGGCTGAAAACAGACCAGAGCTATACATTATGCACAGTAAAAATGGTCTCGTGGACAAGCTGGGGTGACTTAACATCATTCAGGTCTAAACTTTGGTCTCTCTGGTATGCCGGGAACGATGCGTCACCTCTGGGATGCTAGCATTACCAGGAGTGACAATATCTGCTATGAAAGGGCACCACGGTGAGTTCATAAAGTTTCACCAACAAGAAACATATAATTCCTCCGAATTTTGACAAACAGACTCAGCACAGTTTCAAGTGGGGTTTATTTACAGTAATCACAACAGATTTCCACAAAACTTACTACTGAGTGTCAGTAAATTACCCAATACATACAAGAACCTTTTTCTATTCAGCAACCACATATCTTGCATAGAAGGTTTTCTTTTACTGATAAGGCAGAAAATATCATCTTAAAAGGAAAGACAGATTTCTAAGGCCTGACATGCCTGCTAGGACCTATTCTTGGAAGCATTTCTCACCCTGTGCACCTCATTTCAGCATTTATCAACTACTCTACACCACCACCATCAACCATTCATTATCAACTACTCTACACCGTCAACTATATGAGCATTTATTATCTCTACACCAGCGCCGTTCCAGCAGGCACTCAGCACTCACGAATATACATTCACGATACAAAAATTTTATAATTTAAACAATAATTTTATTAAATGATCACAGCTTATGCCTGCTAGCAAGAGGAACTCTTCTAGATTTTCCCTTGGAGAGCATCCTTTGATAGAAGCCAGCTAAGCCAGTGCTATGCTGATTTGATCAAACTCGGTGTTTCCATCTTAATGCAAGACATGGCTGACGCATTCCCCTGGGTATCTGGCTAGCGAAACACTCAGTGTTTGATTGACCATAGCTGCAATCAGTGAGGAACTGCACTGATACAGTACATTATTTGCCCCCTCACTGCTGGTGTGTGCAACGTCCCAGCAGCTTCCTTAGCGGGTCGTTAACGCCTTCCGCTCTCTAAGGAGATTTCTCTATCCAGTCTAGTAGGATGTCCAGCTCACCCAGGGATTTAATTGCTGCAGATGTGACATTCAGCTGCAATGATATAAAGGAACAAGGTGTAAGCAAAGATAGCGAGTACAACCTGCCGTAAAGAGAATCTGAATATCCGCGTTAATTGCTAGACGTAGTCATCAACTTACCCCTTCATAGTTTGCAAGTATTTGCTTAAATTTCTCATCGGATTCCTGTCCACACAGGCACTTGTTCTGCTCATGCTAAAAAAATAAGATAGAATTCATTAGTTTGGGTGGTTCATTTTTAAAAATAAGAGGTCAGTTTGTAATTATGCTGGAAATTACTGTATAGACTGAGACCTTAAATTCTGGAAAAGGCTACAGGTCTTTAAATCAGACTTCAGCAAAGAACAGAGTTTACTTTGACAGACAGAGGGACAGGATAAATTTCCTTCTTGAGAGCTAACGTGGGAGTTGGCTGATGAGTGCCAAGTATAAAAATTTTCTAGCGGACATACGCTTCACATCTTGCTTCTTTCTATTCTTGTTAAAACCATTTTCATAAAGATTTTGTGACTCTATAAAATGCTTATGTTTATTTATATACCAAATACTAACAGATGAAACTAAGCTGTAGCAACACCCAAGACTTACACACTGCCCGAGTTTCCTCTTCACGCTGAGGAAGGAGTTGGCGATGCTGCTGATTTTCCGGTTGATGTACGAATCCTCGGTCTTGCAGTGTTTGAAGACTTTGTCCACGTAGAAGTTGAAGAGGTGATGGGTGATGCAGCATCTGTCCAACGACTTAAGGAATAAATTTCATTTTTAAAAGGTCTCCCAAAGTGCCTTAAACCTGCAGTCGCCAGCCTTTCTGCCCCCCTCTAGAATAAACCATCTCTAGCCCCAAGCATGGTAGCCAAGCACAGCAGGATATTTTGACTCATATAAAGCTTTTACAGTGATGCTTGATGTAAACTGATAGTATATATAGGAAGCTATTTTAGACTGATTTTCCAGGAGATCCATCCTCAGCAAGTCTCACTGAGTCAACAAAATAATACCTGATTTTGTAGCTGGGTATTAGATGCTGAGACCTCAAGCAGTGGCCCACGTCTAGTGCCTTAGGGTGTAAGAGAGCTGCAGAATACTTGTTTATAATGTATTTCACCTGCCAAGATCACATTCACCAGCTTTTGGATTCTTTAATAGCTTTCCATCGAAATCCTGATTCACCTTGCTATGCCTTCACCGACCGCGGCGGTGAGGAGCCGCAGCTAAAGCTCCTGTAACTGGAGCACTACATGCAACAACAACAAAAAATACATCTCTGCCCACCATTTCTGGAAAGAGAGTCAGGGTGAAAGCCCGGTGCAGGAACCGGCAGTGGGTCACCCACCTCTTTTCGCCTACGTGATCCACATCACTTTATCCTCCCTGACCTGTGCTGGCTGCCAGCGTCTGTGTTTCGCAGGAACTTAGAAATCATGGTATCAATCAGCTTCCCCAAACGCCCTGAGCTGGTACACCCCCTGCCTGCTGTTAGGGTGCTAGCTGCTCAAAATTCATAGAATCATAGAATGGTTCAGGTTGGAAGGGACCTTCAAGCCCACCCAGTGCCACCCCCTGCCCTGGGCAGGGACACCTCCCACCAGCCCAGGTTGCTCCAAGCCCCGTCCAACCTGGCCTTGAACCCCTCCAGGGATGGGGCAGCCACAGCTTCTCTGGGCAAATTATTCAGAGGAACACTGGAGAGAGGGTAAGGACACCTACCTTAACCTTGTGCAGAGAATGCGGGTAAGACAAGATGCTGAGGGTCCTGATGGGGTCTCTGGCTTGCTGCATGGGAGGAGACAGAGATGGTGATGTCCCTGCTGGCTCCAGAGGGGCTTCAGGAGCAGCCCACTAAAGAGCTTCCCCAGCTCCACCAGGGCACAGAGCAATACTTACGATGTTGGCTTTAATTGCAGTGAAACCAGACCTAATCTCGGTCACACTCATTGAAACACTGCATGGTCCGAAGTGGAAGATTTTGTTCCCAGCTGTCGGCATCAAATTCAAGCAGCAGGACATGGAGAGGAGGCAGAGGAACAAGTGGGATCCCTTCATGCTGCTGCAGGATGCACACGTGGCCGGCTGCCTGGGAGACCTGCTCAAGGAAGACAACATCACATCACTAAGTTTCCTAAATAACGCAATTGTAATGCTTATGAAAACATATGGATTTTATATAGTACTTGTGCCTCTCCACTTGTATTAAAAAACCCCACACTGACTTGTATCTCTCAGCCTTTTCTTCTTGACTCCCCATGTGCAAGAGCAAAAAACCAAATAAAACCAAATATTTAACAGAAGATCCCAAAAGAAGAAAAAAGAAGAAGAAAAAAAAACAGTAAAAGGCTGCATGGAAATAGACCAAGTTCTGAAAAAATTTTAGCAGAAAAAGAAATAGAGTTAAATTAAATTTTTTGAACTCTACTGACTCAGGAGCAGGAGGAGGTAACTGTGACCGAAAGCAGCACATCCCAAAGTGAGCACAAAAGAAAATGCTTTTCTTCAGAAATAGCATACTTCAAATACAAGTTAGGTTAGGACTGAAAATTAAGGTTATTAATGGAAAAAATTCTTTCAGAGACACATTATAGGAATACAAAGAAATATACCCAAGTGCTGCATAGAGTGAAAGCATAAAGTCAGTATTTTACCTTGCTCTTCGGTGTGGGTTCACTTGTCTTGCTGACGTCTGACCTGAAGAGCTCCGAAGAACATGTTTTTATCCAGGTATCGGGAGGAAATAATTCTCGGATTAACTTTTGGGATTTTTTTTGCTTTTCCCAGCACGTATTTCCCTTTGTAATTGACTGAATTAATGAGCTAGTGAAAGGGACCAACTCTCTCACCCGCAGGTGTTTCCCTCACCTACGGAGGCGGGAAATCCTGGCATCGCTGTATCATTCTTCATTCGGGAAGAAGGACGTGACCAAAAAGGAGGGACCATCATGGGGGTTACATCCCCCCAGACGCCAAGTCTAGGGGCTATCCCCGCCACGGAGCCAGGCTGCCCAGCCCCCCCTGGAGAGGGGCTGTTCCCGGCTCCCATGGAGGCGTTGGGATACGGCACCACACCCCTCCCCGGGATGCCAGTGGTCCAAACCCCCCAAGGTGGGAGGGTTACTGGCAATTAGACATGGCGCACCAGTAAAAGTAGCGTGACTCAGAGAGTTGGCAAGACCTTTCTCCATCACTGTCCTGGCACACGGGGCCATCGCCCATCGGGTACCCTGCTCTAAGGATTGTTGGACTCTTATCTCCATCGGCATGTCCCTGGTATTGGGAGACCGGAGATGCCCGGGTACAAGAGGGCAGGGCTCTGGGTCACAGCACCCACCTCGCTGCCAGAAGAAGTGACTTGGTTTTCAGGAGCACGGGTGATTTAGGTGATCATTATGCACAGTCCAAAGCTACCACCCTGCAGAAGGACAGAGATTTCACTCAAACCTTTAGAAGTCCACCAGCCCAGCGGCAGCAGGGAAGCTTTACCCGCCAGCAAAGACTTTGACTGCAAAGTCTGTGATTACCCTGTCGCCGGCATTAGCTGCTGAGCAGAACAGATGCAGCCAAGGTCCTCGAGCAGACCAGGCAAGTTCTCACACCAATGTTTCAGATCCAGACTGTCCCCAGGGACCCAGGGTTTGCCAGCTGGGCCATGCTGTCATATGAATGCAGCACCACTGCTGCAAAACACAGGCTGGGTCACCACGCTGTTGGCTCCGAGGTTAGTTTGGTTGTTTCTGTAACCCCTCTGGAGACAGCTCAGTCCAGTCTACAAACAAAAATGAGCAGTTAAAAAAACTTCTTGGACTACCTGTACCCAGTAGAGAAGGTCAGATGGCCACGGGGGTGGCAAAGATGCCCATCTAATCCCACAGCCAACCTCCGGAGCAGCCACGATGCTCTGGGTGAGAGCAGCAGCCTCAGCGTGTGCCTGTTGCAACGCAGGTATATCTCGTGTGCCACTGCCTGTGGGCCAGGGCTGTTCTGTAAAGTTTTGCTGGGTGAGTAATTTATTGATAACCAACCTCAATCTCCAGCCTATTTCCGTCAGCAGGGAAAGGCTAGGCAAATAGATTTTATGCCCAGGCTAGTCATAGTATTGCATACAGCTGAAACTGCCCCAAATGCACCAAACGTGCTTCCCTCTTCCCTGTAAACTGGAAAACAGCCAAAAAGGCAGGTCCAAATCTGCAGCAGGTTGCATTTGCCCTTGCTGAGGTGTTGGAGGGATCCTCAGCAGCACGAGGCCGTTGATCTCTGCCTTCCTCCCCCAGTTCCCAGCCACTGCCTGCAATTGCGGCAAAAATTTCGCTTGGAGCAGAGGAAGCAGCACCGGCAGCGTTCCCAGGCAGCCCTGTGCACACCCTCGGTGGGGAAACACGGGAAGAGGCAATGAGTTCTTACTTAATTATGCAAATTGCAGATGAGAAGAAGGGATTTCTTTTTTTTTTCCTTTTGGTAACTGAACTGATGCTCGAAACAGGTCAGCCAAATACCACCAGGCACGAAACAGTCATGGGTTAAAATTTTCCAGCCAGGACGATGGAGGAAAGATGCTGGGGGGAAAAAGGAACAGGAGGGAAATGTTGGAATATCGGGGGCCAGGGCCTTGCTCCATCCCAGACCTCTGCGTGGCCCTGGGGTGGTGGGCGTCCCTCGGCCTCGTTGTCCTGTCACTGACCATCGCAAAGCAGAGACAATAGCGTGACCCTCACCGCAAGGACAAGGAGGAGAATAACCATGCCAAAGCGGGGGAGACAACCAAGACACTTAAAAATTAAAAATTAAAAGCTACGTGCGCAATGATGGCGGTTGATTCCCCCAAGTGCTGGACCTGGGGAAGGTTTTTCGGAGCAGATGGGATGGCATCAGCAGGGATGTTGGCGTGCGTTGGACCGAGTCCCGATGGAAGCGAACCACCCAGGCTTGCCTTTCCCCAGGCAGCCCAAGGGAGGCTCTCAGCGACCTGCCAGCTGCAGCAACATGAAAATATCCTCAATAATGCAGCACGCCGTTTCTCATACGCTCTGGGAAGGAAGAGGAAAAGGAGAAATAGGGATTTCTGAAACACAGCAGCATGACGATGCAGATGAGCTCAAACAGTAAAATGGGAACTGATTCCCCCAGGCACTCTCGGAATAATTAAGGCTTTCATGTGCAGCAGCGCTGGGAGCGGGGAAGTGGTCCTTTCCCTGGGAAGCCGGCCAGGCAGCTCCCAGCTAACGCAGGAGGGCTCCTCCCTCGGGATTTTATGGTAGGCACGTTGTAACAGGGCACACTAAAAGTAGTTACAGCCCAAACAACAAGCAAAGGCAGCACAGAGGGTTGTTAGCCAGCTGCCACCATGCTAGGGAATTAAAAACTAAGCCCCGTGTATCATTCGCTTGTCTGAGAAATCATTTATACAAAGTCCGTGGTGGGCAGCACAGCTCCTGTGTGTCTCACATCCGCAGTGATTCAACTCAAAAAGGCACAAAAGGGGCCAGCAGCCCGGCAAGGCCAAAGGGAACGTCCTGGTGCAGCCTGGAGAACAGCCCTCGGAGCGGCCTCTTGGACTCCTCCAGCTCTCGGCGGCTCCCACCGCTGCCGGGACGATGCTCAGCCTCCCGCTGCCGAGCAGGCGGCCACGTCCCCGCCGCCGCACCGAGCGGGCATCACCGCGACAGCAACGGAAACGTCGTGATGACAGCAGAAAGCAACAGACTGCTGCAGACAAATGGCTTGTCGAAATGACTAACCAAGCAGACGTTCCCGGTGAGCCCGGGAGCGTGACTGGAGACGAGACACCTACTCACCGACGGCCGCTTACCTCGGGGAAACTCAGCAGCATCTCCAGGCTGCGCTCCGTGCCCTGCGCACCCCGCTTGCCACGAGCTACTGCAGTCCTGCTCGGCATGATCTGCTGCTGACCCCACTATATTAATTTCAAATAGACAAAAGCTTTTGTTTTATCCTGAAAAAAATCCCTAAAAAAAAAAAAAACCAAACCAAGCTGCTCTGATGCGAAGGAACCATGCAGCCAAGAACTGACCACAGGCACACGTTAACACTGGGTTTCCAGTAAAGTGTTTCAAAGTGATAAGGTACCAGTTTCAATAGTGTGCTTCAATGTAGTTTCATGCTATAAGAAGATCTGATAATACTTTACAGACCATTCTTGATTCGCCATTCTTTGTCATTACTCACATTTCGCAGCAGCTTTAGGTACACCCTCATTTCAGATATGAGGCTGATAATCTGCACACAGATCCCCAGACCCAGACAACACGAATGACAGGAATTCCTCTGGTGATTTTAATAAAAGAAAAATTGAGACTTAATAACAAAGTCCAGCAACAATATCTGAAACTCAGGAACTCTTCCTGACATCCTTCAGGAAAAAAATCTGCAAAAAACAACTTGGCTACCTGAAACAAAAACGCTTGTAGGATATTACATGTCTCCTGGTGATCCAGTAGCTCACCGAAACCCCTGCCAAAGGAATGTAATTCTGTTTCCACGGGCAGAAGAAAATGGTTCCACTTGGTTTTTATGCACTAGGGTGATTTCTTACAGACTCACAGCGGTGCAAATTGTCAGACAGCCCGACCCTAATTCTAGCTGGGCGCTAATGGGAAGATTGACTGCGGCAGTGGTGCTCCGCTGCAGCTCTGAGCAGTTCTCAGCGCCTTCAAAATCAGAGGTTTAATTGTCAATAACCCGGCCCTCCGATCCAGAGCCTGTTTCAAATCTCGTTTGAGCAAATGCTGATCTGGCACGGTTCCCTTGAAAGCCAGGGATCCACACCAGCACCCCGATGGGTGTCACCCGCCCCTCGTCACTCTTTCCATTAGCTTCTGCACCGCCGCGCTTCGCTCCTCGCAACAGAAACGTGCTCCGCGGCTGCCAGCGCCCTCTCCCAGCCTCCGAAAATCTGGCTGCTCTTCTGCCTCTTAATTAGTGCAGTTCCCTATCAACAGAAACCAGGGGCCAGTTAATGAGCAGGGTCACCAGCCCTGCCACTTGCTCAGCCCCAGCTCTGCAATGCTGCTGACAAAAGTAAAAAAAAATTGTTTTTCTCGGTAAACTCATCAAATGACTCAGAAAAAACTCTGCAAGGAGTTATTGGCTGATAGGTGTGGTACATTGTGTGCCCTCTTCTCGGTCACGTTTCTAACCATAACCACTTGAATAATTCTGAAAGTCAAACACTGAGTACTGCCTTTTAGGGAGCAACGGGCTGAGCACGGCTCATCTTAATGAAATGCAACTTTTATTCAGCTGAGCTCAAGAGATGTCTAAAGCCATGGAAGCAAAATTCAGGCTGTTTTCCAGGATCTTCCTGAGTAGCTCATGGTGCACAGGGACTCTCAGCAGCTTTAGGACCTCCCCTCACGGGCAGAGCAGCTCCTTTCCCAGCGGTGAGGGGCTGAGGGACTTCGGGAGAGACTGGGAGAGTGTTCGCAACCTTGAGACGATGTCTGAGTCACCCTGATCTAGGGCATCATCCATGACTGTCCCCTCTGGGGCTGTTTCTGCTGTTTCCTGTTACCTGCAGCCCCATCCAGGATGTACCCAGGTACGTGTCCCATCAGAAAGGGGACAGTGCCACCTCCCCTGGGAGCATCACCCCACTGCTGCGGGTGGCCCCAGACTCATCCTGTCCTCATTGGATGTCCTTGGCCAGGTCATCGTCAACTCCCGGCTGCGCAGGGCTGCACGTCACAGAAAATGACACTGTCTCCGTCACCACCTTCACGGAGCAGATGTGACACTCATCTGCGTGACTCACCAATGGCAGTGCTGCCACCAAGCCAGGATTTCACCCAAAGAGGGTAAAGAAAAATGCAAAAGAGTCCTTCCCCCCCGCCTCCCCCCCGCCTCCAAGATTCACCTTTGTGGAAGGGGAAAAGCGTGGTGGAGGATCTCCTACACCGACATAGCTGTTCTGCAGAAAACCATTAATTTAGTCACCAGGGTTGGGGGTGTTGAAGGTTAAATACTTGCTTCCCCTGTCTTGATAATATGTGAAGTCATATTTTGGTTATCACAAATGGCATCTTCCCCAAAGGGAAATGCACATTTCAGGTCTTTACGCTTTATTAACACAGCTAAAGAGCAGCTCCTGCTAGCTTTTCTTCAACTGTCCAGCACCTGGGTTCCCGCAGCCACCTCTGTGCCCCGGGGGTTCCTCTGCAGAGCGTGTGCTCAGAAAGGGCTGAGTCCAGCCAAAGTGACGCTGTCCTCAAAATCCGGCAAGTGCACGAGCCGTGTGTGGTGCTCGGGACCAACCCAAGGGAGTTTATCACGTTCCTGCCAAATTTCAGGAACTGGCTGGAGACCAAAATTGCCCTTGGGAAATCTTCACCCCAAAACTGCAACAGGTCCGGAGTTATCCGAAAGGTCGAGCAGCCCATTGCTTGGGCACAGGTCACTCTTCTGTGAGCGTTTCAGCAAGATTTCCCAGCCAGAGTGGGAATTTCGATTCTTTAGGGTTTTTTTTTCTTTTTTTCCCCCGCCATGTTAAGGAAATCGGGTATTTCAGCAAAAATGGAGGTATAGTTGCCTGAAAAGCGCTGCCTTGCCACTGAAGGTGAGCTGAAGCGTTCACGAGAGAGTAACGTAAAACCCAACGTCAATACTGAGATTTGCACCGATCTCCAAATGTACGTGTATTTCAAAGACTCAAATCTGCCAATGAGATTAAACACAGGGTTAATGAATGAGGCTTTTTCAGTTTCCAGGAGGTTTCAAGAAGCTTTTTGATGTGGGCACCTGACATATTATCAATTGGGCTTCTCTAAGCAAACGCAATGCCAACGTGTAGAGAATGCTGAAGCACAGGCAAGATCAGGAGCTGCCCGAGAAGCGCCCTTGCTGGCCTTCAAGGCTTCGCGCTGCTGGGAGGACCAATACTGCACAGAGAAACGAAACTTTCTTGAAAGGTCCTTCTGAGGGAGAGAGGTGTGATCCGTGAATATGAAAAAATGCTCTAAGCAAATCAAACTTCCATTTTCAAAACCCACAAGAAGCCCCCATGCACGTCTTCCCTGCAGAATTTAGATTTGTTTACTGCGCTGTCTTCTAATTTTAAACTTTTTTCTCTCTTGCAATTCTACGACTATAATTCACATTACCAGCCGTCGTGGTGCTTCCCTTGTTCCTGCAGTCCCGGGGGGCTCCCGTGGGGACTGGGTTATGCTGCTGACAGAGCAAGTTTGCACCATGGAGGTTGGGCAATCTGAGAGACGTGAAACAGAGAATCAAAGAGGAGAGAAAAATAGAATTAACAAAAACTGAAGAAAATAGCTCATTCCAAGGACTGGGATTTTCCTTAGTGGGCCTGGGGAGCCTCAGCTGACGCCCGTCACTCACAGAAGTGATGCTCCCGTCACTCGTGCAGGCAGTTCTGGGGTGCTGGTCCCCACCAAGGGACTCTTCTTCGGAAAAGGCTTGTTAACGTTTAGAAAACCAAAGCTGAAGTTCTTTACATTGAAAATTCAAATGAACAGTCACAGAAAATGGCATCCGTTTTAAGGCACTGCCTGCAGCACAGAGAGATTTAAAAAGAAAATTAATCACAGAATCACAGAATGGCTTGGGTTGGAAGGGACCTTTAAAGCCCACCCAGTGCCACCCCCGGCCCTGGGCAGGGACACCTCCCACCAGCCCAGGTTGCTCCAAGCCCCGTCCAACCTGGCCTTGAACCCCTCCAGGGATGGGGCAGCCACAGCTTCTCTGGGCAACCTGGGCCAGGGACTCACCCCCCTCACGGCAAAGAATTTCTCCCTGAGATCTCATCTAAATTTACCTTCTTTCAGTCTAAACGCGTTATCCCTCATGCCATTGCTATGCTACATAATATTCGCACATAAAAGGACAATAGCTCAGTGTTATCAGGGGTAATTCTCTGCACCCCTAGGTAAGGAAGAGCAGACCAAAGACTTTAATGCACACAAGGCAGAGCGAGCAAGGTCCCTGATAGGCAGAGGGGCTGTTTCTTGCTGAAATATCAAACCGCTCCCACTTCTTCCTCCAAAACTTCAGACGGAGCTTTGAATGGTGCAGCTTTTCAAATAACCACGGTGATGCCCAGGAGAGAAGAGAAACACCCATCACATTACACTGTCGCTGCCACCAAGAGCGACGCCGCCAGCAGCGCCAACAGCGCCGGGCTCCAGGCAGCGGCACGGCAGATGCCAGACCATAGCCAGCCACCTCTCATGTTCCTCCAGTCCTTATTTTTTGGAAGAACTAAAAACTGATGTGATAGCAAAAGTCACGCAGGGCATTTTTGAGAAAACTTGGCCCGGGATTTGAGCGCGCGAGCGAGCTGGCTGTCCCATCCAACGCCTGGGTTTGCCCAGGAGGGTGAAATGTGCTGATGGTGCAGGCCATAAATGATGCCTAGTAGAGGAGAAACTGAGTGCTCGCTGCCATCAGCTCAATTTTTGAATTATCTGAGGAGCAAATGAATCACTCCAATAGGCAGTCAGAGCTCTCACAGATTTAGCTTTCACCAAAACTGAAACCTATGTTTCAGTAAATTCGCTGCAGCTTCTGTACACAACCCAGCTCTTAAACACGGGTTTCGGTTTTGGCTGGGCTAATATTGCCTTTAGTACATATTATCTCGGGACTTGAATCAGTCTCAATTTCACAACCGTGAGGGGCCAGGGCTGGTTTCGTCGGTGCTGGTCGCATGTGAAGGCGCAGGGCGGGCAGGGACAGCAGCTCTGCTCCAGCCCTGGCTCAAGGGCAGAGAGAGGCAGAGGCTGAGGACAGCAAAAAGAGCTCTTGCTGGCAAGCCCCAGCCACTCGGCTTCCCTGCTTCCTACCTTATTTGATAACACATGTCCTGCGGAAACGAGAAAACACAGGGAAATTGGCACCAAATGCCCTGGCAGCAGGGATGAGGACAAGCCCGCATTGGAAAGTCTCCTGTGCTGTTTTCCCATCTTCTGTTTGCAAAAATGATTTAATCCAGGCTGGCAGATGTGCATCCCTCCCTGCGCTGGAGCTGCACAGACATCCCCCTGGCTCAGTCAGGAATGGATGAAGTTATGGCTCCGCTAATGAGGAACAAGACAGGGCTCAGACACAGCAAACGGCCTCCCAAGGAGCAAAACCATTGGGGCACCAGAGGAGTGTTTAGGAGGTGAAAGCCGCCCCCCTGAGCTGTACCTACAGGGTAAGAGCACGATCTTCCCTGGACTGATCGGGATGATCCCTCCTTTGAGCTCTGCGGGACGGCTTGAGGAGGTGGAAGGGAAGAGTCCTCCCTCCCGTTCAGTTGAAGATGGTCTCCAGGAGGCGTGCGGGCAGAGCCACCGCCACTGCGAACACCCCTGCGGTGGTCCCTGCACAGCTCCCCGTCTCCCATGGACCCGGTTTTGCCCCAGGACGAGCAGGAGCCACCGCACCGGCTGCCCCGGGGCTCCACCAGCCCCTGAGGACACAACCCCCATTGGCAAGGTCCATACTGAGACCTGCACGTCCCCAAAGCACTAAAGGGTTTGTCCCACCCCGAGCCTTGCACCACCCTCAGCGCTGGGAGAGCCACCTCCTTCGCCAGCCATCCCAGCCACCGCTTGCTCCTAGGTGTAAGTTCTTGGAAAATCATGCTACAAGGCAAGGTCCATTTTTCCAGAGGTTCAACCTGTTATCACCCCCCGTAGGGCTCTGCCTGACCCCAGCACACACGGGGAGCCCCGGGTTGGCCGCAGGACATCATCCATCCTGGGCAGAGCCAGCCCTCTGCTACCCAAAGCGTCCTCTCAGCTCGGCGGAAACCTGAAGACTCAATTGCTTGCAGAGCATCTCCCCGCTGCACAACGCGACCAGCAAACCCCCTTTTAGCCATAAATATAAACCAGGGGCATTGCAAGGATTGCGGTTCTTACATTTAACTTTGTATTTTCAGCAAACTGGCTGCCAGGCTCTTCCGAGGAGCGGCGATGAACTGCCCATCTCTCCTTTCCCGACAGGCAGGAGGCAGCTAGCAGAGGAAGTTCCCTTCAGATCTCTTTTTCTTCTTCTTTTTTTTTTTTCTTTTTTCTTCTTTTTTTTAAAATACCATTTTCAGTGAGAGGGGTTTTCCAGCATTCAGATTCATCTTCCACTTCCTAGTTACAGCCCTCAACACCTACATGGAAAGCAATAACTACAAAGGGACGTCGGTGCCTGTTCCCGTTACTGAAGTAAACCTTCCTTGGCCTTCCATGAAAAGGTAAATCCCAGGGAAACTGCTGCAGAAGCACAAGCGAGACCAACGCTGAGCGGAGCAGACACCCCGGTTCCCCCAGAGGGAAGCAGGTTGCACCCCTGGGAGCAATGCGATTTCAGCAACAGCTTTTCAATTGCCGAACTCTACCGCTTTCATAACTCAAGTTCACATTTTGCCTTGGGTCTCTGTCACGAAGATACCTCGCAGGAGAAACAGACTGGTCGTATCACCCGCTCTCTCTGCAAAAAAAGAAAAAAAAAAGGAAAAAAAAATAAAAGAGGAGGGGATCTGAACGCACAGTACCTAAAAGTTATAAACAAAATATTTAAAACCCTCTGAAACCTCCGAAAAGCACATCTGGCAGTTCATTTTTTAATCAAAAAACCTCTGCTTACATGGGTGAGCTGAAGCTGAGGCTGTTCTTCCTCCCCCTACCCGCGGCACAGCTGGAGGCGCACCCTGCGCTGAGGCTGTTAATTAGAAAACCCTCACCTTAAAATAAACAAATTCAATAGGGGAAAAAAAACCAACCCTAACTAAACTTCTAGCAATTCTACTTTATTGCATTTTTCTCTGAAAGGGCAGCAGCGTCTGCAGCAGCCTCCGGGCTGATTATTCCGGGAATCTGCAGCGTCCCTTTGCCCTTGGCTTCTCAGAGGGGCCTCAGAAATGGCAGGTTTGAGTAGAGCCGCAGGCGGCCAGCACCGGTTCTTTTCTGGTTGAGTAACGGCACCGGGGCTTCATCCTGCACAGAGCGGGGCTGGCAGGGGAGCCGGGGGCCGGGCGTTATCACACCAAGGATTTCAGAGCCCAAAGCCATGGCGGGGGCACGCGGGAAATTCCCCGGCAGCATGGGGGACGCTGCAGCGTCCCTGGCGTCACCGGGGACGACCTGCCGGCCGCGGCACGTGCTCGTCTGCGTGTCACAGGGGGGTGGAAAAGAAAAACCCGGGATTTCTCAACCCCCGGCTCTGCACCGGGCAGAAAAAACACCCCAAAACTCCACGGCGTGAGCGATGTTTGGCTTCAGGCCGAGGGCCTGGCGCTGCTGTGGAAAGTGAGTGAAGTCACCTCCGCCATTCACCCCGAGGGTCACGTTATGCTTCTGAGCAGCTGGCTTGCGCTATCTGATTTCTCAAACCATGATAACTAGGTTTCTGTCTTATGACCATTCATAACTATAAATAGTTTGTATCTGTATTATTGGTCAGAGGGTTGATGCTAAATCGCGACACAGACAATATTCTCCAGAAGATCCACGTACCCCAGTAATACCAAAACTAGAAAAAAGAAACTCATCAGAACAGCAGTTGTGAAATGACCTGTTCAAGACAGGAGTTGCTCAAAATCGCGTTTGTAGGATGCTCAAAAAAAAAAGGCAGTGCAAGAGATATTTGGGTAAGTCAAAACGGACCATATATTCAGGGGTTTTTGCCTCCTTTTACCTCCTTAGCTTTCCTGCAAACTCACTCGTCTGAGGAAGCCTCATTCATCCTCCCTGCTCGCTCCAAGCACACACTCCCCACTCCCTGGAACGCCAATGCCGAGGTCTCACCGGTTTCTATAAGGAGAGAAACGGGACATCCCTGTGAGCATCGGAAAATCCCTGCCAACAGCTTATTTCAGAAGAAAAGAGAAAGGAGAAATAGCGTAGCGGGAAATAGCCTCGCAGGGAGGAGGGCAGCGTCGCTCACCTGGCAGACGGCCTGACGCTGCGTCAGCGGGCTTGATGGAGGACCCAGCGACAAGAGGGTTTTGCCGCAGCGCCGACCTCACCTGTAACTCCACACAACCTTCACAGAGCGGCTTGAAATGGCAAAGTACGAGCAACTTGGGGGGAAAAAAGCACAGCTCACTCTTCTGGGTTAGCAGAGGACGCCCTGCAACCCCAGGGCAGGGTATTAAATGGGGATGTTATTCTCTATCCACCTTACAGGCCACAGCAGGCTTCCAAATATTGGGAGTTTTACATATGCAATTAAAAAAGTCCAAGTATTTCTCAGTTAAGCTAATCACCAAAACACGGAATCTACAGATGTGAGGAAGTGTCCATTACTTGATGCCTTTAGGTGATGATGCCAGCTTGATTTAGATCAAATGGAAGTTCTGGACCTGCTAAGAACTTCTTATGTAAGGCGCTCTCTATGCCATATTAGAAATCACATTAGAGGTCACAGTAACATCTTCTATTCATCATTAGTAACCTATTTCTGGACACTTAGACGTTACAAGACAAAACAATGACATTGGTTAAATTTCCAAAGAGTCATTTGGGATTTACCTGTCGAGGTCGACATGAGTCACATTGCGAAGTCTGACAAGGGTGCTAGAAAGCAGGTTTCCAGAAGTGAAAAATCCGACGTCATGCCTTGCCAGCAAAAAAAAAAATTCTTGAAAAAAAAAAAAAAGGAAAAAAAAAAAAAAAAAGCAGTCCATTTTGTGCTTCACCCACCAGGAACTGTTAGTCATCAGTGATGGGGCTGCTGGGAGGGCAGATGCCATTGCCTCAAACTGCTCTTCACACAATGTGGACAAAAGGCCACCAAGTGTCCGCTTCCCCTGAGCGTCACTGACAGCAGATCTCCTGAACCTGAAGGGATGAGAAATGGGGAATTTTTGAAAAGGAAAGAAAGAAACACACCCTTATGATTGCCTGGAAATCTAGGGGATCCTCCAAGCTATATCAAGAATAGATAGTGCATAAAATCCACAATGTTCCTTTGTCCGAAAGTAATGACAGAGACCAAGAAGGCAAAACAAGTGTAAAAATTTGCCCACAGAATAGCTTGCTAACGTAAGAAAAGCATTGCACACAGGTGACCCCTTTAATAAGAAGTGTGAATGCCACCTGCTGCAGAGGACAGGAGACCACCGAGCCCAAGCCCTACCTGTGCAGGGTCACCCAGCTCAGGTTGCCCAGGTCCACGGCCAGGACAGACCTTCCCACACCCCACGCTGCGGGGGAACAGCGTTTGCCTAAATGCCTCTGTTTTACTGCCGAAAGGCAATTCTGCTGTCCTGCTGGGTATTTCTTGCGAACGTGCAGATCTTAGAAGTTTGTGGGAGGTGGGGTAAAAGTGCACGAATGGCTTTTGAGTAACACACTTCCCTTCCTGAAATGATCTTCTTGGCAAACATGAAAGCTGTTTCCTAAAGGTTTAGAAATACACCCACATCCCCCGGACACTCTTTAGGAAAAGGTGCTTTATTCATTCATGCAACCGCTCCGTAGTACTGCAAAGTCAATGCGTTTCCACGGCAGTAAGCAAGAGTGAGTCAGAGCGAAACTGCACCGTCAAGATCTCTGACACGGCAAAGGAAATACAGGTAAACACAGCGGAGTAGCATCCGTGCGCAGGCCACAGTTTCCTTTGTGGAATGGACACATCTGGCTTACGCTCGTACCAAATAAAAATACAAACTGGGTTCCAAAACAGGGAGGAGGGAATTGCACAAGAGCACGCTCCGGGTGTCAAATGGCAATGACTTCATGGAGACCCACAGATTGCTCAAAATAAGAGAAGTCTGGAAAGGAAGGCTCAGCTCGGCGGCGGGGAGGAGGGAGGGCTCCCGGCGCGGTGCTGCTGCTGCGCCGGTCCCGGCGATGGCGGGGGAGATTCCCAGAGCCCCTTTTTTGCTTTGCATCCCGCAAAAATACCGGCTGAGGCTGAGAGGGACCCACCGCTGCAGGGAACCACCTGGGGCTGCATCCTTCACCCGAGGGAGCGGGATGTGCTCCGGGCTTCACTCCAGGGTCAGGCTGCCCGTGGACCCGCTCCGGGGCACAACATCGCACCCACTGGCCTTACCACAGCGATTCCAATGCCCTGATGAAACTCAAGCAGCTGCCCAGGTCTTGCCACCAAAGCTTTATCATGGCAGATTCAAGTTAATCCAAAATAAGCAAAAAAATCTCCCAGGGTGGGAGCCTAAGGGGGAAAGCGGAGAAAGGTGGAAAAAGGTTGAGTTTAAGACAACTCAATTTGGTCCGAGCCATTGGCTGCTGCTCACTCTTCTCCTTTCTCATAGCTTCTGCCGGCGGTCAAGGGGAGAAACCGCACGGCTGCGTTCGAGCAGGGGAAGAAAAATGGGTCACCAAATATGTGACATACACTGTGATTCAGCTAAAGTAGTGTGCCTGCAGTGATTCACCGGGAGCGGGCGTCCTCAGCCCCGCTGGAAGAGGCAACATCAACAGCAAAAGCAAAACAAATCAGAACACAAAATCCCACATTGCCTCCGTCTCACACTCTTCAGTCACTAACTTTTCATCCCCTTTACTCTTACTCATACATACGTACACCAAACATTCCGCTCTTCGGCTCCTAAAATTAAAATTTAAAAAAACCCAACATCTAAATATTTGGTATCAAGCACTATTTTGCATTTTTCCAGCTTTTTTTTTTTTTTTGCATCAAGTTCCTTCACAGAGGTTTGCAAATCCAACTTAAAAGGAGCTCAGTGCAGTGAAGAAAATAAGAAGGGAAGTGATTTGTCCAAAGCAATGTATTGGAGGCAGGCTGGGAAGAAAGGACTATTTAAATATAACATGGGAACTTTCAAAGAAAACCCTGTGATTTTAGGAAGGCCAAATTCATCTCCACTTTCTCTTTCTTGGACAACAGATTCCAAATTTGCCAGTGAAATCTTTATCACAAGGAAGCAGGGGTGTGTGTGCTAATATACATAGAATGAGAAAATGAAAGAGAGGAAAGCGGAAAACAAGAGAGACGTCAGGGGAATTATCTTCAGCTCTGAAATGGTAATTTTATCAGAGCTGGGACAATAAGTCTCAGTGAACACAGTACACCCCGTTCTTAGAGACAGCACTGGGTTGCTCGGATGAGGCTCGTGTTCATTTCTAGGAAAAGAAACTGGATTAAAGAGCCAGAAACACGAATATTCATGACCTGCTTATGCACTTTGACACCACACACCCATGTTAGAACAGCGGCTCCCGTGGCACAACCCCTCTGTCGTGGGCGAGCAGTCAGGCAGCCGTGCCCCTGCCCACAGGGACCGGAGCATCGCTGCATCCCGGCCGGGCAGGGCTCCTCCACCGCATCCCAGCTGGGATGAGCTCCTCCACTGCAGCCCTGCATGGCCCAGGCTCCTCCACTGCATTCCGGCCGGGATGAGCTCCTCCACCGCATCCCGGCACGGCCTGTGTGCAGCCCGGCACAAAGTCAGTCAAGATTTGGGATCACAGCCTTTGAGCTTGCTGAAGGCAGGTAAAATTGACGCCTACTTTGGCAGACATATGCATTCAGTGGAAAAAAAAGAATTTTAAAAATGAAAAATTAAGATTATTCTGTGTATTTGCAGTATAGCATTAGAACGCTAACGGAGGTGACAGTGTATTTGTGCAGGTCCATCAAAAGCAGTGCTGCTGAGTTGCGCATGGTGCTGGGGATCCTAAGAGCAGGTTTGATATGGAGGCTTAAAAATAGAAACACTTTTTTTCCCCTAACAATAGGGCATTCAGCTAAAAAGAAAAAGTAACTGTGAGAATGCAGAAGTAACCTAACACAGCACCTTTTCTTCTTCGCATTATATCTGAAGCTTTCCTCCTCAGCCACATTTAAATTTACAAGAAGCAAGCAACGAAAAAAAATTGCAGAGTCTAAGCACAAAAGATTTGATGGGGTGTGAGGAGAGGAGGGGGGTCAAGAGAACAGGAAACCCAAGTTGACGGGAAACCCAAGTGACATCTGGTTTTAATGAATGACTTAAAACCCCAATATTGCTCGCCAGGAAATGGGGAGAGGAAATTGAGCGATGTTTTGAGAGTATAAATTAGGGGCTCCATCAAGGTGAAAGCTGCAGATTGGCTTTTTTTACCCTCCTGTGATAATTGAGCCTGGACCGAGGGGAGAGCATCTCCTTGCCCGCAGCATGCAAACCTGCCCAGCCCTGCTGCTCCTGCTGCTGGCCGCCGGCACCCTGCCCGCCCGCTGCTCGCCCTCCGCTGCTCAGCCCTCCTGCCTCCACTTCCCCCAGCTCCTGCCCGCCAAGCTCAGGGAGCTGAGGAGCAAGTTTGAGGAAATCAAGGATTATTTTGTAAGTATAACCCCCCCACACACCCCCCGCTATAGCCTCTCCTCCTTCTCCTTTTGCCGCCTTTGCAAAGTTCAGTGATTTGGATGAGGGAGAAAACAGCTTCCTCCCGGCAGAAATGATTTGGCCGCCTGTTGTGCTACGGGCTGACGGGGGTGAGCAAGAGAAGTTCAGTTTCACTGCTCGCTGAGAGCCAAGATGGAAGGGGGTTCTTCCTAGTTTTAGTTACAACGAGCCCAAGAGATTTCATAATGAATCTCTGTGAAGCCTCCTAGCCAGACCTCCCACCCAGTGCCGTGGAGCAAATTCTGCGCTGAATTAATAGCAAAGAAATAGTCCCTTCTTCAGGGCAAGGAGGTCCAGCCCAGCTGAAGTCAATGCTAGATGGAAAGGGAAATCTTTTGCTACAGAACTTTTCTTTGAAAGAACCAGAAAAGCCTGAACAGGGTATTTTATGACTGGAGAAATGCTACAGTCACCAGCGTTTGCTGCGGTGCCTGTTAAAGGTCACTGCTTTGCATCGCAGCGAAAGGGGAGCATCGAGGCTGCTGAGGAAGCAGCACGAGATACACTCAGAGCACTTGTCATTGCACCAGAACTGATAGAGATGGCTGATCACATCTGTGTTACTACTTTAATTAATCTCCCTATGTTCTAGCAATAAGACAAGATAGTTCTCCAGATTAAATCTCAAACTAATGTCATGGCTTGCATTCGTTATCAAATGAACACAGCCAAGACTTTAGATTTAAAGCTCGTTGTGCGTCTCCCAGTTAATGTTGGGAAGGAATATTTTTAACCGCTCGGGAAAGCTCTGCAGCACTTTGGTGCCATGGGGTGATGCTTTGGGTGGTGCCAGCCCCCCACCGCTGCAGCTCTGCTGTCTTCCAGAGCTGACGGTGCAACTGGGGCACCACGAGAACAAACACCCTCTGCAGATGGGAGACTTACAGAGACTTACAGAGATAACAAAGCCGAGGGGATTAGCCCCTCCTGGGCAGCCCGGCCGGGGGGTACCACGCTCCCCGGGGCTGCCGTGGCTTCGACGCCTCTGCGGGGAGCGGTGCAGTTGGCAGCAGCCACAGCCCCAGCGAGCGTGCCGCGCCGGCGGGAGGAGTTTCACATTAGGGACGTCGATGGTACTGAAGTTTGTGATTTCCTTATCTTGCTGTCCTCACCTGCGCTGCAAGGTTGTTGGACCAAAGGCTGGGTGATGCCTGTCTCTGGCGTTACTGCGCTACGCGCACACGGGTGCCGGGTGCTCTTTGCCTTTGCCCCGGTGGGACCATAAATGCAAAGAATGAAAACGATCCTTTGGTGGAGCAAAGGGGAAAAAAGCTTTGACTGCCTGCCTAAGTAAAGTTCACGTTTTCCATCGTACCCTTCTACAGCAATCCAAAGACGATGAACTTAGCATCCAGTTGCTCAGCTCCGAACTGCTGGATGAATTTAAGGTAAGAATTACAATTTTTATTTAAGTCCCTTATCCTTCTTTGTCCTTCGGTCAGCATTTTATAAGAGAGGAAGCAGAGTGTAAATCGGGGCATTTCCTCACGTCACCCAAGGACAGTTCTCCAGCCGAGCAGCAGCACGCGTGTCTGCGGCAGGGCTGACGCCTGGTGTGTCCCCCCCCTCCGCCCCCCCCAGCCGCAGCGAGCGGCGCTAACGTGCTGCGGGCGCTCTGACCACCGCCGCGATTTTGATTTCTAAAAACACCCACGCGCGCGCTGCCGGTGGCCGGCCCCAACGCGGTTACCTCCTCTCGCCCCAGGGGAGCTTCGGCTGCCAGTCGGTGTCGGAGATGATGCGGTTCTACACGGAGGAGGTGCTGCCCAGCGCCAGGAGGACAAGCGCGCACCACCAGCGGAGTATGGACGACCTGGGCAACCTGCTGCTGAGCCTGAAGGCAACGATGAAGCGCTGTGTGAGTGGGGCTCAGCATCACGGGGCGGGGGGGTAGGGAGGTGCTGCGGGGAGGCAGAGCCAGTCCCAGAGCAGCAGCAAGGTGGGGAGCGGGTGCTGGGTCTCCCCAGGAGCAGGACGGGTGTCAGGATGGTGCGGAGGAGCAGGGCTCCAGGCAGGCAGACCCTGGTAAGGATGGGGTTTCTCCTACCCCTGGTTCTCTAGGCTTTCAGCAGCTAAAAACCAACGATTCAGAGGTTCTGTTCCACTTATTCACAGCCAGCCCCTCCTAACAGGGTCTGGCTGAAGAGATAAGGGGAGGGTGGGCAGGGGGGTCCGTCCCTTACCTGGGTGCAGGAGCAGCGTGGCTCTGCAACGACACCTCCCGAAACGGCGCCTGGCGCAACTGTGACCCCATCGCCTGCCGTGGGCTGAGTCAGCCGGGACCAAGCCGGCACCGCGGGGCTGCCATCACCCAGCCGGGGCCAGCAGTGAGGGGCACTGGGCTGGGAAAGGGCTCGGGGACCGTGCCCGGGTCCTGCCGTGCTCCTTTCATGGGCGTAGGGTGCAAAGCAGCCACAGTCGCAGCGGGGAGGGGAAGATGGAGCGCGGCGGCGAGGAGGGGGGAGCCACTGCGGCGCACCCCGGGGAAGGAAACCCGTGTGGTTGAAGCCGTTGCTCTTGTTCCCTTGCAGCACCGATTCTTCACGTGCGAGAAGAGGAGCAAAGCCATAAAGCACATCAAGGAGACGTTCGATAAGGTGAGGTCCCCGCTGGTGCGGCTGTGCTGAGGTTGGGAGGAACCCACTGTCCCGGGCGGTGGATTTTACTGCTGGCTTCAACTTAGGACAGGGAACAGAATCCAAAAAAAAGCCTTTAATTATATAAATGCCTAAAGCAGAGAAATCCAGAGAGCGATGCTCAGAGGAGCAGCCGGTGGGTGCTCCGGAGGGGTAGGGCAGAGAAGCTGGAGAAGTCGGTGGAAGGAGAACATGTGTAGGGATTGTACTTCGCCTAAAATTGCCGCATTCGGGCTTAAACAGACTTGGCTTTCACCTGCAGATGGACGAGAATGGAATCTACAAGGCCATGGGAGAGTTTGACATTTTCATCAACTACATTGAAGAGTACTTGATGATGAAGAGATAGAAGTGAAAACGCCCCCGGGTCTACACCTTTCACACAAAATCCTGCTATTTTTTTCAGAAATCACTTTAGGCTGCAAGGGCACAGGAGAGATGAAGTCATCTCAGGGTTCAAGTCAAGAATTACAAGTCAATAACTCTGAGTTTAGTATTGTATTTAGAAGTTATTTTTTTAACAACTGAATTTAATATTTATTACTTTTAATACCTCGGTGTTTATGTTTACAGTATGTTTCGACGGAAATTGTGAGGAGCTTGTTAAATACTATTTATTGTTTGATATTTTAATACTGTTTATGATAGTGCTATTTCATTCATAGCTTCAAAACACAGCGTTCTTCTGGGGAGCAGGCAAGGCGCAGAGCTTATCCCGGGCGCAATTTCACTGAGCATGGTCGCCTGATCAGGAGCAATTAGAATCACAGCATGTGTTGGGTTGGAAGGGACCTTTAAAGGTCACCTAGTGCGACCCCCCTGCAGTGAGCAGGGACATCTTCAACTAGACCAGGTTGCTCTGAGTTCAGCTCCGAGTTCAGCAATGTTTAATTTTAAGCAAATGAGCACTCTCCTCCTGTTCTCTCCCTCTATTTATTTACGCCATCCAATGTTTTTATGCATAACCATGTCACTCTCTCCGATTCTGCCGTTGGAATTAGGCACTGAAATATTCAAAATTGTTCCATGGCCTCTCACTGAGCAAAATAACCATAAACGTAACCGAGGGCAATTTTTTGTCCTGTGCATGGAAAGCAACGTGGAGGAGGAGGAGCTGCACTCCAGTGAACATGCGACCATGCCACAGCAGTAGATCAGTTAACCCCAGATACCTCTAGACTTCAGCCTATATATTAGTCCAGATGAGAGAAAAAAAAAATAGTAGTAGGAATGAAATGTTTGGTTCTAATAGAACTTGACTTAAATATTGCTAACGGCTGACTTCCAGCGCTGCTGGGTTGGCCACTCTGCACTTTCAAAAGTTGATCTTAATATTTTCCAGTCTTTGATTGGGTTTTACTTGCTGTTTTGCCGTGTTTGTTTTTTGTTTGGTTTTTTTTTTTTTAGAAGTTAGAGGATATTTAATTAACCACCATTTTAGGGTGGCTTGGGTAATTTGCATTCAAATTCATAAAGCTGCACACAACACTGACAATATTCGGGTTTGTGTCATTTCTAATCCTGCGGGCGAGGCGGGGGCTGCAGCAAGAGCGGCGTCGGTGCCCCCGAGAGCGGCTGATTTTCGGGCTCCCCTTCTCCCTGCCCAGCCTCCTCCATGCCCCCATGAGCACCACGGGACACTGAGCCAGAGAAAAACGCCATGACCCACAGGCATTTACTTCTAATATTTAGAAGTACCAGGGCACCAATATGACGAAACACTGTCAGTCTGTTGTTTGCTTTGTAAGTTACCACTGAAGAGAGGCTATTTATACTTGATTTATTCTATTTGGACATTTACGGTGACGGAAGGGCATTCCTGCTGGCGGCCTGCCCACACGGGAAGGGGTTATCCCAGAGCAAGGGCGGCCCCGAGCAGGAACGCTGCGCCGTGGGTCGCTCCTTCTGCGGGAAGCAAGCGGGTGGCATCGGCTCAAGGGCCGTGTGGGAGCCAAACGCCGTAAAACTTAATTTAAGCTCCTTACCAGGACGCATTAAGCTGCCGTTGAGCCAACTCTGTACTTGTTTTTTCCACCAAACGCCTTGACTTCGGTGCTGTAGGAGAAACAAGGACGGCCCCAGACCTTCGGGCAAGAGCCAAGAGCATCCACAGCTCCGCTCCGGTGGGGTTTGCATTGGCAGGGGGCACCTTGGCCACGGCTTCTGGCACCATGTGAACTTTGGCATGTTTATCTGTATGGAAAGAAATCTTTTATTTTGGCTAATAAAGACCTCTTACTGAGTTAAAGCCTCTGTTCCGCTCTTGCAAGCTGTTAACAGGGCTGTAAATCAGCAGCACACAGACGCTGTGCCCAGCGTCACCCTGCTGGGGAAGAGCCCAGCGGGCACAGAGCCAGGCGAGGATGCACCGAGGACGCCTTGCGTGCGTTAATGACCAGGGAAGTGAGAAGACCCGAGGCCCTCACATTTGGATGCAAATTTCTGACAAAATTGGCTGCAACAAAATACCTGCCAGTGATTTCTTACTGGCCCCGAGGTGCTCCATGGGTCACTCCAGCCTCTAACCCCAGCAAGTGTTTCAGCCATTGCCCTTTTCAGAGCAGCATTCACAGTTAAATAACTGGTTACGTGCCCAAATGGCATCGATAATCAGCCGGGGTTTAGCATCCCTGCCCTCCCCTGATTCATAGGAGACAGCACTGCTGCCTCTATCTACCGAGATGTTTTTAACGTCACACTTGCTCTCAGCCAGGGTGAGCCCTTGATCCTAGATCAGATAGCAGATACTAGTTAAAAACTAGACTAATACGAATTAACAACAGAACTGCTTGCTTTTTCTCAGGCTGGGAATTATGCATCTATGCACATGGACCCGTACGCACGGCAGCTGGATCCCACACAAAACTGAGTGCAGATGCACGCAGGAATTCACAGCTCGGTTACAAATAAACCCAGAATTCAACCAGTATAACCATTTCCAAACTCCAGCTCACGCCGCCCGCCCGGCGCGGCCACCGGCAGGTACTCGCCTGGCCACCTTTCTCTTTCGCTTTCGAGCCTCTTTCATTTTCACTGCTCTGAGCCCCGTACCCGCGAGTCCAGCAGACCCCAGGTGTTTGTTGGCACCTGGGGTTTCTTTCCTCACGGCATTAGAAACAAAAATATTTTCAGTTAACACAACAATTTCTAAGTCTGTTTCTGCCCAGGCTTCAGCCTGGTGTTGGTCAGTGGAATTGATGAATTAGCCCGTGAGATTATTCTCGGTAAAAGCTGCACTAAGCACTGCGTGAAGCTTCACCCCAGGCAGATCCGCGTGCTCCCCGACCCCTCGGCATGTATTTTCATCCCTTTTATATAACTTTTCTTCCATGGGGAGGTAGGAGACAGCTCGGGGCAGGAGCCTGAGGACCCTCATGAGCGAAACCGGTGCCTGGGCTCTGCCCTGCATGGAGAAAAGGGCAGCATCAGCTCAGCTGTGGTGAGTTTTTCAGTAAAGCTCAGTCACTCTGGTTAAAGTAACCACAGGAAGGAAGCAGATGGGATGCCTCTTGCTGTACGGAGAATGAAGGTTTCCAGTTACCTGATGCTACAGGAGTTGTTTGATTCTGAAGAAAATACAGGCAGAGCAAGTCAGCAATCTGGATGGGACGGCTGACGTCTCATCAGTGCGGGAGAGGAGCTGGCACAGGTGGGAGACGCAGGTCCGCTCCTCCCAACCTGGGTTGGGAAACTGGAGGGACTGGGAAAAGGTGCTGGAAGGACTGGGGAAAGGTGCTGGAGGGCTCCCAGGCAGGGGCACAGATTGACTTGAGGGAGAGAGAAGCCAGAACAAGGGGACATTAAGTGCTGGATCACCATGCAAGCTACACGCAAAGAAGTCTGTGCCATTTGTCACCAAAACACAGGGATGTTTGCATCATGACACAGTTCTGGTGGGCAAAAGCACGCAAACACACCTCTGACTAAACATGTGTATAATCTTCAAGAAGTTATAGGAAGGGAAATCCCAGCAGAAGCCATCTGGGCAACCAAAGGCAGCATCTACCATGGAGAAATGACATTTCCAGTGGAGGAGCAACCACCATGATTCATTTCTGGCCATGTCCTCAAGTAGTCTTTTTCCCATTGCCAGGTCAGCCCCATCCACAACAGTCCCTTCCTGACAGGACGCACTGCCTAAAAAAAGGCAAAAAAAAAAAAGGGAAAAAACCCCCAAAGGGCAGCCTGCAGAGCTGAGTGACCCAAGGCACCGTTACAAGTCATTCAAGTGACTCATGACACCTACCTCAAACCCAAATCACAGCACCAGCATCACCCAGCTCCTGCTCGTGGCATCTCACCAGGCTGCGCCCTGACCTGACGCCTGCTGCACGTGTCAGGTGCGGGCAGCAGCTCTGCAGACTCCCCCTTGGGTCCCCACGTCAACTAGCACATGCCAAAAACATCAGCATTTGGGGAAAAAAAAACACCACCAAAACATTGAGACAACAAGAAGGACACGGGGCTGTTGGAGCGGGGCCGGAGGAGGCCCCGGAGATGCTGGG
>VWZL01000833.1:881698-895486 GCA_013396915.1 Stercorarius parasiticus
GGCACTGGGGGGGCTTTAAGGTCCTTTCCAACTCTAACCGTTCTATGGTTCTACCTTTTACTACAGCAGCGTGATGCCGTGGCAGTGAGCTCTGCCTGTGCCATCAAAGCCGACTGACGCAGCGGTGGGCGAGATGAGCTGAGCCGAGGGCCGGAGCGCTGGGCTGGGGCTCAGCCCTGCCTTTGCCGTGCCATACCCCACCAGGGCTGGGCAAGCCGCAGGATGAGACCCCAGGGACAGCAGCCCCTCTGCAAAATGGGACAGTGCTCCCCTGCACGTCTTCTGTGTGCAGCCTTCTGCTCCTCCTGCAACCCCGAAAGCTGCTGCAGTGGGAAGCTGCGTGCCCCGCTGTGGTGCGTTATCCCCCATCACTTAATGCTGATGAAGTTCCTGCCAATCTCAGTGTCAGTCTCGGTGTTACAGTAACAGCAGACGACTGTCACATAGATCAGAGATGGTGGTTTTCAGTTTTGTTTTGTTTTTTTTGTTTTTTATCCCACAGAAGCAAACTGTTTCCTTGCCAGGTATCTCCTTCCTGAGGGCTCAGCCCACTGCCTGATCAGCAGCCCCGGTACCGGGAGCCTGAGTCACTCACCCAGCCCCGGACGCTCCTGCTCCTCACCGGGCGCTGCTAGTGCCGCAAAGGTTTCCCTCTGGTGCGGGCTGCATGGGGTTAAGCCACTTTTGGGGTTAAAAAAAGAAAAAAAAGTTTAAGTATTAAACCCTAGAATTGGAGATTTGGTCTAAATACAGAGAAGGAAGATTATCAGAGCTTCAATTTCCTGAGGAGTGGTTGCACTGCTCTTGGGGAGCAGAGCATCACCATCAGGCCTGAAACAAACCCGCCGGGAATGGCATGGCCAATCCAGCCCATTATAACGCAGCCCACATTACAGAAAAATCCCCTTTCTGGCTCCCAGCACGCCCCATGGGTCAGTGCCGCCAGTGCTGCTGCCTTCAGACAGCGACGCCAAGAACCACCGCTTTGTTTTCATTTTCCTCTTTAGAAAGTCCGCTCGGTGCTCATTCAACAGAAGCTCCATTTGTGGTTGAAATCACATACTTCCGACTGCCCAGTGCGGGGCAGCAAGCCCCGAGAGGTCCCTGTGGCACAGAACCGGTGGATGGGCCATTGCGGCCAGCGAAGTCCGGGCTTGCCTAACCGCGCCGCCAGGCAGGAGGGGGTTTCATGGTGAAACCGGCTGAGCCGCAGCAGATGAATCACTGCGAGCGAGCGCCAGAGCAGGCGCATTGGTGATCGTCCCCACTGCCAGCAGCATGGCTTTTGCAAGGTGCTTCCACTTTTTCCCCAACCATCGGAGAGAATCCCAGCTCACAGGAAGACGCAAGACCCAGCCAGAGAAAAGAGAGTGCGCCCAGGGTTTGCACAGGGAAGAAGTTAGTGGTTTCACAAATGCTTCAGTTTAATTGCGGCAGCTTGCGCCCAAGCTCACACGCACACGGACAAAACGCCAGAGGACTCCAGCAGAGCATCAGCCGCTCCCCGGTACATAAGCAAGTTTCACTTCAAATAAGGAACACGTCAAAAGCAGCAATACATGAGAGCATCTGCTGCCTGAAGGAGCAGTTTCTTCTGCTTTTTCTTTTTTCTCTTTAGAACCTTTCCTGAAAGCCATAAGCACCCTTGGGCTGCACAGTGTGTACTTGCCGTCCAGAAAGCAATTAAACTTCACAGTCATCTCCTGTTGGCCAACACGGGCAGGGCAGAGGAGCTGGTCCCAGCTGAGCTGGTGGAAGTGTCTCTGAGCGCAGCAGGGCAGACACAGACGTCTCCTCTCGTGGGCTGGATGTGGGGAGCAAAACCCCACTGGCCTCTTTCTTGTAACAGGGAAAAAATGCGTCTCTTGGCAGGAGGAAGACAAGCACCTTCTCCGGGACCCTTCAGCCTCCCAGGGTGCCACGAGGACCAGGGACGCAGCTTTCAGTGGTATGAGAGACCTTAAGCACTAAATGGGCAAAATCAAAACAAGTAAACTCTGTTTTAACTATTTTTAAATTGCAACAGCTTTCAGAACTTTCCTGATTTCGGTTGTGGTTATAAGTTAATGCTTGTTATTTAATTTTAACTTGCTGCACCACGTGGCTCGTGCCTCTCTGTGGCCTAGATTTGAGCAGCACGTGACTGAAATTGGGGCTTTTGTCATGAAAAAGGTCAGGAGGAGCAGCGAAAGCGGGGCAGCGTGCCCCAGCCGGGCACAGGCGTCACCCGAGGGGAGCGGGGGGAAGCGGCCCCGGCTCCGCAGGCTGCCACTTTCTTATCTCGACTGCACGTGGGTGGCGAGAGCCTGACTAATACTGGCTGCGGGAGGGCACGGGATTACTAAAGCCGGGAGCGTGATGCCCACCGACACCCCGCTCACCGCAGCCACGCTTTCGGGTGCTGGGATCCCAGTTCTGGGAAGGGCTTGTCTCCATCTCCCAGGGTCAGCATCCCGTGGACCCACCAGGCCACAGCTGGGGGGCAGGACACCAGCCCCGAGCATCCCTTCAAGCCCGGGGACCTGGCACATCCCACCCCTCCCCGTGGGGCTCCACTTTCAGTATTTTACCAAGTGAAATCTAAGCCTGACGCCTATTCATCTGTGCCCTGGCTTTCCCGGCAGCTCCGGCTGTCTCATAGTGAGAGGTGTGCAGGGGCACGTGCGTTTCGCCCCACGGCGTGGGGCCTGGCACAGGGGCTGCCCCGCTCTCGGCAGTGCCAGGAGCCCCTTTTTGGTCTCAGCATGGCGGGGGTGGCGAGCGGGGCTCCCCCAGGGACCGCGCGTGAGGCTGCCGAGCAGGGGCTCTCGCTCTCAAGGAGCGGGGACAGCGGGTCAGTGGGTGCGAGCAGCGCGGTCCCACCTGCGCCCCTTGCAGGGGACAGACCCCAGGCACCTCAGGGTGGGAGCCCCACACCGCCACGGGTTATACAGGGGCCGGCCCCGCTTCTCTGGGAAGTCAAACCACCGTTCAGCTGTCACTTTGTCCCCTGCAAAAGCTCAACCCTCAGTTTTCTGCAGGCTACAAAGTTTGAGGGCAGATGATTCGGGAGGAAGGGTTTCACCAGCTGCCCCCATATCCACGTTTCTCTCCCCTAACACCGTGCAGCAGAGTTGGTCCTAGACCTTTTCTGAGCTCTGTGGGTTCCCGTCATAAACTCATCTATGCTCCAACAGCATGGGAAGATGCAAGGCAAATAGAAAAAAAGAAGTGTAGGTTTGTAGGTTAACACAAAAAACGACACAACAAACTGACAGGCAGTAAGGCCCTGTACCTGGCCGTTTCCACCCTGCTTCGCCAGCCTTGTGGTTTACCAGGAAGGGTCCAGCATTCCAGAGCAGAGCTTCAGGAGCCACCCGTCTCCCTCTCCAGGTGCAGCACCAGGGCAGCGATGGGAACACAGAGCCCAGCAGCCCCACGGCTGCAGCCCACACGCCCCATCACAGACTCCCCCGGGTAACGCGTGTGGGCATCCCGGTGGGACGAAGGGATTCAGCCCCGGCGCACGAATCCGGAGGAAGCATTGCACCATATCCACTGCTGCCGCAGACACTGTTAAGAGCGGAAAGCAAACAAAACTAAGTGACAAGAGGGGCTATGGGATAAGCAAAGCCAAGCAATTCCCTCGGGTGCACCTGTGGCTGGTGAACGGGGGTTGTGTGGGGCTGTGGAGACACTTAGGAGCCATGTGGTTCTCAGAAAGGTGCCTGGTTTCAGCGAAGCTGCGTTCCCATGCGGTGTGTGCTGGGCTCTGCCGCCAGCCGAGCCCCCGGCGCGCCCCACCGCCCGCCCAGGAGCCCAGCACCTCCTGCCTCCGTCTCCTCCGCATGCGAGCAGTTTCGCAATGAGTAAGGACTGGTTACCCTCAGCAATGCAGAGCCCCACGGCAGGCTGGAGGAGCGGCCGCTTAACAGGAACAGCGGCCGCTCGCTCTCCCCTTTGCGCTGAATCGCTTTATCCTGACACTTCCTGAGGCTTTGGGAAAGATTCGGCTCCTGATATTGAAACTCAGCCTCAGGGTGGTTCACAAGAAGCAGCAGACTGAGAACGCGATGCCACAGAGATGCACCGTGACATTTTTGGGTCCTCTCCCAACTGGCAATCCATTAATTTGTGAAAGAGCACGGTACAGATGCACTGACTCACTCTCGGGGCTATGAGATGAGGATGCAGAGGAAAGGAAGGGAATTTGTTGAACTGGTTCCCATCCATGCCAGCTCTTCGGATGCTTAAATCGGAGTGCTTCCCTGGGCTTTCTGATGGAAGAGGAGCTGGAGATTCCAGCCCACAATATAGGTAGAAATCCTCAGTTGGATAGGGGTGGCAATTCAGCGGTTTAACCCAGCCAGTTCTCATTTTCCACCTCCGCCTTCTCTGCTCTGCCGCCTTTTGCCTCTTGGCAGGGTCTCTCCACCATTTCATCACACCCTGAAGCAACAAAATAGTCATCTTTGCTCCAGACAATGGAGCTGGACTGCGAGGTTCCTTTTCTGGCAGTAATGCCAAATTTCATTTTTTCTGAGCTGAAACTTCATTTCCTGACTCTGTCGCAATGCTGACCCCAGCTGCTGCCACGGGCACATCTTGCACACCCTCTCCATAACCTGCTCGCGGCTTCCCACCGCGGGGTCAGCCAGAGGAACAGCTTTGCCTTTCCTGGTTGGAAAAGGTGCTGCAAGAGTCTAGAGCTGGATTCCTGTGGGCCTGTTCTAACCTAAGGGGACAATTTCTGGAGAGCACCTTACTATTAGTGAAAAGCACATTTGTTTTCCTTGGCACCTTACTTTTACAGCTGGGTTTAAGTTGTCAGCCATCCCTGCCTGCCATTTCGCAGGCTCCAGCAAGCACGCAGCAGAATCCCTCTAACCCTGGGTTCAAGCGAGCCTGATGCTAACAGGTCCTTTACTAACGTGGCATTTTAGAGCATTAAGCAGTTTAGCTGTGTCAACTCGCTTCATCCCAACTCCGCAGCAGGGAGTCCTGACAACCCTCCGATACGCCCGATCCCAATCCTTAGAAAAATACGACCACCATCTGATTTTTCGCAGAGAGTTTTGCTTTTCTAAACTGTATGGCTTACCATCAGCTGTACCTGGGGTACAACCCGACCCAGGACAGAAACACAACCGAAGTCAAAGCCTACTTGGCCAACAGAAGATTGCAGTTAGCTTCCAGTAGATTCAGAGAAGGCTTGCAAGCATGGTCCATGGAAACATGTCTACTCTCACACAGAATCACAGAATGGTTTGGCTTGGAAGGGACCTTAAAGATCATGGAGTTCCATCCCCCCTGCCCTGGGCAGGGACACCTCCCACCAGACCAGGCTGCTCAAAGCCTCATCCAGCCTGGCCTTGAACCCCTCCAGGGATGGGGCATTGACAACTTCCCTGGGCAACCTGTTCCAGTGCCTCACCACCCTTAAAGTAATGAATTTTTTCCTGATATCCAATCTAAACCTACCCTCTCTCAAATTGAGGCTGTTACCCCGTGTCCTATCATTACACTCCCTGATAAAGAGTCCCTCCCCATCCTTCCTGTAGGCCCCCTTCAGGGACTGGAAGGGGCTCTAAGGTCTCCCCGGAGCCTTCTCTTCTCCAGGCTGAACCCCCCCAACTCTCTCAGCCTGTCCTCACAGCAGAGGGGCTCCAGCCCTCGGATCATCTTCATGGCCCTCCGCTGGACCCGCTCCAACAGGTCCATGTCCCTCTCCTTCCCACCTAGACAATTCTATGATAATCCTTGTCAGTAGAGAACGAAGGGCACCGGCAAACCAGCAATGATGCACAACCGCTCAGCGCTCCTCTAGCCTCAATTGCACAACATCCCTTCCTGTCGCGCACACCCCCCCGGGCCCCGAGGACAGTTAGTCCTCCTGGGGCTGTCCGGGGTTGACCAACACTGTGGGAGAGTGGCAAACGGCCGCGGTGGCCACGTCTGGAGGAGGGGGAGCGTCAGGGCCGCCTGCTCTGCTGGCCTCGCCTCCGCCCTCGCAAGAGCAGCAGCTACTTCTCGCATCGACAGACGAGGAAACAGATCTTCGTGATTCATCTCCCCGGCAGCAGCAAACACCAATGATCTACCTGGAGCAGAGCCAGACTTTTGATCAAAACCAATCCCCTTGATAGTGAAAAATGTTATATTTTTTTCCTTAGCAGGAAGTTTGCTACTAAAAATAAGAAGGTGGGGTGAGGAGAGAGGGTTTATTTTCCTACCAACTACTAAAAATTTAAAGTGTTGCGGTGAATCTTTCACATATTCCTTCAGAGTCAGCAGGTCACACGTAGAGTCCCTTGATTTTGTGTGACGCGTTGGATGCCAACACCATAGCACATACGTACACGGATTACGTGATGGACGAGGATGCTAAAAGGTTACGCTAAATCTAAATTCAAGTTGAATTCTGCAGCTTCAGCTCCAAAACAAGACACAACCATTGGCACAAACCACATCCTTTCAGCAGCACAGGATGCAGTTGGACACCCGAGAGCTTTAATTTGCGGTGCGAACTGGTCAGGCGGGAGGGCTGCGGCTCGTTCAGGGCACCCAGCCTGGTGGCACAGGGGAAAGGGGGAGCATCAGCTCAGCCGGGGCTCCCCGGAGGTGAAGGTCAGCCCTCCCAACCAGCTCTGTCTCGGAGTGCTCTGGACACGAGGTGTGGAAAGGAACCTGCCCAAAGGCTCTCCAGGCCTAGGTCCAGCCATGGCAGGAGGCTTCCAAGGATGTGGCTAAAACGAAGGCGGCCCAGTGCCAGCACCACAGGAGCAAGGGCAAAGTCACAGGTCCCGCAGCAGCACAGGGGTTAGCAAGGAAAGAGGCATCAGGGAGTTCAGTCATTACCCAAATGCGTAGGAGGACAATGGTCCTGAACGCTCCCAGAAGATCTTAAATGAAGTTCAGAGGTAAGTCCTGGACGGTGGGAACTCTCAAGGAAAGAAGCTGCATGCTGCTTTCGTCATTTTGCTCAGGCCCAGGCATCTTCTCTGTCTAGAGCTACAAAATATAGCCTTCAAAGCCCAGGGATGCCCTTTGCAGTCTCTCTGTGACATTTCTCCAAGCTGTAGACAAGCGCAGGGTGATGGCAGAGCAGTCTTTGGAGGAGGACTGTACGAGCAGACACTGGGGAGGGTGTCCAGCTGTGCGTCCCGGTTCTGGGAGGGAGTAGGAGCGATGGCCAAGGAGCCCGCTGCTGCTGAAAGAAGGGACACTGAGGCACACTTTGGTGGAAGCTGAGCCGGCCGGTCCCTCGTGCGGGGCTGGGGGGAAGCACGCGTGCCTGCGCTGCCACGGCACTGGCCCGCCAGAGCAGCCTCTGTTCGTCATCGTCACCCAAAAGCACTGACAGTCGTCACCAGGCTCCAGGTGCTGGGTGTGGGATTTCGCTGCCTGCACCACCGCTCCTGGCTTCCAGTCAGGCTGGAAAGAGACTTAGCAAGAGAGACTCTCACATGCTTATCTCATCGCCCTTTATCTCGGTGGCTCATCTTCGGCTTCCAGTTGAAATCAGCCATCTACGCCTTCTTTTAAGTCAAGCAAAGGTCAGGATGAACCGTTTGACTTCAGTACAGGTGCACAGAGACTGCAGTGTTGTTATTTACCAGCTGGAGCTACCGAGGAGGAAATTAAGACCTTCACAAATTCAGCTCCAGACAACTTCATCCTCTTTCCAAATAACTTGCAGTTTCAAAGCATCTCCACTGTGAAAAATGGGGAAAGAAGAAAGCTTTATTCAAGGCGCCGGTCTGCCCCCGGCACACAGGCTGGCAGAGCTGCTTGGATTCACAGCAGCCGCTGCCCCAAGCGTGGAGAGATGGGTCACAGCATCCTCCCTCCCCAGGGAGCTCCCTCGGCCGCAGAGACAAACCGCGGAGTCCCAGGAGGAGGAAGCCCAGATGCGACAGATCCCGGGGGGGGCAGAGACCCTTACCTGTATTTCCCCCGAGCGATGCACCCTCTCTGCCCGCCCGGCAGCGACGGCTGCTCCAGCACCGGAGCCTCAGAGATGGGGCTGCAAAACCCCGTCGGCTAAATGGGGCCGAGGGAACTGGAAATACCGCTGTGAAACGACAACAGTGGCAGTACTTAGCTGGCTCACGAGGCAACACGGGATCCACCCAGATCAGGAGGCGCAGATATATCCCGTGTGAGGACCTAACCCTGCAGCAAAGCGCTGGAGAGCCCGGGATACCCATATCGTGGCTATGGGGAGCTGTGGGATACCTGTATCATGGGTGTGGGGAGCTGTGGGGGGCACATCCCCCTGTGTGGGGGTGCACTGGCTGCTCATAAACCCAAACCCGCTACACTGGCCCCAGCCCTGCCCAGAGCATCCCTGTGCTGCCCCTGCCCCACGTCCCCAGGTTTCCGTACTCCGCTCCCACTGCAGCTGGCAGGGCTCGCAAAGAGACGTGGCCACCATCTCCCGCATCGGTGCCTCATTCAAGAATTTTATACCCTGGCTCCCCTTTGAGTGTTCTTCCCACGCACGATGCATAGCATCAGTCTCGTCTCCCTCAAACAAAGCCGGGTTCCTCCACGCTGCTTTTTTCATCCTCACCTGGCACCGCTGAGCAAACGGCGCCGAGCATCCCCCAGCTCGCACTTGCCCTCTCCTCTCTCCTTCAGCCGATCTATTTACAGCGCTCAGCAAACAGATCTGCCTAAAAATTTTGCTTTCGAACCTGAAGCAACAAAATACCGCCCTGCATGAGCAAGTCTCTGTTCTCACCCGACGCCCACACTGACCCAGCGATTCCTTTTAGTATCAACAGCTTCACAGAAAACAGACCTCCGTTTCTATCCACCTAGACAGACGCTCTGAAAGCGCTGACAGAAAGGAGGAGTCTGGCGTGCTGCGGTGAGCGCACGGCCCCTCCGCAGAGAGGTTTCTGCTGGGGCGGGAGGAGGAGGATGACACCGTGCCCACCCCAGCACTGGGAGCAGGGACACGCGGGAAAACCCGGGATGCCGCGACCCCCAGAGACCTTCTGTCCGCTACCGGCTTCAACGCCAATGCCAAACCGGGGGGGGTTCGTGCAGCCCTGGGAGCAATCCCCCACCCTGGGCGGGCGGCGTGGGGAGCCAGGGGGCTGTCGGTGCCCCCTCCGCTCTGCTCTTCCCTCCCCAAACCCAGACAGAAAACATTTCAAGCCGCAAATCTTCCCCACCGGAGTTGAGATTTGTGTCAGTAAGCACTGTGATTTCCAGAACAGGCTCTCGGTAGTAAAGGAAACCCAAACCTCAGCCCCCCCCACCCCGAGACAAGGTTGGGGTTTTATTATTAGGATTATGTTTGTTTATAAAAATTTTTTTTTTTTTTCCAAAACGTTGAACCTGCGCAAGCCCGTCAGAGCTAACGGCAGCTGCGGGCTGAGCCCCTGGAAAAATCTGCCCGTGCTTCACACCTCCCGGTGCCGCGCGTGTTTGTACAGTCCGCGTTTCCGCTTCGCTCGAGTGAACAGCATCATGCAAACGGATATGATTTACTGTTAGTGTTTTAGGTATTAACTCACTGTTTTGGAACTTGGCAGCTAAAAGAAACAACTCCTCCCTGCTTGGCTGGTGTAAGTGGGATTAGAGGCGGTCGCCGAAGCTCCTCGTCCATCTCCAGCTCCCGTCCCGCAGCACCTCTGTGGGATTTGCAGTCATTCCTTCCCGCCCGGTGGCTCAGCAGCATCCCGCGGCGGCACTTCTCGGGGCGGCTCACGTACCTGCCAGGAATAAGATGAACGTTCCTCAGCTTTCCCTGCTCGACTGACCCACGGTCGGTGGCAGCACTGCTCACCCCCCGCCGTTAAAACACCTTCTTAAGCAGAAGCAGCAATGTGACACCCTGTAACCTCCCTCCAAGGGGCACGGCCTCGCAGTTAAGGCAAAGATGGGACTTTGGTCTTGGGTTGCAGCGCCAGCGCAGTGCACAGACCCCCCAGCTCCAGCCTCTCCTGCCTCCGTCACCCCCCCAGGGGTGGTGGGAGGTGACACCTCGACAGCCCAGCCCCATTTAGCCGCAGCTCAGCATCGTTGACGTGTAGAAAAACACGACACGCAACTCCAGCCTGATTTCTTCCCCCACCCATTGGATGGCGAGGACGCGGGAGCATCCAGAGCACACAGGTCTGGGGCCCATCAGCCGCAGAGCCAGACCTGGCACTGCCTGAATGGAACTGGGCTGCTCGGCCAGAAAACACACCCTGGGGCTTGTCCTGCCCTGTCCTGCCTGCAGGCGACTGGGGGCCACCACAGAGGTCACAGCATGAGAACCTCAAGGGACAGAGGCAATATGGGATGCTCAGGGTGAGGGGTCCCACAGGGCTGGGGCCACCGATGCACCTCGGGTCCCCACCGATGACACAGGGCAAGCTTGCACTACCCCCAGCTCTTCATGAGGGGAATCACCTAAACCTGTGCAGGGACCTCCCAACCTCAGAATTTGCAAATGCAACACAAAGAGATGCAGCCTACCAGGCTTTTCCGAGACAGCTCGAGTGTTTCCTCCCGACAGACAGGCCATCAAGCCGTTTGCCAGAGACCGGCGTGTAAAAATGCCTGTTTAAGCACTTCTACATGCAGAAGAGCGCGCTCACGTCAGGCGGCGGCAGCTCAGCCCGGGACCCCGGCAGCTCCAAGTTCCACTTTCAGCCTCTCACGGTACACTTTGTGCAAACGCCGCTGCACGGGGCGGGGGGGGAACGTTTTGCTAACTTTGTGAAATGACAAAGGCTTTTCAGTCAGTGCATCTCCAAACCACAACGTGTGCCAGCAGTTTTAGCTCGCTGCCGGCCCACGGCTGGGGCTGGGAGCTGACATGTGGGACCCACAGAGCTGTCGTGGGGACCCTCTCCCTCCAGGCTGCTGCTCCTGCCTGCATCCCTCTGGCAGCCACCCTGCCTGCATCCCTCCTCGCAGCACCACTGCCTGCATCCCGCCCGGCAGCCCCCCTGCCTGGGCTCAGCCAGACCCGTATGCAACAGGGAAGGTGNGCATATCTAGCATTTCCAGGTCACCAGGAGTTGAGGCACGTGGAGAAACTCAGAGCTCCCAGGGCCAGAGGACTTGCAAGGAAGGAGGGGATTCATGTACCGCCCCAGGACGTGCTGCTGCCGGATCAGCCAAAGCTCTGGGTCCTTTGGGGGCTGATGCTGTCCCCTCCCCACCACCCCCTGCCCTCTGGTTCCTGTCCCTGTGCCCCAGATCTGCCCCGCTGGAGGGACACGTTTTAACGGCAGCAGCGAGAGGTCACACAGCCGACTTCAGTGGAGAGACGCTTAAAGCGAAGGCATGAAGGAAAATGTAATAGGACCTACAGAAAAGGTCTGTCTGTCCAAAGCGGGTATCGCAGCCTGGGCTGTGCAGACCCGGGGGTCCCAGGCAGCCTGGCAGGGCGAGCAGGTCTTACCTGGGACAATGCAGGGTCCTCCCAGGCCAAGAAACACTCGAAGCGACGGCTTGGATGAGCTGCTCAGAACTGGGGAGATGCTGGGGAAGCCCCCGGGACCGGCCCCACTCTGCCATTCGCATCGGGGGTCCCACACAACACAACTCTAGGGTCTGGTGCACATTCCCATTCCAAACCTGATGGCACGGAAGCGTGAGCTTTGGAGCAGATTCAGCCCGAATTCTGCCCAGATGTGGATTGAAAATACCCCTGGGTGCTCCTGCAGGCGGGGAGAGGAAAGCCTCTTGCATCCCATCCATCCCATTGAACCCAGCAAGAGGCAGCGAGTGAGCCAGGGCTGAAGATGTGGTCTGACCACAGGAGCCCCCAGTAACTGGGGGGAGCATCAGGCGCCCCCTCCATCTCACCACAGCTGGTCCAAAACCTCCATCGTCTGCACCACATTCCAGCCGCAGGCCATGTGCATTACAGGGTGCACATCCCACCCCACATCTCAAGAGCCCCAAAAGGCCCAGAGGTACCTGGGGCACCGGGAGCCTTTCCCAGAGGAAGAAAGGCTAGGAAATCTCCCCGCTCTGGCGACCGTCCCCACATCCCCATCCCCAGCAGTTACTGACCCATTCCAGGACGTGCTGGGGCAGGACCACCAGCGGCTTCTCTCCCAGGATCTCCTGCAGCCCCGCGTCCCCACTGCGGGCTCAGCGCAGAGCCTCGGCGGCGGCAGCGCGCAGCTCCTTCAGCCAGCGCCACCAGCAAACGCCGCTCCATCGGTCGGAGCGAAAGGAAAAGTAACCCAGCTCCAAATGCGAAATAATGAAACAAATAATCAGATAAAGCCCTTTGTATCGCGCGCTTGGAGCCTTCCTGCTCTGTGGTTTGGCACAGCTCGTGGGCAGCGTGCCCGTACCCTCCCTGCCCGGCTCAGCTCAGGGGCTGCAATCTCCCCCAGGGGATGCTCGAGGGTCCCCAGCCGGGGGTCAGAGCCCAGCCCCGAGTCCCCCAGGAACAGCCCCACATGTAGGAAGCAGAAAAGTGATGGTTTGGAGGCAAGCGACTCAACTGGACTCATCCAAGTCCCCGCTGCTGGACCTGCACATCCCCACACTGCCCACCCCGGCAGCCCCTCCACGGCTTCTTCACCCCTGGGAGGAGGAGGAGCAGGAGGAAGGCATCTGGGGATCTCACCATTTCCTCCTCTCCCGCGGATGCTGCCGCCCGGCACGGGCTCAGCGGCCCCGCAGCCACAAACCCCAGCGCGGCACCCACTGCGCGCTGCGGGGCTGCCAGCACGGAGGTGACAGCGGTGCCACAGCTGGTGGCAGCCCCGGTCCCCAGGGCCACGCGTGTCCCAGTGCCCGCAGCCGGGCCGCGATGCCGGATGCGCAGTTCCCCCTGCCGGCACCCGGGCGCAGCGCCCACGGCCATGGTCACACATCCCATGTTCCGTGTCCCACGTCCCCAACGCCCCAGCCTGCGCGGAGGCACACATACCGGGGAGGAAACCCTATTTTTGCAGCAGCCAGGACAGACACGGCCACAAGATCTCAAGCGACTGTCCCCAAGCTAAGGGATGCTGCAAGGACAGAAATACTGTGTCCCCGGAGGATAAGCCGGGGGAGCTCAGCCTCTTTGGTGGAAAAAAGAGCAATTTCAAGCCATCAGGAGAGAGGCCGCCCAGGCCGGAGCACCCGGGTGTTTCTTCACGGCCACACAAGCAAGGAAGAGAGACTGGGTGACGTATTAAGTGTCTTTAATCCAAAGGACTGAAGAGCAGACTGGGAAGATTAGTATAAGCCAACAGACAAAAATAAAAAAAAAAAAAANAAAAAAAAAAAAAAAAAAAAAAAGGGATAAAAATCGGATTTTAAAACAAATTAAAATTCCATACAGTGTCTAAAAGATCACCTAAAAACTAAACATTGCCTTAAAAAAATTTTTTTTTTCCCCATTCAAACACATTTAACGCAGTGAAACATTGTGACAAATAATAATAATAATAATAATAATAATTCATGGACTAAAGACTTCGGAGCAGCCATCCTGCTCCTGGGAGCAGGGGGTTACTCCCAGCCCCCCGGGAGCTGGCAGCAGGAGCTGCCCCCCCAGCAGAAACCATGCCAGGGGATGGGGGGGGGCAGCACGACCCCCAGCCCCGGCCAGGGAGGGAGCAGCGCTGCCGTNCAGCGAGACAGACGGCGTTCACGGGGAGAATCAAGGCTTCCAGGTCAGGGAAGGGTTGGGGGGGGGGGGGTGGTGTGTGGTGTGTGTGTGTGCTTTTTTGGCTACCGTGCTTTAAAAACAGCAGTTTTCCAGGGCAGCGAAGCAGCCCAGTGTCCACCAGGACCCCACACACACAGCAGGGCTGGGGAGAAGGCAGCTCTCCTTCCCCGACCCCC
>VWZL01000833.1:896973-922035 GCA_013396915.1 Stercorarius parasiticus
TGGTATAAATGTCGAATTCCATGCGCTTGATATAACAGTCTGTCTCTTTTTGTCTTTTTTTCTTAAAAAATATATATATATATAGTTATTGCTTTCTCAAGGGCCGGTGGGCGCGGGGCACCCTCAGTGGGGGAGCGCGGCGGGCTCGGTGGGGTTCGCTTTCTTCCGCCTCTTCATCAGCAAAGGGTTCGAGGAATCTTCGATTTTCTTGATCTTGATTTGTTCGTAGTCCACTCGCATGGTGGCCAGCGCGCTCGTCATCTCCTCCTGCGGGCAGGCGGCACAGGCAGCGCCATCAGCAGAGCCCTGGCAGGCACAGCCCACAGACCCCACCCCGACCCCGGGCGCAGGGGTCCCCCTCCGAGCCCCCATGGGAACAAGTTACGGCGGGGGCTGAGGGGCCCATCACCAATTTTTCCAGCCCCATCCCAAGCATGGATCTCCCCGAGAGCCAGCACGCTCGCACCAAGCCCGAATTAGCCCGAGAAGGCAGAAGCGGACAGTCCCCCGAGGTCACCCGGGGCGCAGGGCGTTGCAGACAGCAATGGGGAAAGGTTTTACCTTCACGTCCTCCCACAGATCCTTCTCCTCTTTCAGCACGCGGCTGGTGTGCAGCGGGGTCTGGGGCACCTGCATGGATTGCTGCCGAGAGAGCCGAGGAGCATCAGCCGAGAGCTGCAGGCACCCCATCCGGTCCCCATCCCTGCCCCATCCCCTCCCCATCCCCATCCCATCCCGCTGCTTCACCAACCCTGCAACTCACCATGATCCAAGGGTGGTTCATGAACTCCGTTATCGTCATGCGCTGGGTCGGATCCGTCTTCAGCAGGTTGCGGATCAGTTGCTTAACTGGAAGGGTTTGCGCAGGGCTGGGCGTTAGCAGGTCCCGGGGTGGCCGTCCCCATGCTCCGACCCAAGCCAGAAGCCCCAAAACGCCTGCGCGTGCCTCCTGTCCCCTCCGCGCCACAGACCTCACCCTGGTCAAACCCTTCAGCCTCTCCAGCAAAGAGGTGAAGAAGCTGCTGTATCCCTGAGAAGCGACCCACGACATGCCCAGGGTTTCCCCCCCCACAGCCTTCGTGGCGCTGCTGGACACAGGGCTGACCCCAAAGGGAGACCTCAGCCCGGAGACAAGCTGTCACGGGGACCACGTTTACCTTCCTCCGACACTTCAGACCATTCAGGATTGGGAAACTCGTACTGGCCCATTCGGATTCGCTTCTTCATGCCAGGTGAGATGGCCAGGCCGTGGTTGGAGTAGAAGGGGGGATACCCGCACAGCCTGCGCCGGGAGAGGGAGCAAAGTCAACGCGTCGCCCCAGAAGCCTCCCCAGCAGCGCCCGCGGGGCACAGGGCAGTGCCAGGAGCAGGAGCGGTGCAGCTGGGAAAGGCTCAGCCCCGCCAGCCCGCAGACAAGCTCGGAAGCTGCATCCCTCGCATCCAACCCCGGCGGGATGGAGAGGGACCCATCGGACTTACAGAATGTACATGATGACGCCGAGGGACCACATGTCACAGGACTTGTCGTACTTCTCAGGGCCAAGCACCTCCGGGGCTGGGAAAGAGAGAAACAAAGTCATGAGTCAAAGCGGCAGCACCAGGAGAGAGGGATCTGACCGTCCCACGGAGCCGGCAAAGAGCCGCCCGCGGCTCCGTGTGCTCTCGGCAGCGCTGCGGCACAGGCTCCAGCACGGCCATGCCAGCAGCAGAGGCTGGAGCAGTGCAGGGTGGGTTTTTTCAGTAAAGTCTGGGGTTTTTTCCCCCCCCTCCCCACACATATTACTCTTTAAATAGAGCTAGCACTTTACTAACGGCTAAAGTTAAGTCAGGTGGCATCTGCGTGGAATACAGCCCCGACCACAGCACAAGGGAGGCTGCAGCAGGGGTCTGCAACACCCGCACCGCGCTGGGAGCGGCCGAGCAGCGAACACAGCACCCACCCGCACCCAAAGCGGCCCCCAGTCCCGAGCATCCCAGACAGGAGCTGCCCTCAGTGCCACACTGCGACGGAGGTGACAGGCTGGATGCGGAGGTGATGGGCTGAGCACGGCAGCGTCCAAACCCCCGCTCTGCCCTCCAGTCCTGCAAACCCGCAGGCTCAGCCCCGCCCCAGCCACTTACCCACGTAGTACGGCGTGTAGCACGGAGTGGCCAAGGAGTTGTGGGTGGTGGTTTCTTTAGCAAAGCCAAAGTCCGTGAGTTTTAGCACAGCATTGGGTCTTTTGGAGGTGTACAAGAGGTTTTCGGGCTGTGGAAACACAAGGCAGAAGTCAGCAGAAGAGCCGGAGCAGCCGCGGCGTTGCCATGGGCCATGGGGGACTCAGCACCGCGGGGCAGGCGTGCAGCGTGGTACCTTCACGTCCCGGTGTGCGATGTTGATCGAGTGTAGGTACTGGATGGCTTCCCCAATGCTCTTCATTATCTCTGAAGCCTCTGAAGCAACAAAAAAAGTCATCAGAGCCTTTATAAGCAAGTTAAAATGAGCACAGCTCCTAGGGCTACTCTACAGACCAGGAGCCAAAGTGCACGGCCGAGGCCAAAGGGGTCTTCTCTATCCGTGCCCTTTCCAAGCAGAAGCCCCCCCCGCCCCCAGCCCCATCACCCAGCCCCAGGTCGGGAGCCTGCAGCAAACGGGAGAGGAACTCCCAGGAGGAGGGAAGGGGCAGGCTCCAGCCGCTGATCCCAACACCCAACCGCACGAGCCCCAGGGAGGGGCTGACTCTGGGGTTGGGGGGCTGAACCCGCCCCCAGCATCGCTAGGGACCCCAAATCCGCAGGGAAATCAGCTGGGAAAACTGTCCCCTGAGGGATGTGGGGGCAACAGGCTTGGGGTTTTGGGTTGTGTGGACAATTTTCCCGGCTGCAGGAGCAGAGGGGATGAGGCTCATGAGATCTATGAGAACCACAGGACCTGGTCTCCATTTTTTGGAGGGGGTTGGGTGTTTCTGAAGGTGACTGAAGCTCCTGCCTGTGCTGGAGTGGGATGCACAGGGCATGGGGGCACCTAAGAAAACATCTCCTAACCCTGCTCTCAAGTGAGGGTGAAAAGCAAGGCCACTTCCACATTCCTCAACCCCCAAGAGCAAAACCCCGCTGGGGATTCCAAAGAACGACTGAGGAAACGAGCTGGACCAGAGACACTCCTATAAACAGCATGAAATGGTCCAAAGACGAAAACCCAGGTCCCCACAGGCTCCATACCCCGTTCTGTGAAGGCCTGGTCTCCCCTGTCTTGAATCCGGCTGAAGAGCTCCCCACCGTCCAAGCTGGAAGAGAAGCCGGCGGCATTAGATGCTGCAGCATCAATTTCACACCAGCACAAGCGGTAACGAAACCTCCGGTGCTCAGCCCGGAGCTGCACAAGCTCAGCAAGAAACAAACCCCTTCCCCATCCAAGCCCTCGGGTCGGTGCTTCTGGGCACGGGGTGTTTCAGAGCCTTCCCCTTCCAGAAATGAGCAGGGCAGAGGCTTCGCGCTGGCGGCGGAGACACCGTCTGCGAGCGGACGTGGTCTGCCCACCAGCCCACAGAAACACATTTACAGTAAAGACAACGAACGTGGCGAGAGCGCTCCCGGCACGCTTGGCCTCCTTTAGCTCACGAGCCAACCACCCCGTGCTAACCCCGCGCAGAAGTGCTGAGCAAAGATCGCGGCACGGGCCAGGTGTCAGCGGCGCCGGCACGGGCTCACCGATGGGATGGGGGAGGCAGGGACTGAACCCCGCTGCAGCAGAGCAAGCTCTCGGATAAGATGCTGGAGAAGGACAATGGGAACCTTGGCGTGGTTCCCTCCCCAGCCAAAGGCTCCCCAGGTAGCCTAAGGAAAAACTTGGCTCCAAGAGAGATCGGGGTAATTCTCCATGAGAACAGGGATAACAGCGCTTCCTGTCCCTGCCTTATCTAACTGGAGCAGAAATGGCTGCTGGCTTTCCCAGCGCAGATAGCATCTCCTGCCAGCGCCCTTGACATTCACTGGACATCTGCGATACAGATAGCGCGCAGCTGCCGGGGCCAACCGCTGCACGGAGCACGTGAGGAGACAGACACCGTGCTCACGCTGAAAGGCAAATGCTGCTTCGTGACTGGCGTTACCCGCAGCGCATCCCTCGGACGGCGGGGAGCTCCGGCAGAGACACGCCGCAGGGAGCTGCCGCTGCCCCGGGGACTTGTTTCCATTCAGCTACCGCTTTTCTTCCCACGCGAGCAGATGCGCCGCACAAACCTTTGCTATCCCCAGCTGCCCGGCGTCCCGGCGCGGTTCTCAGAAGCCTCTGCCCACACCAGAGCCGCTCAGGCGGCGGCCGCACTGCCTGCCCTGGCGCTGCTCGCACCCGCTGCCCCCCCAGGCAACCGACCGGCTTGCCAGAGGAGAGGTTTTGGCAAGGAAGCTGCATCAAATCACAGCTGCGGTTGGGATGTGGTTTCAATACTTTCCCCTTCATTCCTCCCTCCTCCCCAGGTTATATCAAACATCTACCCGAACCAGAGCCGCTCAACTGCTGCTGCAAGAGCTGCAGCGGCGGCGGTAGATGCACCAGCCCGGCGTGGCTGCGTGCTGCCCAGCTGACCCCACCGCAGGCTGACAGGGTGCCAGGAACCGCTGACTACCCCAACTTTCAATGGCCAAAGCAAGTTTGGTTATGATCTATCTGCAGCGAGAACCACAGGCCTGAAGCCTCCCGACAGCTGAGCGAGTTTTCAGAATGACTCAGAGCCAGCGCAGCTCCCGCCGTCCCTCCAACGCCAGCAGTGCGGCATCTCTTCCAGGGTTTCCATCCCTGCGGCTCGCAGGCTGCTCCCCCCACCACAGCATCTCCCTGGGGTCCCCAGCACCCCAGGCAGGGATGCGGGAAGGCGCTCACCCCACTTTTGGCATCACCCTCCAGGGCCACGGGTGCTCCAGTGGGGAGAGCCCACCCGCAGCGGCGCCACCGGGGACTCACCACTCCATGACGATGAGCAGACACTTCCTCCCCTGGTAGAGGTTCTCATAGACATCCATGATGCGGACGATGTGCGCGCACTGCGATGCCCTCCAGTGCAGCTCCACTTCCCTGCGGGCCTTCGGACAGTCCTGCAGCATCTGCGGGAGAAGCCAGACCCCGTCAGCCCTGAGCCCCCCCCGGGGGGAGCCGGGCTGCTGGCACAGCAGCCACCTGGAGGAGACGCAGGGCGAAAGCTGAGCGTGGGTGCTCTCTGCCAGCGTGGGTGCTCTCTGCGGGTGGCACCCAGGCGAGCTCCGGCGTGCTCTGTGCAATGCCTCCATCCCCATCTAGTGGGAAGAGTGCGAAGCCGCCCGTCCTCAGAAGCTTTTACCCTTCCAAGGCTGGTAAAAGCTTGTCCCGGCTGCCTGCCACCTCCCTGCCCTCTGAGATGCCTCCCTGCTGCCCAGCCAGCCCGTGCCACCAGCAGCAAGACATCCTGCAGCATTTATAAATAAGCTTCTGCACACCGGTACCAACACCACTGCACCCCTGGGGGCCACCAAGCATCCCTGCTCTCCCCTTCGCAGCCCCCTGGCAGCACCTGCTGCCCACCCATCACCTCCCACCACCCTTCTGCTCCGTGGGACTGGCAGGACCCTCCTGCTCTGTGTCCTTACGCACAGCCTGGGCACAGAGGCACCCTCCCCGCGGCTTGGGAGGCCACCAGCACCCAGCCACACGTGCCCAGGGAGGGGACAAAGCAAACAGACAGATGTTCCCTAAATAGCAGCTTTTCTCACAAGCAGCAGCAGCTCTTTAATGGGGCTCTCGCCCTTTCCAGAGACAACTCTCAGTTCCCAGGTGCAGGAAGGATTTGCTCGTCTGCCACAGACTATTAATTACCATGTTTGTCAGGATAAACAACCAGCCTTAATTATTATACTCCTAAATATAGATCAACAAACGTGTCTATCTTGAGCATAGTTCATTTTCCTTCCTGTCTCCGGCAGCTCCCGGGGCCGGGCTCGGCGAAACACCCTGGAGCGGGTCTGCACCTCTGCGCGGCAGCGGCACATGGAAACGCATCCCACCCCCCGTGTGCATCGGCAGGAGACAGCTGGTTTGCTCGTTTTACCAATACAGACACAGAAATGTACCTCTTGCCCCTCTGCCCTCTCCCGGTCGAGCTCCCAAGCTGGCTGATCGCTCAACCGGCAGCAGAGGAGCATCAGCCCCTGGGATGGTTCCCTGGCCTGGACCAAAACGGTGCCCAGTGCGTGGCAAGGACCACTCTGCTGCGGGGGGGATGTCACAGGAACAAGGGTTAACGCTTGCTGCAGCCCCAAGAGACGCATGCTGCCTGTTTATAAGTGACACGCTGGCTGACGGCGCTCGCAGAGTAACGGCAGTTTGCATTCCTGCCCGCAACAGCGCACGGATCCCTTTGCCACAGGGAAAGGGACAGATAGGATGCGCGCTGCAGCCGCCCGCCCGTAACCCCGCTACAGGGGGGTCTGCTCACACCTCTCCCACCTCCTCAGCTCTCCCCCTTCCCGGGGCGCAGGAAACCCATGCCCGTGGATGGTGTGTGGGGTGGCTTCTGGCATCAAACCATTGGAAGCTCAGTGAAGGCCAAAATCACGGAATCACGGAATTTTTCAGAGTTGGAAGGGACCCCTAGAGATCATCTAGTCCCACTCCTTTGCTAGAGCAGGATTGCCCAGAGCACATCACTCAGGGCTGCATCCAGGCGGGTCTTGAAAGTCTCCAGAGAAGGGGACTCCACACCCTCCCTGGGCAGCCTGTTCCAGTGCTCTGTCACCCTCGCCGTAAAGAAGCTTTTTCTCGTATTTGATCGGAACTTCCCATGTTCCAGCTTGTGCCCGTTACCCCTTGTCCTGTTACTGGGAACCACTGAAAAGAGTCTGGGCTCCATCAGCCTTGATGCACCCTTTGCACAACATCATTTCCACCGACAGCCTCGGGGCACAAGGAAGACAGGAGGCTGGGCAGCCCCTCCTTGCTCCTCCATTGCTTAATTACCCTAAAAACCGGATCCTGCTGAATTTGAAGCCATAAGCCAGCGCAGTGCCAGCCGCCCCAGCAGCCGCGCAGGCAGGGAAGGGGCCTGGAGAAAAACTTGGCTATTTGCGGCTCCGCTCCGAGCAGCCTGGCGTGGGGAGCCAGGAAACTGAAGAGAAGGAAAAAAAAAAAAACAAAAAAAACCAAAACCAACACAACAACAAAACAATTTGTAATTACGCGCTGGGAAAATTGAACAGCAGGAAGCAGACGGTTAACATCATTCTGCACAAAGACAAACAGGAGATGCACAGAAATACACATCCAATTTTCAGAGGTCACTCAGAGCGCTTCTAAAGGAGCTTAATTGTGTTTCTAATGAACCAGGAGGCAGCAGCCTCCATTACCTGTACCAGCACAGCCCTGACGTTTGCTTTTGTACTCGGGCACCCGCCGGCGAGCAAACAGCTGCCCCCGTGCTCTCAAACCACCCCAGCTGCAATTCAGCCGCGGCACCCGCCGGCCGCCCCCCGCTCCCCCGAGGGACGGAGAGGCGATGGATGGAGCGGCCGCTCGCCCGGCTGGGAGAGGAGCAGATTAAGCCTTGTTAAGAGAATAATTTGGTCTATTGAGGAAATGTTCCCGCTGGCAGGTGACAGCGGCGCGACTGGGCCAGACGCAATGAGGCTGCATGGGGGAGGCCATTACTGCCGCAGGGGGATGCAGGAGGGACGTGGCGATGCCCAAACCATGGTAGAAGCCACCTGCATGCCCGGCATCACCTGCTGCACCCACACAACCTCCGTCCTGCCCTGGGCACAAAGTACCATCTCCCTGCGCCCCGGGATGTCCGAGCAGGCACAGGGGTGGCAAAGCACCGTTTGGTCACGGTCCAGGCAGGGTGAAGGCAGCGCTTCCACCAGTTTCTCCTCTTTAGGTGGGAGCCGACAGCTCCCTCCCCCTCCTCCGCTCCTTGGCCGCAGTCAGCAGTGAAACCACAGGCATTGCTCTGGTCACTGGAACTCCACATGGAATTTGGGGGTGTGCGGTGACACTGCCCGGGTCCCTAATTTAGCTCCGGTATCCAGGGCAGGCTACGGCTGCAGCAAGATTTGTATTTCTTGGCTTGCAACGGGGAGGCTGGGATGGGAAAAGCACCTCCTGTTTCCCCGAGGTTCAGCAAGGGTGAACCGCCCCCACCCCACCCCAGCTGAGGGGACCAGCCCGGGGACACTGAAGCTTCAGAGCAGCTTCAGAAGCAGGAGATTTTGCAACCGAAATAATCCAGAGCCCAACCAGAGTTAACTCTTCACACCGGGGAGATGGCAGCAGACGGACAACCCGCTGCAAACCCCCGCAGCTGCTCGCAGCTCAACTTTTCTGCCTCTGTTACCTCCTGTTCCCCTTCCAAGGGAGGGCTCCTTGGAGACCCAACTCCTCGTTATTTCAGATGGGAAGCGTTGCTCCCTGCTCGGCTCTCACTGGAGTGGAGGGCTCTGGCACCGCAGCGGGCAGTAACCAGATCCCCAGGTTACACAAGCGTCCCTGAGACAAGGGACAAGGACAGCGCTGCCGAGCAGACTCTGCCACCCTCTTTGAGCAAAACTACGTTTCATGCACAGAGGAGCCCTGTGCATCTCCCTTTGCGGGGGGACGGGGCGGGGTTAGGTGCTTTAGATGTTAGCTGTGTAGCCAGCACAGGTCTCCGAACCTCTTCTCATCATCAGAGCGTGCCTCTGTGTTTTGGTGTCCCTTCGACACCGCGTGGGACAGGGGACAGCCGGGAGAGCTGTGCCACCCGGGGCTTCCCACCAGGACATCTGCCCGCAAGGAAGGAGGGAGAGCTGGGAAAGGACCACTCCGCCCTCGTCACAATTAGGGAGGAAATTCAGCTTTCAGCCGCGTTCCAGCTCTCCTCGCAGCAGCCTGACACCGCCGAGATTTCGGCAGACGCCGTTTGCTGCCATCCTGTGCCTTGGCGCAGCCCAGCTCCCCCAACAGCCTGTACACGCTGTGAGAGAAATCAGTTACATGCAAAGCTAAACGCGCTCATTAGCGTCATTAAACCCCTCAAACCGAGGGCTCCGGAACTGGCCCCATCAGCGGGCGGTGCAGCCCCTGCCCCTGCATGCTCAGGGCCCCCCCAGCAGTGAAGGCTCCTGCAGCAGCTCCGGGATTTTCACCACCTTTGAAGGACAAACCCTGGAAGTGGATCCTGAACACAAACCAGCTCATGGGGGTGTCTGCAGGGGGACGGCACCCACCCAGCAAACCCAAACCCCGGCAAGCTGCCTCCGTGGCACAGAAAAGGGGCTGAAAAACCGAGCGGGCTCCTGCCGCCACCCCCGCAGTGATCAAAAATTAGCTTCAGCTCAAACAAAAGAGCTGGGGGCTCCGTCCTGTTCACTCGGCAGCACGTCGAGCTGAATTCCCACCCATCATCTATCTCACGCCGAGCGCGGCGAAGGCGGATGGGCGCGGGGAAGGAAGGAAGACGATGGAGAAAACAAGGGGGCTGGAGCCGCTCACGTTCCCTCGCCCACGCGTGTCCTCAGGCACCACTGATTCAGTCTCGCCGCCGCCTCCTCGGGGGATGATGCGCCGTGAATCACGGCGGGGTTCGCCCAGGAAGCTCCCTCCTCCGCTGGCACAGCAGCGGGTCCCCAGCCACCCCGTCCTGCTGCCCCTCGCCGGGGGCGCCCCCGCAGCCCCCAACGGTGCTGCCCCAGCCCCGACAACACGCTGCGCTCGCTCAGACTGGCGCAATAGCCCTGCGGAAGAGCTTGCAAGGGAGAACTCACCTCTCACGGGCAATTCCCATGAAAACTGAGGATGAGGCACACACCGGCATGCCGAGCTGTTCATTTTCCAAGGTTGCCCGTCTTCGCTCTGGCTCCACGCTCACCTCGGGCGCTCCAGCTGCTCTTGCAGGCAGGGTATTTTTATTTCCATGTGTATTTTGATCGCAGCCGCTTCACGGCGGTTCCCAGCCGAGCAGCACACGCTGCATGCCTCGCCTGTGCGGCACCCACCCCTCCGACCACCTCCTGCAACAGGACCCGCGGGAGCGTGGCCATGCTCCACACCGCCCCGAGGAGCTCCCCTCGCGCGCTGTCTGCGCCACGGGGGCGAAAATAAACTGTTCTTAAGTTGCAATAAAAATAAACCTACAGTAAGGAAAGGCAGGCTGTCACCCTCCCGAGTTATCAGCGGGGGAGCAGAGCAGAGGTTCCCTTGCCCAGTCTGCACACCCGGGCTCCCAGTTCCCCCAGCTGGGCTAGCACAGGGCAAGGAGCATTTTTTCCTAATAAAGCAAAAAGGATTCTCTTCAAAGGATTTGCCACTTCTAATCGTTCCACACAAACTAGTTGCCAACTGGCCTCAGCTGCTGAACACGTTTGCGGAGCCGGTGCTGGATGCTTTGCACGTGCTGTTCCCACCTCCCAGCGCCAGGAAGGCAAACCCCATCGCCCCCCCTGCCCACCCGAGGAGCCACGGCGCCGGGGGACCTGGATTCAGCTGATCACCTCCCACATGGCCTTTTTCTTTTCCATGGCCTTTAATGCCAGCACATTTGGGGAGCCCACAGGTAATAGCCCCACAGCCCCGAAGCTGCCCCAGCCTCTGCTGGAGGTGGTCGGGAGGGAGCAAGCAGCACAAGGGCACAGAAGCAGCAAAGCTTCGTTCCACTTTTACTGTTTATTAACTACGGAAGAGAAATCACGAGTCCCAAAGCCCATAAGAGGAATTATGTTACCAAACGCAGGGAAATTCGTGGTTCAGTCACAATGCAGGAAGGGCAAAACGTGCAGCCCAGGAAACCTCCCCCACACCATCGCGGCTCTTATGTAAACTTTTACATCAACCCCATCCCCGCTGCCGGCATCCACCACCACCAGCAGCGCCCAGTCAGAGGCGATGGGGCTTTCCTAAGGTCATTTCTGCTCTGTCCACCCACATGAAGCCACACAGTCCCTGGGTGAAGAGATTTAAGCCGCAACAAACCAGGCAAAAGCCTCATCCTCCTGTTCCCTTTGCCCAGGGAAAGGCAGAGAGGAGGAGGAGCAGCGCATGGGACCCACGGTGTGCCCCATCCTGCCTTGACAGGGTGGTATTCAGAAGGGTGGCTGCTGCTCCCGGATGGGGATGGCTTCATCCAGCCCTCACGGTTTGCAAGGCAGGACAGTACCAGCCACCTGGAAGGACGGCAGCTGGTGCCATCGGTGTCCGGGTGGATGCTGAGGCTTTCACAGTTCGGGCAGTGTGGCTGGCTCCACGCATTAGTGGCACCTCCGTGTACAAAAGGCCACCCTCCACGTTCACTTGCCTGAGGGAAGATGGAGAGGCTGGAAAAGGCGTCCCAGCCAGAGAGAATTATTCAGGTTAGACAGAGCTCCAAACGGGGAGCAAGCCTGGAGACGCGATTCATGCCGAGCAAACACAAACGGATGCACATGCTCAAGCCCCTCGGCCGCATTCTCCGAGTCTGAATTATCAGAGCGCTGGGAGGGAGACCCGGAGCCACCGCGGCGAGCGCAGGGAACGCTTTCCCACCAAGACAAGCCATAAGCCGGGCACAAAGAGGCTGCGTGAGAGNCAAGGAGCCCCACCGCACCGGGGCCTCGCTCGCCCGCAAGGGTTACGCAACCCTCGGTGCCCCGTGCGCTGCCACATCCCCTGTCCGCAACTCCCACTGGGGTCCCTGCCCACCAGGGATGCTCAGGACCCCCGGCCCCACGGCCCCCCCCTTCCCAAGGGCATCTGCTGAGCATTTCTTCACCCAGCGACAGATGCAACCGCTATTCAGCCTTTTCAGGCTGCAACAAAAGCCTCTCCAGGCACACAAAGGCGAGGAGCAGAAGAGGGGCCCGGGCTTAAATGAGAGCCACCTGCCAGGGGCCCGTGTCCCCCCCACCCCGTGCAATCGGGGCGCTGCCCCCCAGCCAGCCCTGCTCTGCAGAGCCCATTGCCCAGCAGCAAAAATATTCTCGGCACGATAATTTCAAGGAGATGAAGCTCCGAAGCGGTACCCGCTGTGGGTACCCAGGAGCAGCGCCTCGGATGCTGAGGGACAGGCCACCAGCGCGGTGGGGACATCGGGGACAGAGAGGCGGCAGGGGGATGCGAAACTCATGGGAAAAAGTCAAAGCAGGCAAACGGCAACAAGGCGGCAGCACGAAGCATCTCCGCTGACTCACGGCACCAGCAGCAGGCTGGAGCCGGCGTTCAATGAAGAGGAATAAGTAGTTTCAGCTTCACGTGTCTGAGAAAAAAATAAGATTAGGGGCACATCCAGTCCCAGGTTTTTGTTTTGGGATCATCCCCTACATCAGAAGCTGCACTGGGTTTTGGTGACTCACCTGCTGCTCGTCTCTCCAGGAGGCATGGGGGCTGGAGGAGCCAAGACCGGCCCAGGCATTAGCCATGGTTAGCAAGGTCCCCATGTCCTGCTACACAGGGGCACGTCCCCGGAGGTCCCAGGGAGCAGATCTGGCTGCAACGATGGAGCCACCACCCAGGCCAGGACCTCCAGGATCTCCCCGTGAACCCAACAGGGAGAAAGGGGGTGATGATGGCCAAAATGCCCCAGCCCAGCCCTTCCTACAGGCATCCGAGATGTCACCTCTGAGCAGGGAAGGGGGGCAGCCGCTCTGGGGCAGGGGGACGCTCGGGGACCTCTCTCCACAAACCAAACCACCGCATCCCCCCGCGCCTCCGCCAAGGACACGCTGCCGCCGCCTTTTATCCGCACAACACAAAGCGAAAGGAAAATAGGAAGCGGCGGGAGGGGCGGATATCTCCACGTGAGACATGGCTGCAGCCACATCCGCGCCACGCACGGCCCCTTCCCTGCCGCCTCCTCGCCAAGCGTCGGGGCCGGGGTCAGCTCCTCCTCCCAGCCCCTCCATCGCCAGATTTCCTACTGGAGACGACAAGCTCCCGAACGGAAAAGTGCACATATGTGCTTTTATGATAGGAAGTGGCTGATATTCGCAGGCGTGATTGATACAGGAGTAAACACTAATGTAAACCATTAACTCGGCGCCGACCTACGTCCTTTGCACTTCCCTCCCACAGGCACGGCTTGAAAAAACCCCTTATCGTGGTGCCGGCACCCTGGCTGCCCTGGCACGGAGCCGTGCCGCCTCCGCCAGCCCTCTGCGCCAGCCGGGGGCTCTCCATCGCACGTCGGACAGACCCATGCAGCCCCCGCCATGCAGCCCACCCACAGCACCGGGCGCCCCGAGCATCTTTTTGGGTCCCTTGCTCCACCAGCCTCAGCACAATCCTCGGGACAACCCTGCATCACCCCACCATCACCTCCCGCCCCAGGGACAGCTTTGTGGGGATTCCCCCCACCTACATCGCAGAACTGCTTTTATTTTTAAGACATGCCCACCCATTCCTTACTTTTAAGCTGGAAGTGATCTAGGGGAGGGGCTCGGGCCGCCTGCAAGCGGAGGAGCCCTCAAGCCCTGCCAGAAGCCCCACAAACACACACACCCCGCTTCCCGGCAGCTCCCGGGCTCGCTCTCGGCACAAAAATGAAGTTTCTCGGGGCTCAGCCCATGGGCAGGACCCCCCACGGGACAGACGGGCGGCTGCCGCCCCCTCCCAGCACAGCGATCCTGCTGCTGCCTTCCAACACGCATCTCACAGCAGTGTAAATAAATAAATATTAAAATCCATATTTAAAGAAGGAAAAAAAAAAAAAACAACAAACCAAAACACAAAGCCGCACTGAGGCCAACCACTCTTGAAGTACCATTCTTGCAGCGGTACGGCCTCGGGATGCATTTCCTCCACCAGTGCCAAGCCTGAGGAGGGCTTCATTTACACACCCTCGAAGGTCAGTGACGACAGCACGTTTTGCATCATTCTGTCCTTTCCTCAGCTGTTTATTTAGTGGAGTTTCGCCCTCGTCATGGGCTTTGTCAACACCAGGGCACAGCAAACACCTTCCTGAGATGAGGCCAGGGATGCACAGCCCGGCTGCGGTGCCTCGCCAGCAGCAGCTCTGCCTTTGCCGGGCGATTCCTGCTGGGATGCAGAGGAGCATCCTCCCACAGCCGGGACCCATGGCACAAAACCCTGGAGGCACCCGAGCGGTGCCAGTCTATCTAAGGGGTCGGCATCACACTCCTGCATGGTGAACCTGCACCAGGCATGGTGTGCAAAGTGGTTTGGAGGCTGCCAGGGCCTCAGGGCTGGGACTGTGGCTCTTTCCTGGGCGAGAACCAGCTCCCACGCTGGGTGGCCGCCGCTTTTGTTGACGGCGGGGTTTGTTTTGTGCAGGGGAAGACCAGGACAGGAGCGACACGGGGATTTCATAACACGCCTTTGTCTGCAGGGGCCCCGCGGCCACCAACTGCCCTCCTCCCAGCACCGCTCCCTCCACCTCTCACACGGCACAACAGACATAAAACCTCCAGCGCCATCAGCTCCGATGCAGCCGGATGCTGGAGCCCTCCTCTGGGAATGCTCAGGGCAGACACATGGGGCAGGGAGAAGAGCTGCTGCAGCTCACCCACAACAAGGCATGTAACAAGAAGGGATGCTAATGAAGGGGCAGAGGGAAAGAGGGGGATTGCACCCCACTGGGAGATGCAGAGCTGTTCAGTGGTACGCATCACCCACCACCCTCTCTCTCCTCCACCATCTCCCCAGACCCCCCAGGCAGAGCTGCTCACCGAGAGCCAGGGCTGCTCGTGGCTCTCCCTCACTGCAGCCGCCTGGCCCCGGCGAGGCTGTCCCTGCACTGCTGCTCTCCTCCTCCTCCTCCTCCTCCTCCTCCCATCGCACGGCTGCTGCGCATCCCCAGGACCTGCAGAAGAGCTGGTGGGACCACCCGTTTGCAATGAACCCACCCGGGTTAAGAGCCAAGCAACACTCCAGACCCAACATTTTACACTTCGACTTTACCCACCACAGCAGTTAGTGTTTTAGGGGAAATCCTGGACCTCGAAGCAATGCAATGAAAGGCCGAGAACCCTGCTGCCACCCCACGGGGCCGAGCAGGGCGTCCTTCGTCCACCAGCTCCTCTTCCCTCCGCACCAGCCATCCTTAAACTCTTTCAGCTGGGAGGAAAACACAGTTGTGTTTCTATTTAAGAAAAGCCTTTCTTTGCATCCTGCTGGCACCTCATTAAAGCTTGCAGGACGCGGTGGCTATTATTGGCTCCCTCCAGGCTTTCGGCAGCCCCAGGAGGCCCCACGGCACCTGTTGGCAGCAGCCGCAGAGCCCGGGAGGTTTGGTGAAGTTGGGATGGAGCCCAGACCACCAGCATCCCGGTCAACCCCGTAACCTCAAAATACCTCAGCCAACGAGTCCGCAAAGCTCAGCGCCGAGCGCCTGGGCACACCCACCTCCCCAAACACCCTCGGAAGAGGCACCTTCTCCCCCCGGGTACTCCCGAGAGGGAAACACGAGGCTGCTCCCACGGAGCTCCTGCCCAGCAGACAACAGCAAGGGGCCAACAGCAGAGATTTTACACTCTCCCCTCTTTTCAATACGCAGCAAAACCACCCACACTCTGGAAGAGACTCACTGATCTTCTACTGGATGCCCAGTGCCCCACTGCTAGACAGTGTTCACCAGCAGGTTCCTTGATTTCTTACCAAATACGACAGACAGCAAGGGCTTTGGACACGTTTTGCCTGTTAGATCAGAACAGAAAGGAGATAACAGGATAAAAGCAGGGAGAATTAAACAAACTAACAAAAAAACCTACTCCTGCAGCTACTGCTGCTCCCCTGGCAGGCCGGGTTGTTCATCTCGGGCATTCCCATACCCAGCCTTTAAAAAGAAAGCTCGCCCAACAGACTCCAGCTCCCCCAGGGCAGCGTTAACCAGGGTCCCCGAGAGCGGAGGCAGCCCCGGGGCAGGGGGTGGGCAGGGGAAGCTGCTCTCCCTGGGCTGGCCGGGGGCTCCCGGGTCCTGCTTTGTATGAATTTAAGCTTTTTCAATTCCACTTATTCACGAAAAGGGCTTAGGGCTGGGGGGAGCCAAAGAGCAGACAGGCCAGCCTTTGTGCAGCTCGGCTGCCTGCGGGCTCCGGCAGCCCCCACGTTCCCCCCGCAGCAGACCGGAGCACGGTGGCAAGTGTCAGTGCTGGCATTGCCACCAACCCCGTGGCCCCGCAGAGCCTGGAGCAACGCCTCGAGTCTGCAGAACCTCTGTTTTTTAAGCGAGAGAGAGAAATTAAGTCTTCAACGGCCCATATGAACATCACCCCCCCTGCGTTACTCCCATCTCGCCCGCGATGAAGTTCAAGGCTCTTTCCAAGGCTGCTGGGAGGGTTTGGGGTCGAGGTGGGTACAAGCTCCAGATGTTCATCACTGGTTAGAAGTTAAGTCCCTAAAACCCTCGAGGCATCACCACCACGTCCCAGCCGAACCCCCCTTCCAGTGACATTTGCCTGGTTGTTTCAGTGCAGTCTTTGGGGAGAAGGAACGTGAAAGGGGAGTTTTGGTAAAAGCCAGAGGTGCTTGACCCGCCAAGCACAGGCTGCCCTTACTGCCAGAGCCCAGCAAAACCGAGTTAACCGGCCACACCGAGAGCAGCCAAAAACTCTCCTTGCCCTCGCTGGCCGGACCCCGCAGGGACAGAGCCCTCCCTGCCCCGCAGATCCTCGAGGTGAAGCCCAGAAAAAAGGAATATCAGCCCAAAGCACTGCACGCTGAGGCACACGGAGAACATCACCACCTTCGGTGGACTCCCCCAGACTGCGGCAGAGGGGGCGAGCCATAGACCTGCTCCAAAGCTCCCAGGGAGCAGCTCCGGCTCCCAGCCCTCCTGCCCCACGGCCGCCCGGCAGGCGCCGGAGCTGCTGCTCAGCAGCATGCAAATACCGCCTTTTAATCCATTCATGAACTCCCTGGCATCTTACTCACCCAGGCTTCATCAGCCCAGTATTTGCATCTCTAACGACACGCACCCAAGGCCGGGCTGGTCGTCTCCTCTCCTCCAGCAGCCAGGAGCTGGGGAATAGGAGCACCAGGACAATCCCAAACCCCCCAGGACCTGGAGTGCTTCCCTGCTGAATCCCACCACCCACGGAGCATCTCCCGGCCTGGCAGGGACCTGCTCTTTATCCGTGGCTCTTCCTCACAACAAAAGATACTGAGAGATTCTTCCCCAAAGTGGAATAAGTAGGGAAGGAGGGAAGACATAAAACCACAGACCCTCACACTGGGAACAGGGTCATTCCTTGCAGGAAAAAGCCCTGAGGTCAAAAGCAAAGGCCTTGGGAAGCCTCTGCCGAGCTCCTGGGCCAGCGAGGGGGACGATGTCCTCGGCGGGAGCCCGGGCAGGTGCCGACCGAGGGCTGAAACACCCCCAGGCTCCCCAAAACAGCCGTGCCCCCACAACAGCACTGCTCTGCCCACGGCAAGGGAAGTATCCACCCTAAAACACTGGCTTGGCAGTTCCAATGACTTCCAGAAGATAACCTGGGTTCGAACATCCCGGCCAGCCCACCTGTCCCAGCACCGCGGCACAGCCACTGCTGCAAGAGCCACCCACGTTTTCTTAGCAATGTGCGACGGGCAGCGAGGTTGCAAAATGGCTGAAGAGGAAGAGGGAGTCACTTGAGAGCCTGGGGGGAGGACCGGGCTGGCGGGAGGAGGCTGTCACAGGTGACAATGGCTCTCGCAGCCCAGCCGTATCGGGAAGCAGCAGCTACAGGAGCTGCAGGAGCCAGCGCTCTGCAGGGGACGGGTCGCTGACACCCACAGCGGTGCCACCCGCAGGAGCCACAGCCCCTGGCTTTGTGCTACATCAAGTGGAAATATAATACGTTAAAATTGTTCTTAAACACAGAGCTGGTATAGGCAATAAGGCTGTCACTACTACTGACAATAAAAACACATCCCTGTTACCAGACCAGCTCCCCTCTGCTTTTTACTTTACTTATTTTTGTAAAGTAGGCTGAGGATAACGTGCGTACTTTCAGGTTTGTTTGGATCTGATTGCATCTGCTTTGCCCCCCAGCCCAGCCGAGATGCCCAGGATGCCACATCCCCAGCTCCGAGCCGCGCCGCTCGGACCCGGCTCCCTCCCGCACCCACGGGCATGGGAAGGGACGAGCTGCGGCTACTGGAATTGCAGACTGAGGGGACGCGCTGCCAAATTTCCACAGCAGCCCCAGCTCGTGTTCCAGCCGCATTTCCCTGAAAACACACATTTGGCAGGAGGTCCGAGGAGCCTTTCAGCAGGCTGCCCCAGCTCGGTGCCGGGCACCAGGGCCAGAGGGCGCCGGGGGGACAGCACTTCCGCACGCCCCACAGAAGTTGCTCCCACCCACGTCTGCCCCATGGAAACCCAGGAGGTGCCATACCCCTTGGGACAGGGACAGCACAGAGTCCCAACCTGCTGTTACATGGATTTAGCCTGTTTCATCATGAGAGGCGTATGGCAATGATGATGCCAAGCCCAATTTACCCTCCTCTTCTGGGGCCAGCAGAGCCGGAGAGGCTGAATTCGAGTGCCCAGGGGAGCCGGCTGCAGCCAGGGGCACACAAAGTGAGGCAGCAAAGTTAGTTACGATGACAAAGGAAACGAGTCCATCCCTCCGCTGATCCCCAATCTATAGCCCAAACCGGGTAAGGGTATCTAACGAGAGCAGAGCTGCAAAGTCCCAGCCTGGCTGGCAGCCCCAGGAACATTCAGATCTGGGCTTGCATTTTGAACTTTATCTCTAGTTTAGGCTACAGCTCGCTGGACCGCCAGGCACATAATCACATGCAGCCCTGACGCCGACAGCTTAAATAATCTCATTACATATGACAGCTAATGCTGTGCCAGCTGCAGACCGCTTGAGCCAAGGTGCTCACCTGCCCTCTCCGCTGGGAGAGTGTGGTTTGTCACAGCAAAGCAGCGTACCCACGTAATACCCTAATTCCCGGGAAGATGCTGTCATCCTCCCCGGCAGCATCAGACCGAAGATGGAGCCACAGCGGAGCTCCACATGCTCCCAGCAGTGCTCAGAGAGAAGCCACACTGCTGCCCCGTCCTGTATCACCCTCCCGACAGCAGGTACCGTCCCAACACCCTCCAAATGCCATTTTTGCGGCTCACAGCACCTCCAGCAAAACTCATGTTTCAGGTCCTCTCAGGTCAGGGGGATCTACCAGCACTCATGGGCTCTGGGCTGTTAGTCCCTTCCGCAGGCCACAAAGGAAACAGCAAGTTTATGCAACCATTAAACCGGCCGGTTGCTATAATCCCTACCTCAAATTGGTAAGGTCTTAAAAGGCTGAAATCTTTGAAATGGCTCAGCCACAAGGTATAAAGAAACAACAGCTTAAAAGGCTGTTACAGCTCTCCGCATTCAGACTCGCTCTTGCGTGCACCGCTCTAACCCCACGCGCCGCTCCCCATCCTGCTCCGCGGGGGATCGGCCGTGGAGACGGAGCCCTCTCCAAAACAAGCCTCCAGGGACCGGTCACGCACACAGTCCTCGTGCCAGAGCTGAAAGGAAAATAGATTTTAGCATCCTGCAGCCAAGAAAGACGAGGGGCAAGCACAGAGGGGATGGGGACCACTTTCAGTGGGATACGGGTCTCAGGGGCTTTTCAAATCCAGCGCCAATGTCACCACCAGGGATGACCATGATGCTCAACAGCTCTGGACCAGGCTGAAATGCTGACTCAACGTCACTGCCCGGGCTGAAAACAGGTTTCTTGGGGAGCGGTCAGGCAAAGCTGTGTTCCCGTTCCAGCCTCTGGAGCTGGTGGTGGGATCACCCTGGTCCTCGTGGATCCACCCTCCCTCCTCCAAACCCAGCCTGCGAGCACAGCGGGGTCACGAAGACCCTTCTCTTGGTCCCTGAAGACCTTCTCCTGATTCTTGCCTCAGGTCTGCTGCCTGCACCCCTGCCCGCAACGGGGAGAGGAGGTGAATGGCACAGGGCAGACGTGGGGGTGCCTGGCAAACGCGAGGCCCCGAGTGCCAGCCGGTGCCGGGCTGTGGCAGCCGCCCTCGCCCGCCGCAGACAGCCCCGGTGCGGCGGAGGGGAGGGAGGCAGGCAGGGAGGGAGGGAGGCAGCGCGTTATTCTTGGAAACCAGGAGGTGAGGTCATGCTGCCTGAATGCTGCAACTTGAGGCCAGACGCGCGGGGCCAGTTGTGCTTGGAGAGGAGCCTGACTTCTGCCACAGGCGGCCGAGCAAGGGCCGTCGGCAGGTCGGGAAGCTGGATATGTTGGGAGCTAGCAGAGGGAAAGGGTTTCTTTGTGGAGGGCTCTCTCCACCCAGGCTCTCGGTACAGAATGCGAACCCCAGCAAAAGGACAGGTTTTAAAATAGCATCTCTGCGGGAAAGCCCTTGGACCACCCCAGTGTGGGGCATGTGAGCCCACCAGGAAGGCTCAGGAGATGCCAAACCCGGAGCCACACTGATCCCCGCACCGCAGGGACCGCAAAACATCCGCTTGCAACCCTGCCACTCCTCCAGAGGCCTCCCACGTACCCACCCTGTAAACCCCGCAGCGCCTGTCGGGAGTTCATCCATCCCATGGGATCCCAGAGCGCATCCCGGAGGTTTCTGGAAAGAGAGAAGCCACCAACCAGCTCTTTCAGGCTCTCTGGGCAGGAACTTTCTGGGAGTTTTCATCACCTGTGCCTACCCATCGTCCAGCCAACGCGCAAGGAGAGCCGGCTCTCTGTCTGCACAGCTTCAAATTATTTATACACTGCTTTAAATGCCCTACAACAGGCAGCACGTGGCTGACACAGCCCAGCACCCGCTCTCCTGCTCGCTACCCGCAGGCAGAGCCGGCACCTCCCCAGACAATCACTGTCCTCTACATCAGGCTTCCCCGACGTGGGAGCTGGCAGATGGCAAAAGCCTCGTCGAAGGCCAGCGGGAGCTCAGTGTCAATGAAAAATTAATCATTTTACCTGGCTGTATTCGGTTATTAAATCACACACACACGCGGGGGCTGTATTTTCGTCCTGCAGGACAGCTGCCCGTGAAGGATTCATCCCAGAGCAAGCAGCTCAGCTCCTAAGCCCAGTACCGCTTCCGACAGGCTGCAAGACCTTCAGTAAATCACTGCATCTCAGTTCCCCACCTCTGAAAACGTGGGAAACACTGACCCTGTTTTGCAAGGCCTATGGCTGATGCCATTAGATTACTATTAAGAGGAAGAACCCCGCCACTTCCTGAGCATGTGTCAAAGCAAAAAACCAAGCCCCTGCTCCCAGGCCGTTATCAGTCCATCTCGGTCGTAGGCTTGACTGCTTAGAGCATGTCATGTATTTAGAAAAGATCAAGGCAAATCCTAAATTGTTTAAACAAACTCATTCCCCAAGTCAGTAGACTCCTTTGGTCAATGAGATAATAAACCACTGCCTTGGAAAAGTCCCAGTGATGTCACTACACTTTCCACAGCTTTTCAACCACGCACAGAAGACCACAGTGAAGATGTTTCTGGTTATATAAAATACATGGTAGAGTTCAAAACAAAAATCCCCCCCCAGAGGAGTACAGTAGACACACAGCAAGTTGTTTCCCAGGAGCATGAGCCCAGGATCTTCATCTCCTCCATCACTTAGGGGCTATTTTTCCAGCTGGATTTTCTGGGGGACAAAGAACTGATCTCAAATGAAGCTGCAGGAAGCCACAGGAAACAGGGTGCTTTGTTCCTCTAAAGGTCTCTGTAAAGAACCCAGGCCATGACAGCAGGGAGAGCACGAGGCCACCAGCGACACCCCAGCTCATCCACAGAGCTGCTCAGTATTGGCTACGAGACACCTGCCCTATTTCCACAACAGGCATCTTACAAGAGTAATAAACCACAGAAGTACTGGGCTCCTTCCTCCTTCTCCATCAGAGGAACCACTGCTGGCAGATTATCTGATGAGGCTGAGTGCGAGACTGAGTGTGTTTTGCAAATGTGCCTCGAAGCACCGAGGATGCTCCAGAAACAGGGCTGCTGGAGAGGGGGCAAGTTCGCAAGGAGTCTCCGTGGCCCCGCGAAGCTCTTCCAGCTCTTCCAAGCTCACCGATCCAGATGAGGATTTCCTGCTTTGAAGCTGGGGTTAGGAGTGAGGTTTGCTAATTTGTTTTAAAGCAAACCTGCTCCAGGAAGAGCTCCATCAAGCGATACATACAGCAGAGAAGAACTCGCCACCCGCTATTACTGGCCCCCGCTCTCTGGGCTGGCTTACCTGCCTTTTCCTCACCGAATTAGGAGAGCCAGCCATCAACCCAATATCTTGCCTAAAGATTAGTCTTAAAAGTGGAATTTGCGGTAGTCAGCCCCACCGTCGCAGCCTGCGTCACTAATGCCAACAGCCTAACCACAACGAACACCGCCAAGTCGGGTCAGCGGTGACCTACATACAGCAGGCTTTACAGAAATTACAAGCCTAATTTTGCCTCATAATAAATCACACCAAGGTACAAGGAAGAAAGGGCTAAGAAACCACCCAGACCTCGCATTTCAGTTCCATTCATCACCTCTCCACGGACTTTATGTTCCCACCCTGCAGTAAATCACTGCGCACCAAACAGGGTCAAGTCATGGGTGACTGGGACCATCAGTGGCCTCCTTCCCACCAGATAATTCAGGGATGCCACACGTCAGGTACTGCTCAGTGCGAAAAGATAGAATAAAATTAGTGGGGGAAACTAGCAAAATAAAAGATAACGATCTATAAGAAAAGCAAAGGAATATCTCCTGTTTTCACCTAGGTACTACACAGCAAATAAAACTCCCATCCATTAACTCGTACAAAGCACCATTTTATTTAATGATGCGTCTCTGCCATGGACAGTTGCACTGGAAGGAGGAGAAAATTGGCTGTAATATTTTCACTGCTGCTGGAATGGTGTCTCCAAGCTCACACTTCCCCCGCGCACTGAAGAGTTCTCTTAGGCAAAGTGACTCTCAGCAAAACCCTCACCTAAACGCATCTCTCGGTTTGGGAGAAAGAAGTTTAACAACATAATAGATGCTCACGATCCAAAAAGAAGCACAGCATAACCAGAAGACTCCGTTAATATCAGGGAGAGACACAGTTGTTTCCCTCCAGTGGAGGACTGCATTATTATACAAGATTTTGGAAAAGGAGATGTAAAGAGCAACGTTCCAAATGGAAAGGTTTGCTGCACAACCAAAGCAGGCAGCACAGAGAGGTTTCAGCTGTGGCTTCTGGCGATGGGCCATCAGGATTCTTTTAAGCATCATCTGAAACATGACAACTCGATGCAATCACTTCTGTGGATCCTGCTTTAGGTCATCTTTCCACACTGATGCAGCCCATGAGTAATTCGGATCCAAATACCTCTCCGCAGGTCTCGAACCGAGACGCTATCCCAGCTGCGTACCCGAGGAGGGGATGAAGTCAGCACACATCGCGTCTGGGGCAGTCGCCTCCGCCGAGTTTGGGCTCGGTATAATTCAGTATAATAACCGAATAACCCATGCCTGTAGCTCACCCTCACCGGGACAAGCCGGGTAAGAACCGGCTCATCCAAGAGCCCAAACTCACAGCAGAGCAGTTTTTAAGGGGCTGGAAGGAATCACTTACAGTAGCAGCTGTGCCGCTCTTCGGAAAGCCAGAGAGGCGTCCAACCGCCCAGCTGAATGCTCCTCTCTCGGCAGCCACGTGTGAAGAGGCCGGGGCAGGGGACAGGGAAGACGACCAACGCTTTTCCAAAACAGAGATTCAGTGCCGAATACACCTCACCCTCCCAGAGCCGCGCAGACGCTCTGCACCACCCTCCCGCGTTACAGCGCAGGGTCCCGCGCTCCAAGAGGGGCTTTTCAACGCGGCCAAGGGACCAATGCGGCTCATGGCAGTAAATCCTGACCCCACCTGCGGCACCGTGTGGTGTACGGGCAGCGTAACGGCACCAGCTCCAGGTGTACCATCGGGTATGGGCACAGTAACGGCACCAGCCCCCAGCCCCAACCGCCCTCCCCGCGCTGGGGCAGGGAGGAACCGCAGCACTGGGTCTCCTCTGCCATCCTTCCCCTTTCAGGGCTGCAAAAGGGAAGTGCCGGAATCCGCGCTTTAAATTCTCGAGTGAACGGCAGAAGCGAGGAGGAGCCCGTCTGTCAAAACAGAAGAGGATTTCACTAATTTCCAACCAAACAAGATGACAATACATGTCATCTCAGAGCACAACGCGGGGCTACTCACAAGAAATGCCTGCGTTTCCGAAGGAAAAGTCAAATTCATATTGTTCAACTGAACCCCCCTCCTTAACCGCAGGGGTTCAGCACCATCCCTTGCTGACCCCAGCACCCCCGTGGCATGACTTGTGCCTCCGAAGCCACTTGTTCATTCATTCAGGTTCGTAATCCCAGATATTAACAGATGGGCGGCTTTAAAAACAATAGAGGTGGGGGTTATGGATTGAGGTAGTGTGTTTTTAGCCTTCACAGTTCTCAGGGTAACGCCGAGGGTTTGAACAGCTCATGTGTGGGCGCAAATTGCACCGATGCTCGGGAACATGTCGCTCCCGCCGAGCAGACAGCCTGTACCCGCGTCACCCGGCACGTCGTGAATCCATTCAAACTTCCCGAAGTCCCTCCAGTGGGGAGACACGCTCCCCCCTTCACTCAAAAACCTCTTCTGAAAACAAGGGAACCGCCGCATCACCCAGAGTGTGCCAAAATACACCTTTGCAGCCACTATTTAGCTACTTATCTTTCAAACAGAAGTTATGGACAAGGGGTAAATACAATAATGATGAAATATTCCCCAGCTGAAGTGGGGGACGACAGACGCTTGGTATTACGTGCCGTTTGGTACGGCTGGGGCCAGGAGAGCCCCGGCATCGAGCAGGGACCCCTGGGCAGACGGGGTGCATTTATCCACAGTGCCACGAGCAGGGGACACTGTGGTTTGGGATGGGGACCCCGCAGGGTGACACCGGCCAAGCCAAGTGTCCCCTCCGCTCCGGACCTCCCCCCATGGTGGGCTACCAAGACGTCATTTCGCTTCGTTTCCCACTAGAAAGCCCCGTCTCGGCGCTCTTAACGGGGGAAAAACACACATTAAAGCATGGCGGGCCGGCCGGGCAGCAGCCGCCTCCATTGTCCCCGCACGCCCCGCTCCCGGTTCCCGCTGTCGCTGCCCGTTTTCCCGTGCCCGGCCCCCCA
>VWZL01000833.1:922330-946990 GCA_013396915.1 Stercorarius parasiticus
GGGAAGAGCGATGGCTCCGGTGCGGCTCCTCCTCCTCCTCCCGGCGCGGCGCGGCCCGGCTCTGATGTCAGCGCCTCGCCGCCGCCGGGCCCGGGGCCGGGGGAGGGACGGGGCGGGGCGGGCAGCGGGCTCGGCCCCGCCGCCTCCACCGGGGGGGTTCCTGCGCTCGGCGGGGGGAGAATCGGTGCTGGGAAGGGGCTGCGGGACGCGGCGGGGGGCCCCGGCGGGGTGCGGGACTGGCTGCCTGGCCCCGGAACCCGCCGTGGGGTGTCAGCGGGTCGCTGTGTACCCGGTGTGTCCCCCCCAGGGACACCCAGCTGACGTGTCTGGCGTGTTCCCCCTGCCCCGGACGGTGACAAAAGACAGCTCCGAGCAGTCGGTCGCTGCTGGCACCCAAACACCTCGCTCGCCCATGGCTCCATCCATAACCAGTTCCCAGGAAGAGGAGAGATGTAAACACCACCGCCAGCACGCAGAGCACCAGGGGAAAGGATGAGAAACCCGTCCAAAAGGAATACAGCCCGTCCCGACGGTAACCAATTAACCCTATTTCCGTGTCCAGTCCAGAATCCAACACAGACACCGAGGAGGCCAAGAGGGAAGGGATCCATGCCAAGGTGCAATGTGCCATTGAGCTGCCTGGCATCCGGCAAAATCCAATGAACTTTTCTTCATCTGAGCACAACAGGAAATCAAGACTTTTCTTTTACGGACATAAAAAGCACAGCCTGCTTGTCACCAATAATCTCTGTTTTCTAAGAACATGTTTTTTGACATTCGTCCCAATCTTACCCAGCTGTCCCACAAAAAGCAGTGAGCGTGCCCTGGGGAAAAGGGATCAAGAAACATGCCCAAAGCCATACCAGGAGCAAACGGCAGAGCCTAGAGTAACCTTCCGAGGCCCGGGCACTGCTTTTTGGCAGGCGGGTTCCAGCCACGCACACCAGACCACCCTGTGTGCCACGGGGGCAACCAGGGGTGGGACACGCTCCCAGGCCCTGCGGATCCGGCAGCCACATACATGGGGCTGCAATGCAACAAGGAGCCCCAGCCCCAAGCGACACGGGCTCCAGTCTCGCCACGAACCACAAATTGCTCTGGAAGCCTCTCCAAGGCGCACTGACGGAGGGTCCTGCTCAGAAACCACCACCTCCATCTGCAGTGTTGTCAGCAGTTTCACTGGTGTCACAAGGACAGAACAAGCCATGGAAGTGGGACTTCCCCTTTCTATTTGCAACTAAAGGAAAGCAGCAGCAAAAGAAACTGACTGCAGCATTCAGGAGAGGGAACACCAGGCCCACGGTACACGAGATCCACACTATGTCCTCAAAAAGCAGCCGCTGCCAGAAGAAAACAGAATCCAGAGCCCGAGAGGGGCAGGACAGAGAAGAGCAAGCCGTAACCTTTGCCGGTCCCTGGGCACACGCAGAGCTGCTTGCACCCGAGCAGGAGGCATCTGGTCCACATCTGCCAATCCAACACCTTCTGTGATCAATACCGTCCTCTCGGATTGTTTTTGTCAAGCCAATAAAACCGCTCCACCTGTTAAAAAAGCCAGCTCATGGTTTGAAAAGCCATTTTTTAACCAGTGAGTGATCAATAGCTGGGTGAAGCAGCGGATCCAGCTAATCAAAGTACGTCATTAGCAGCAAGAGACGGAGCGTCTGTCAGGAGGTGGCAGCGATAGTCACCAGATGGGAGAGTGAGTAAACCTACACCCGGTGCTGGCAGCTTTATAAATAAAACTCTTGTCGAGCTGCCGGTGCCTCTTGCCGCGGGTCCCCAGTTTCCCCGCAAAACCCACAGAGCGGCGGGAGGCCTTCGCCTGCTCCCGGCACATTGCAGCGTAAGCGCTTGCAGCAGGAAAATCTCCTGCTGGGGAAGTGGAATAATTCTAGGACTTGCAGCATCTCCCAGAATCTGATCCTGCACCCTTCACCCCAATTAACAAGGGGCTTTGGGGGGGTCAGACTTAGATCCAACGTACCCTGTAACAACAAATCCAAGGTGCTGTGAAGCTGCCAGCAGCTCCGTGGAGTTTTCCCAGCATTTGCCTCCCCTTACTCGCGCTCGTCCCGGCACAGCTGGGGAAATGAGCCTTGAAGCCCAAGTTTTTCTTTACCGAGGAATCTGGGCAAAGGGAAATGATTGACCCATTTCGCCACTCCGTTTCCTTCAGTTTCATTCAATATTTGCTTTGTAACCCGACCCTTCAGCTATTTCAAAGACAAACACCACTCCCGAGGGGACACAGTTTGGGAGGCCCGTGTCCCACATTTCCCACGGGAAGCTCCTGGGTTACTCCTGCAGGGGGGAGAGCTCCCAACAGACGCGCAGAAGGACAGCCCCAGCCCCCGCCGTGCACCAGAACACCCCTTCCCCCTCTGCTTTCCAGCCTGGGGCGGGGGGGAAGGGGTGGCGAGGGCACCCAGCCCGTTGCAGAGCTCGTCTCTCCGGAGCGCGTCCCGGTGTCGCCGCGGTCCAGTCGCCACCAGGTGGCCCCCGGCCCCCGCGCAGTCGCTGCGCGCCCCGCTCCGCCCCGCGGGGGGGGATGGGGTGTGGGTCCGGCTGCTGCCGCCCCCAAGCAGGATGCGGGGGTGGGGTGGGGGGTGGAAAAAGCGGTTTCCAACATGCGCGGGGTGTTGGACGGAACCCCGAGGCTCCCCGGGGCAGATTTGGGGTCCCCACCCCAGGGTGGGACCCAGATGTCCCCTCACCCCAGTCCGCCACCCAAAAAGGGACCCGTCGCGGTGGGCTGTGGGCTGGCTGCGCTCCCCCCGGGCGCTCTCCCTCCATCACGGGGGATGGGAGCGTCTGTGCCTGCTGTCACCCAGCCGCGCTCACCCCTGCCCGCGGCAGGTCCCCAGGCTACTAGGAAGGAGGCCAACGCGGTGATTGGTGGTGCTGGCAGACATAACCACAGCAAAACCCTCTCTGCTGATCCTCAGATTTGGGGACCTTTTTCCAGGTTCTCCATTGTCCGGTTAAAATCTGACCCAGGAGCACCGAGAGGTCCATCTCCCTGGTGATCTTTAGGAGGCAGAGGGATGCGAGCGTGGGGCACAGCCAGACCCTCTGCCATCCACCCACTCCCCGCCCCACACATGATGCCGAGGAAGAACCACCACAGCGGGTCCACCACAGGAGCAACCCCTTCTGCACAGCCCACCGCATCTGGCTGCAAAAAAACACCCAAAACCCCCTACAAACACCAAACCCAGCAGCAGTGACCTCTCCTCCTCAGCCACGAGGAAATTCGTCCGGACGTGGAGGAGAAGCGATTTTTCTCTCCTTCCACTCCCATCTCCATTAGGGAAAACAAAAGCAACAGCCGGCAGCAGGCTGAGCCTGTACATCAACGTGACACAAGTGGCTGATCTGCTAACGTGCTTTCCCTGGCAAGTGATAAACTAGATTGTTGTTTGATTATAGCAGAGTCACCAGGAAAAATAGACTGTGCAGATTAGGGTAATGATCATTAAGGCTGTAGGCATCCTGTTCTTCTCCCCGGGTAGATTTGTATGAGCATGAGGCTGGTGAAAAGCTATCCCACTTAAAAAATTATAATACCTTTAAATAATCCCGCATGCTTTTAGGATAGGGGTAATTGAATTGAAAAGATATTGTTAATCCCCATCGCAGCTATTAATGTCATTCATAAAGCAATGGGAGGACTGGAATGAGGACAGGAGGTAGTACTGGAAGCGGAGCACTGCAAGTTTTTTTTCCCGCCCATGCAAAGGGATCGCAGCGTAGCTCTCCGTGTCAGCGAGGGAGATGAGCTCCATGCAGACACGGTGGGATACAAGGAGCTGCTGCCCCCCGAGCCGCCAGCCCAGCTCTCGGGGTTGCTTTGCCCGGATCTGTGTCACTCTGGGAGCTCCAGCTCCGCTCCGACCCGCTGCTCTCTCCCAGGAGCCAGCTGCGTCTCAGTGCTTGGAAGTGATCCTTGTGCATGGTTTGCATATCTATTTATAAAGCACTGTGGGATCCTTTAGGATGAAAGGAGCTATTATAACCTGGATTTATTGCCCAAAAAGTAACCACGAAATTTCTCCACCCTTCATCTGCTTGTGTCCTGACGAGTCTGAGCAACAGCGTTTAGATGGAGACCCTTCTCTCCCAACCCCGCCAGGGCAGGGGATGTTTCTGGCTTGCAATATCTGTCCTTTGCCAGGGATATTCCCCACTGGCACCACCCTCCGCGGCAGAAGGGGAAGGAGAAATGCCCCTTGGCACATGGTGGGAAGAGGCAGCAGCTCCAGGGCTGGGCTTCCCGTCGGCAGATTAGCACCTGGCCGGCTCCGGCGTTGCTGGCATACCCGAGCGGGACGGCTCCGCGAACCCCTCCCGCTGGACATACCCTAGCTGACACACAGAGCCCATAATTGCAAGACATGTCAGGAAATATTGGTCAGGATTATATCTGTCTGATTGACGGGTATGAGGGTTTTCCTCCCCGTTCCCTGGCCGGCCGGCTGCCCCTACACACAGCCCACAGCCACCGGACTCCTCCAGACCCCCACCCAGAGAGACCCACAGGGCAAACCATCGTACTGTGGGTGCATCTTACGCGTGCCCACCTCAGGCAGCGTCCCCACAGCCTCGGAGAGCCCTCAGACCAAGAAAAGAGCACATTAAAAACACACAGAAGCCCCCAGCAGTGACCCCTTCACACTGCTCTTCTCAACACAAGGGTGGTTTTTCCACCTGGAAACTGTATCCTGATTCATCGCCCACAAGATGATGCCAAATGTACTTCCTTGACTCACAGTCACAAAAACCGCTACTCAGAAACACAGAAATACATACTTCTTCTAGAATAATTTGCTTTGAAAGGGATGCAGTCCAACTGACAAGCAAAACCACAGATCCCACACATGGGAAAACTGCGCTTGCAAGCAAATATTAGTTCTTGCCTAAGGCACATCTGAGCGACAGAGTGGCCCCGTGGCCTCAGAGCAAGGAGCGGTCAGCATCATCTCATGCCTAGCCCTCACATCACTTTTTCTAAACACAGATTCATTTATTTTCTACGAAAATCCATAGCGATGGCACTAGGAAGAGGGGACGGGATTTCAGCTCAACGATCAGACCGAGAGCCTCCGATCTTTTGAATAAAAACGGGTCCCTTGCGCGCCATGGATCCCATTGGAGAGGCACCCAGTTCTCTGTGGCTCCTGGGTCTGTGCCCGGCCACCCTGGTCCACAGGTGTCACGTTTTGACAAACCAAAGGTGTCACGTTTTGTAGGATGGAGCTGCCTGCGTCGCCGCTCACCACCTCGATGACAGGCGGGGAGGCAGATCCCGTCTCACACCTCCGCGTCGCGATGTGCGATTTAACGGGCGGCTCTGGAGCAGAGATAGGGAGCCCAGAGGCTTCTCTCCGAGTGCGAAATAACTCGGATGAACTTGAACAGACTCAGCTCCTCGTCAGCAAGAGGTGGCATTGGAGCCAGCCAGACCTTTAAGGTCAGAAGGGAACGCGTGCTCCTGCACGGCACCAAGACCCCTCACAGGGGCCCAGCCAGCAATATTTGTGATCTGAAAAGGTTGGCAGAAGCCCAATACAAGGAAATAAGTTAACCTAGACTCGGAGATGGACCGACAGCCTCCCCAGCCTGAGCCCGTCAGCCACAGGTGGGCAAGCCACAGGAGGACACGCTGCGGGATCACGCGGAGACTCGGAGATCCCCATGGAGGCACCAGCAGGAAGGGTGAAAGACACAGCATAAAGTGGAAAAGGACATGGGACGGGCGCAAGGCCAGGGGAACGGCATCACACGGGGGTTACAGGCGCTGGGCTGGGGCACAGGGACTTGGTTGTAAAGTCAGCATCCCGGGGCAGGTTGCCCCTGGACGGCAGCTCACCCCACGCTGGGGGGCGGACGATGGGGTGAGACCCCAGAGCAGGGTGTGGGGGCAGGGGGGGCTCTGACCCAGCCTGGCAGGGCCCCCACGAGCCCCAGATGTGACTCCCTGCCACCTCCCTGTGCGCTTACATCCGCTGGCATCCACATCTAACCCAAATCCCTGCCAGCAGAGAGGAGGCATTTGTGCGACGAGATTATGGTGATTAGCTCCATGAGCATAAGCAGCTCCTGGGCTGGCCCTAATCCAGGGGGACATGTGCAGCCCACACGCCGCCGCTCCCCATCTTCCCTCGAGGAGACGATTTGCACCCGGGTCTCTATCTCAGGGCAGGTGTCACATGCCAGTGGGGACTATACAACGCTCCCAGTTCAGCGCAGCCAATGGGGATGGCCACACTGGGATGGCTCTTCCCGCTCCCACAGCCGCCTCAGCCCGCTGCTCGCCCTGACACACGCGCAGGGTCCTCGGGTAGAGTTTGCCCTCGTGTTTCCCAACGCAGCCTCCGCGGGTGCTCTGTGCGGCAGACAAAGGGCAACGCCAGCTCAGGCCCTGCCAGCCTGGCTGCAGAACCAGCTGGCTGCTGCTCACATATATTTTTCTACATTTTCTTTTTCAGAGGGGAGAGGAAAGGGGGCTCAGCCCATACCAAGCTTTTAATGATATATTCAAGGCTAAAACCTAGAAACACCCCCGTATGCACAACCAAGCCTGCCTGCGGGCTTTCATACAAACCCAAGCAATTACACATCCCAAACAGAATAGCTTTTTCACCCCCACCGCTTGGCTTGCGCCCAGGGAAGACTTACTGTCGGGAGCCCAATTTACCTGCGAGCAGAGCCGAGAGCAGAGCACCAAAGGGCTCACAGGGATCGGCCGCAGAGCAAGCAAAGAGGGGGTCCTCACCCCTCCGCAGCAGCACAGCTACTCCCTGCTGGGGGGGGGAGGACCGGCAGTGCTGCAGGGAGGCTTCTCCCAGGGCAATTAACACCATTGGTTGCCAAAAATCAACAGCTGGGCCCCATTGAACCCCAGGCACCCAGGTGTGAGAGCAACAAGCGCTGCCCGCAGGGAGGGGGAAGAGCAACCCAGGAGAAGACCTCGGCACAAGAAGGACATGGGGCTGTTGGAGCGGGGCCAGAGGAGGCCAGGAAGATGCTGGGAGGGCTGGAGCCCCTCTGCTGTGGGGACAGGCTGAGAGAGCTGGGGGGGTTCAGCCTGGAGAAGAGAAGGCTCCGGGGAGACCTTCCAGCCCCTGCCAGGCCCTCAAGGGGCTCCAGGAAAGCTGGGGAGGGACTCTGGAGCAGNGACAAAAAGCGTGTGATCTCCTGAACCCCCCCAAAAAGTGGCTGGGGGAGGTTGTGGGCGATGTAAGGCACAAGGAGCTGGTTAGGCTGAGGGTCAGCATCAGTGCAAAGGGACCCCCACAGCTGGGGCCAGGGCTGGGGNNNNGGGGGGGCGCACGCCGAGCCTCCCGCCCCGCCGGGTGCCGGTGGCAGCGGTGTGCTGACAGGGCTTTATCTGGGTTTCTGCGCGTGGTGGAAAAACACTTGGGCCACCGAGCAACAGGCTAAACGTGCCCGGGGTCAGGCGGAGCAGCTGCCGGGGGCCGCGCTGGAAGGGCTTCGCTCTGAAACCGCCGTATCCGCCCCGGCGTGCTTAAACCAATAACAGGAGATTACATTGCAGCGGGCTGGGACCTGGCACACGGCGCGAGCCAGAAATAAAACTGTTTGTGTAGCAACTGAAGAAATAGCAACAGGAGCTAGGTGAGGTGTAGCACTCTCTTTTTTTTTTTCCTTTTTTTTTTTTGTTTTGAGGCCAGAAATATTTATTTATTTGGGGGAAAGAGATTAGTTTACATTTTGAAGGGGTTTTGCTGTGGATGCGAGCTCCCCAGGCTGTGCCTCGGAGCCTCCCTGCGCTGCAAGCAGCAGCGGTGTTTCCATGCAGGTCTGGGACTCCCTGGCCCAGCAATATCCGCGTTGCCCTTTATCACAGGCTTTTGGATGCTGGTGGGCGCTGGGAGATGCTGGATACGCAGAGAGCAGAGCTAGCAGGGTGCGGGTAGGGGCTTGAACCAGGCTGTGCCCCGCTGTTCGGAAGACGTCATCTATGTTGCTGAGTCCTAGTCCCTTTCCAGCTGTTATCCCCACCTTATGGATAGGGAAAGGGAGTCAGGGAAGTGATTTGGGGTTCTTCAGGTGGACTTCAGGCTTGGGACCAAGCCCTGTGCCAGCACCCACCCTGTGGTGGCAGGATCCAGGTGGAAGAAGCAAGCTGCACAGCCAGCAGGTGGATGGTCGGATAAATGAGTCCAAACTAGTTATGTACAAAATAAAAAAATAATGGTCCTGCAGCGCAGGGCTCCTCTCCCAGGGCTGCGGTCTCTGCGTGAGCCTCAGACGGGCGAGCAAAGCACAAGGTCACCCAGCAGGGACAAACCTCCCACACCTGCCACCCCCCGAGCTGGCCGTGCTTAATCCCTCGGCAGGGCCACGTCGCAACGGCTCAGCAAACGGCATCAAGGAGGTTAGGGACAGGGAAGGGAAGGGGGGAGCCCGCCTGACATTGGGTCCACCAGAAGCTGCATTTGTTGTGGCCCTCTGGGAAAGTCAAGCATCTTTCTGTAACGTTTCCAGCTCATAGAAAGGGCCATGGAACGAGACCAGAACCCGAGAAAGCATTTCATAAAGGCCGTCTTATCCGCTCCATGTGATTAGACCTAGCAGCGTGAACCATGCATGAAGCGCTGGCTTTAGTTTAATAGGAAAAAAAAAAATAAAAAATGAATCACCAAAGAATACTTATAAAGGTTTTTGTCATTCGTGTGCATTTCCCATCACATGGGGATGTGTCAAAGGATCACGCTTAGTCCTGCAAGTGCTGAAGAGGGGTCTGGAAACAGTTACAGCAAAAGCATGCGATCCCACTAGACTGGGGAAATAAAGAAGAGAATCCAGCTTGGAGGTCTCGGCTTGCTCTTACTCTCCTGCCATCTTATTGCTTCTCCTAAAAGCACCCCCAGTGTCCCAGGCAGTGAGAAACAAGAGGCGGTGGGAGGCGAGATGCTGCTGCACGCGTGGCCGCGGCCGGGACGCGTAACCAAGCGCCGGGTGGCTCAGCTCCACGCAATTGTCGCTGCAAAAACATCCTGAATCAGCACCAGCTGGCTGGAAAATGAAAGCTGGGCTGTTTGCTCCCCTCTTGCACCTCCCAAAATAACCAGCGGCTTCCCTATGCTCGCCCCCCCGGCCCCGACCCTCACACTCCACCTTCCCCAGCAATCCAGGGAGCAGCGGGAGCCGCAGCCGGCACAGCCAGCGTTCCCAACCTGGGCCCCACTGTGTCCCTGGGACTGGCCAGGTTAAAGAGGCATTTTTGAAGATCACCAGGGTGTAAATATCTAGGAATTGTTGGAAAATGCAGTTACCCCCTCCCCCAGCGCCCAGGGCCCTGTGCGGGGTGTGCGCGGTGCTGCAGGGCACCTCCAGCAAAGAGGCAGAAACCACCCCCATTGTTTCCAGGTTTATCTACATCTAAAGAAGAAATTAAGCACCTAAATCCTATCGGCACGGAGCAAAAGGTGGGCAGCACATTTCTTCGGGCATCTTCAGAAGGCCAAGCCCGGAGGCAGTGGGTGAGGAGCTGGAGGAGCCCCGGGGGGTGCCCGTCGCCAGCCCCTTCCATCCCGTCTCAGGCAGGAGCCGGCAGCGCCAAGAGCAAACTGACAAAGGCTTGTTACTCCCCGAGCTCCGCACAGGGCATCAGCAACGAGGGGGATTGCGAAGGGGATATACAGGGGATATACAGCTCATGTCTCAGAGCTTCAGCCTCAGACAAAAAAATAACCCTCTCTGCTTGCCTGCATGCATTTATTCCGTGCTTACGGCTCTGAGAGCGGAGAACGTCTGGTGTAAATTACTTGCGTGACCTTTCCTGTTCGATGACTTTACAGCTGGCTGCCCACACCTCAAATACAATTTCATTTATGCCATCCATCATCAACACCTGCTGGAGAGACTGGCAGCTTCTATCATTAACATTTTTGGCGCTGTTGTCACCCAGCGTTGAGGCAGCGGCCGGACAGACGGCGGGCATACAGGCTCAGCAGGTCCGGGCCGTGCAGGGCATTATCGGTCAGACCTGCGACAGTATTGAGGAAAATACCTCTTTTGTCCTCTCCTCCTCATCCTTTGCCCACGCCAGGGTGAGCAGCACCAGCTGCTGAGGCTCCTGCTGAGTGCAGCAGGACGGAAATCCTATTTTTCCAATTCTTTTTCCTGCCCTGCAAGATCTTCTTCCACCTGGCCGCCCGCTCCACAGCCCTTGAAAGCCACCAACGCTCTGCCCTCCCGCCTCCCTCTTGGTTATAACTCCTTGCGTTTCCAGGGTCGTGTGTCCACAGCAGCCTCCCCACAGCTAGAAACCCCCCAGGGCAAGAACTGGCCCCATTATTCCTGGCCCGGAGCCCCCCTCGCTCAGCAGCACCTGCTGTAACGCAGCGCACCCGAGCTATTCCCACCATACAATTAAAATTGTGAAGAACTTCGTATTAAATCCAACTTGTTTTAAAAGCACTGTCACTGGTCTTTACGGCAGCCTCCAACTGTAAATTCTGCGGGCTAATCAGGCATGCGCTTTATTTCTTTCAATCCCCTCTCAGCTATGCTTAATTACACTTAATTATTATAATCACGGTCTCTGCCTTCCTCCCTACAACCCCCTCGCCCAGGAAACAATTCTCTCCCATACACCTCTCCTCCGCTTGCGAAGCCGAGCATCAGCGTTTCCAAGCCCGCAGGAGGAACGCAAAGAAATGACAGTTCATTTACACCCAGCGGCGAGGGAGAAGCTGCATCATGCTCCTGCCGATGGCCCCATCTCCCCCAGTTCCGCACCGGAGCCGAGAGCCAGACCCCAAAACCTCCTTCGACTCCGTATACACTGTGGTGGTTTGGGCCGGACCACTGAGACGAAGAACAGAAGTTGAGGTTTCACGGCCGCCTCGGGGCACAGCTGTCTGCCGCTGCATCAGGAACATCCCCACACGTTTATTAGGTCTGTATAAACTCTGGGGCGAGACAGAGGTGGTACCACGGGAAAACATTTAGCGTACATCATATGTGCTTCACTCAAAGGACGTGCATTCCCATGAGGAGAAGAAAACAATCTTCAGAGGAGAGACATTTCTGGGCGTCTGTGCACGTGGCCGTCCCAAAAAACCATTTGTAAAGGCTGTTCGGCTGATTTGACAAGAGGAAAGAAAACAAACCCAACGCTGTCTACCATCCATTCATCGTCTGGGCAGCAAAGAACTTAGTTTATAAAAAGGATTAGATGAATCATACAAAGACTAGCACTAGCTCACTAGCTGATGCTTAAAGAAAACCTAATTATGGGCAAAATTCACCTCTTTGGTCCACAAAACCTTGAGTCACGCACTGCCCCACACCCCTAAGAACAGCGTGTGTGTGTGTAAGAATGGAAATCAGAGCTCCGAAAGATTCCCCATCCAGAGTGTCTCATTGATACCGTCCCTTCCAGCAGACAGGTGACTCGGAGGCCACCCGAGGAGCCTCCCGGGCAACTCATCATGGGCAACGCAAGCAGGAGATGGAGCTCAGACCAGGCGAGTAGCTCCAACAGACACACCGCAGCCTCACCTCTTCCAGAGAAAGGTGACAAACATCCTTCCCCTTCGTTCCGGCCGGGCAGGCATAGGGACGCTCAGCAGATTTAGCCCGAGAGCCGCTGATGTGTCCTGTGCTGCTGCGGACACGGCAGGGACAAGGGCAGCTCTGCTCTGGAAGGGAGAATGGCATCATCCAGCCCAGGCATCCTTAGGCTTTTATACCACTGCTGTTATAGAAAATACATCCAAACTTTTCAGTCTGGTAATTTTAAGGCCCTTTGGAATGGCCCTAGGAAATTCCGGGCGCTTATTTTCAGAAAAATCAGGTCCCTTTAAAACACATCAAGGAGAAGACCCACATCTGAAGCTCCAAAGCATTTAGCCGCCATTGGAAAGTCTGGGCTTACAAATTTAAATTAGATAGGCAGCTTAAAAAAAAGCCCTCAGCCTGTGTCTTTAAAGTATCAGTAGGCAGAAATTAAGCTGGACAAATTTGTGCTAAGCAGCAACTCGCTTTTTAAACAACTCGGCTGCTTTTTAAAGCGCTTTGTGCTACATGACCCTGCTACGTGGAACGGCATCGCCCGCTTACCATGCAAAGGCTGAAAAGTTAAACCCAGCGAACCAGAAGGAATATTGCTAAATGCAAGCAAACCTCTTCCGCCTGTCAAAATGATTCAAGAATCTCCCCATTAATTTTTCCTTCAAGAAACCACATTAATTAACGTATGTAAATAATTAATAATGGATGGAATATACCATATGAGCATCAACAGGCCAGACTCCAGGCTTCTGCCCCCCCAGTCTGACTCTCTGGGGAGATGCAGATTTTCTATTGACATCCCTCGGCATAACTGGGACAGGCAGGACGATGTGACACAGCTTTAGCACCCAAACCTCCCCTTCCTTAGCCGGCATTAAACAGCCCCTCACGTTACACACCCTGCAGCTCCGAACGGCAGAATTAGTGACACGCAACCTTGTCATTTACATCCACAAGAATCACAGCATGGCAAAATAAGCCTACTTTTTTTTTTTTTTTTAAATGAGGTGCTGCGCCTGGGAAAATGCCACTTGGGCGTGCAAAATCCTCACCCAGAGACTGTCCCATGACAAGCAGTACCGGTGCACTGTGCCTGCAGGCTACGTAGTTACGCGTACGTATATACATACACCATAGGCATTCAAAGAACATGTAAATGTCTGCATGTACATGTTTCCTTACTGTTCTCAGACTGTAAACTTTTTTCAATCAAACCTTTGTCATTCACCCGTATTAAAACAAGGAAGGAAAAAATGCACTCAGTGTTATCTGCAAACTTCCCGCATGTAACATGCGTCGTTTAATCACGTAGGTCACAGCTAGAGACCTTGTTATTGCCGCGTGATTTCATCTTCCAACTATTCCAATATCCACTTGTGTACAGTAGGTTACCCATTTATAGGTTTCTAATAAAAGCAAATCTTCCTTAAGTGGCTATTACTGGATTTCTCCTTTCAGCCTGGGGATAAGCAGGATTCTGGGCTTTAAAAAGATCTCTAGAGGCTGAATAAGAAAGTGACAACTGAAGAATGTCACGGCAAAACTTTGCTATGTTCTAATTACAGCACCGTTAACGAGAAGAACGTTTGTCAGATCAGAGCGTTCATCACGTTTAGCAGAGACACACTGAAATCACCTATTCACATAGAGCCTGAAAATTCTCTGCTCCTCTCTAGTTAGATGCCACAGAAGGCAGTGCCTGGCAATGCAAGGTACGTTACACCATCTGGAAATGATTCATACTTTTTTTTTTTTTTTAAATCAAGTACTTCTTTTAGGAATTTGCACAGTCTGTTGCTAAAGAAAATTATGCATTTATTTTCTTTTAAAAATGAACCGAAATACAACTTTAGGAAATATCTGTTCATTACATTTAGATACATCGTCTGAGACTGACTTATTTCCAAAGCGTTCCTTCACAGAGAGTTATATCCACATGCACCTTAAACGTCTTCTACATTCTCCACCGTAGTACACCTCATCACAATATTTATAATAAAAAGGCTAACCTGTAAATTCTTTCGACACTGACATGGAGTAGGAACAATCTGCGATGTGTAAGAAACCCTGAAGAGTAACTTGATTGCACCGAGACAGATGTAGGCTGGTAAAATAATAAGGCACAGTACTGTGTGTAGGGAACAGGGCTGATCCTTTCCGCAGCACGGACTTCACCGACCCATTTAGCCCGGCCGCAAGAACCGCGTTTGGATTAAAGTCACCTTCCAAGCACAGGGACAACGTTCACCTACCCAAGACTGCTCTCATACCCCAGGATTTCACACGTTACAGTGGGAGTTAAATAACGGTAAGGTATCAGTGGAGTTTTAGAACACACAGAGGCCCTTCTATGGGAAGTATGAAGCGTATACATTTCCTCAAACCCTTATCAAATTAATATTTAAAAAACCTAAAAAAAAAAATCACGTGGTATCTGTGATAAGCACTAAGTATAAAAGCATGATGTCCAATTTTCAAAGCTGCCAGGTACCCACAGCTCTGAGTGCTCAACAAGCACGTGCCAAAGCTGCTGGTTTTTTTTCATTAAGAAAAGACTTTCAGCGCAGTTTGTTTTGAATCTCAGCTGGGAACTGCAGAGAAGTTCCGCAGATCTTTCCATATGATTTTGGCTCTCCGCTTCCCCAACAGCATTACACTTTGTCAGGCAGGGTATTTGTATCAATCATTTCAGCAGAGATCTCTGGGTGCGGAATCAGCCTTTTTGCTTGTATGGACAGGATTAGCAAGACATTGCTGAGATCATCATGTATACGTTTCACAGACAATTCTTGTTTAGAATTAAACAAGAAAAAAAAGGAGAGCTGTAGTCTGCAGTGAATATCCCTTTAAAAAGGACCCGAGGTTTATTTCGGAGGTAGTTTTAAAGAGTGTGACCGTGGCAAAGAACTGCTACTGATAAACTGCTGCTTAAAAGGTTTCCAACTGCATGAAAGTCCTAACGGGCCACAGTGGTTGTAAACAATTTCAGATTGAGCAACACAGCCACTCTTCCACAAAAGTCACCTTAAAGCCTTCCAGTTAGTCTGTTCTGGGTTCTTAGGTCACCAGACAGCTGAGCTCCTGTTCAAGCTGGGTGGGAAGGGTAACAAACTCCAGTGAAGAGTATCTGTTGTACCTGGTAGATCTCTAAAATCAGGTCGCTGCTGTGAAACAAGCGTCACATGCAGCAGTTGGCGTTAGTAAGATCAAACCTGTGAAGATCTAAAGGCAGCCTGGGTGGTACCACATTCCGCTGTGAAGAAGAATAATTCACCGTCCCACTGGGTTCAAATAGGAACAAGTTTCTCCTTGCAACTCAGGCAGGCAGATAATTTTTGGACCCCAGTGTAAAAGCGATGTGTATCTGTCAGCTGTCATGCTCAGGCCTTGTCATTCATTTACAGAAAAATATCGCTAAACCAAACAGCTAACAATGCAGACAACAGAGCATGTTATTTACAATACGGAGACTAACAGTGCAGTAAAACAGAGGGAACGTTACAAGGAACGTTTTTAAACAACTTTGGGTGAGTTTTATAAATGTGATGTCTGTTTTACTGTAAACCCAGGCAATTTGCATTTGTTTTGTGCTAACTTCCGAGGAGAACATGACTGAAGTTTCAATGGAACATCACCAGCGCTGGCAGATTAACAAACTTGCAAAGCAAAGAGTTACCACAAACATAAAAGCTGTTCTGTTAATCTATTTAGACAAGGTTAGTTTTAGACAACTTTTAACATTCTAACCAGTATCCCAACTAATGAAAATGATGGATTTCTGGCGATTTCAGACCTCACTGGTGTTTAGCTTTCCAAAAAACAAAGTGTGAATCCATGACTCAACTGCATCTCAGTGAAACAGCGACTGTCACCGTCCTGTTACGACTGACACCGTCCAAGGACGCAGCCTGTGCTCCAGCCCTCCACGCGCGGCTGCAGGCATCCCCTGTGCCAATTCACAGGGAACTCAACAAGCGTTTGCAGGGACAATTCCTCAGCTCTCTCTCACTCAGGAGATTTATTAGCTCTCCCAGTTTGGGAATACTGTGTCACACTGTTCACTGAAAGCAAACATTTTATAAAGAAAACGGGGCTTAGCAATTGGGAACAAGACCAAGATATTCTCAGCTGCACTCCCTGCGTTATGAAGAAGTCCTTTTCAAAACAGTAAAAACCTTCTGAGGCTGCTTCCTTTCCTTCTCACCTACTATGGCTATATAGACAAGAGCCCCAAATTAGCAAGACAGTTAACTATGCACTTGATTTTAAAATATAGTAGTCCCAAGTAAGATCCAGTCTTAAACATACACAACTCACAACGGGCACTTGTGCAGTCAGGGCGTACTGAACACTTTTTCTAGATAAAAAGCAATGTTCTTGCCAGCTAATTACTCTACCTGCAGCTTTACAGCACCAGCCTGAAGTGAGATGACTGTGTGTGCGCCAGGGGATGTTACATCACCAGTTACCTCATAGTAACCAGTTCCCAGGAGTCACAGAACGATTATTCTGCGTTTAGTGTTCCATAGATGAAAATGGTTTAGAACCAAGACACTGCTCTATGTTCCTAAGAGAAGAGCTGTTTGTACAGCTCCTAGCGCAGCAACGCTCCACTGTCTTCTGCCAGGCTCCAGACACTACCATCACTTTACAGTCTCTATAGAAAGTGCTTTTCTATGCATCTTCCCTAACAAGCTATTGCTCCTTTCTCCTCACTCACCAGGTATATTTTGTAAAAAAATGCATAGAGTAAAGGCCAGAGGAGGAAGAAGAATGTTTCTGGTTTCTGAAAACGTGCTGCACCTATTAGAGATTCTACTAAAATCGGTGGTATCTTCTGCTGCTTCCCCCATAAATCCACTTCCCTGACTCCATCCAAATAAAACCTCACCCAGCCAAGCCAAATAAAAAATACCAGCCATGCATTATTATGAAGTGAACCATGACCATACCGTACACACTGGTATTACTTGTAGCTGCACAGATAAAGGCTAGACTGTTATTTTAATATTATTACTAAGCTTATTGGATTTACACTTGTAAAACAAAAGAAGTCAGAAAAGCTACATACACGACAACCTCAGTTTAAGCAACAGTTCTGGAAAGTTTGGGGCTTTGGCTCTGTCTTTTTGACTTTTTTGTTTATACAGGGCTCCACCCAGCATTTCACCAGTGCTGTAATTAAACAGAGCAGAGAAAACGCAGCCCCATCTTCTCAGAGGGAGGGTCTTCAATTCAACATGTGCTCACCTTATCTTTAAAAGCACCCTGATAATTCCTTTGTTTGTATACTGAGAGTCTCCTTGTTTTAACATTAAAAACCTGCTACAGAGAAACTCAGTAAATTTAAAACCTTCTGTTCATAAAAGCTCTAAATTGTATTTAAAATTGTGTTCAGCCACCTGGCAAGAGATCAGATGTTTTTGTAAATGGACGCGGGCCATGTGGCTGCAAGAAGTAACAACCCGAACGAGTTGCGCTGTTGTCATTACAGGTCATTCCACCTTTTCATGTTCTTGGAAGATAAAGGAAGAAGAAATACAAACTCATACAGTTTAAGAATGAGAAAACGTAGGCATCTCTCTTGCAAACACTTGAAGGAATTCCATTAGAAATAAAGCAATTCTTCCCATAACGAAATTTGATTTGGATCCACCAGTTTTTGCACCTCACGTCTTTCCTGATATTTCACAGATGATGCTTGGATTTCAGGACATACTTCCAATTATTAGCCATGCCCCCCAACTTACACACATTTTCTAGTTGCAGTCCTGGGCCTTAAGATTTAAATTTGAGCTCCAAAGAAACATATACTTGTCTCATTAGCCCTGAAAAAACTGGCCCACACTGGACCCATCCTGATCTCCAATTCCCCTACCAGCTTTCCATAGACTTTTAAGGGAAATAGCAAGTGTACAGAAGTTGGTAGTTTTATTTAGATATAACCTGTGTTCCATGGCATTTCTACGCTCCTTTGGAAAAAAAGAAAAAGAAATTCAGACAATAAAATTTCAACACCAAAATTCCTTTGGTGTCTACATCCCATGGTATTTTTAAAAATCTCAGCCAGGATAGATAAGGGAAGAGCGACGCAGAGAAGTAAAATTCTTCAAACATAAGTTAGCAATTTGCAAGTAAGTTCCTAATGCGTTACATTAACACATTTGTGCTTTTGACAATAGATGTAAAAACTCTCCCCAGAATAAAGAGTTCAGTTGGAGATTAACTGAAAATACGTATTTTAAATCAATTTCTCTTGCTGTCTTAAGCAAAAGAATCTGTTAAACCGTCCTGATAAGAAATAGTTTGATTTCTAAAACAGGATTATTAAATAGCACGTCTGCCAAACTGTCACGTTACTCAACAGCTGAGCTGCCCTACCCGGTAATGTAATATGCACCACATTGTGAGTGAAACAATTGGATAAAAGTTAGCCCTTTAAATGCGTACATTTTGACTGAAATTTTTATATTCAAGATTTAGCCTCTAATAAAAAGTAAATCCATTAAAAACCTCTGCATTTAACTTCCTTACACATTATTAACAAACAATTAAAATACAAGGTGTGCCTTCTGGAAATACATTATTCTCTATTAGCTGACCAGTTTGGGCAGCACAGTACATAGAGGTATGCTGCCATTGGAGTCGGATGTTAAATTAGCCCTCAGCTTGTTGGCTACTCCAACTACAGGAGGCAACTTGGAACCTATTCCTGTGAAAGAACTTGTATAGCTAGAAATCCGTTTACTGGAGGTTTTATCAGTGCTGGGTGGTTTGGGCGTTCGTTTACAAATCCAAGGGTGCCTTAAAGCTTGACCCGGAGTCATGCGTGTGGAAGGATCCCAGCTGAGACACTCTTTTAAGAATTCTATAAACAAGGGATCGTCGCAGCCTTTCAGTGCCGTCACCCAGTCTTTGTTCCCTGGAGCACCTCGTATTTTACCCCGGCGGGATCGACTCCCATTAAGGGTCACTCTTCCATCTGCGTGTGTAGTTACAGTGCAGTAGCGAGGATGACCCTTAGAGTTGATGAAGTTCTTGGCTCGCTTGGATTGATCCAAAAGCTTTTGAGGTGGCATCCCAAGAAGCTCCATCATACAAGCCAGCTGGTCTCCCTCATCCTCTCCAGGAAAAAGAGGGTATCCAGTCAACAGTTCCACCAGAATACAGCCAAAACTCCACATGTCTATGGGCATCCCATAGCGACTTCCCAGAATTACCTCTGGCGCCCGATAAAATCGAGACTGAATATACGTGTAGACTCTTTGGTGCTCAAAACAGCTGGACCCAAAATCTATAACCTTAATTCCACTCCTCCCTTGCTGTTTTAGGAGGATATTTTCTGGCTTCAAGTCACAGTGTATTATTTTGTTTCTATATAGAGCATCCAAACACTGCAGTATAGAGTGAGCAAACTTGCGTACCAGTTGGATACTGAAGCCCTGAAACTTATTTCTTTTAATCAGCTCATACAGGTTCATACTCAAGAGTTCAAAGGTCATACAGATGTGATTCCGAAAGGTGAAGCTCTCCAGCATGTGAATAACATTCATACTGCCCGTTTTATCCTGCTTCTTCAGATGCTCCAGAATCCGGATTTCTTCTGCTGCTTGGCGATGGAATCTCTTTTCATTGCGAACCATCTTTAAGGCTAAGTGTTGGTGGAGTTTGTGATCATAGACTTTAGCAACTTGTCCAAAACTGCCCTTGCCAATGATTTTGAGTACTTCATACCGGTAAGCAAGATGGTCATGGGGCACATGAATGTAGCTGCCTTGGTCGTCATCATAACCCCCATTGTTGGGACCACCGATCACTCCTTGCCTCTTTTTTGCAGCTGGACCCACAAAGTAAATTTCAGAAAAACTAAGTATCTCTTGCTGCTCATAAGCAGATAACTGATGTTTGTACTGTTTGACAGCTTGCTCTGGAGCTTGGGAAATGGCTTTATGAGCTTTTGAGGAACTACCACCACCTTTAGAAGTGCTTATGCTCTCTAAGCTTTTATCTTTTGTCAGGGAAGGAAGAGATCTTTCTGAACCAGCGATGCCTGCAGACTGAAGAGTGCTACTCCTTCTGTTGCCAGAGTCCTCAAATAATTGCTCCACTTTGACTTGACTTCCAGTCAGAGGGTGATCCTTCATTGCAAGTTTGTTGCTACAAACCTACATATGGGAAAAAGAAAAGCAAGCTTTACTTTACCTTTTCAAGCACAGGGTAAGAATAAAGTCAATACCACATAAAACAAAAACAGTAACATCAACAGGTTTTGCATTTCTATCAGGAACAAATATAAAATGCTGGACCTAAACTAACTCAAGTTCCAAGCATAGTTACAGAAAGGTATACAAAGAGAACGCAACCTACTGAAACAAGCACTTGCACAGATGTGGTGTATTTTTAAGTCCATAAAGGGTAAACCCTAGATAGTCAAACGCTCAAACAAGGACACAATACCTATCCCTACTAGTATGCACGTAGTCAGCAAACAGCCGGGGGAACAGCTATGTTTAGCTTTAAACGTGGGTGCAGCAAACACAACCAGGGACAGATGCAACCTGCACCTGTCTGAAACATGCAGCATAACATGAATGAGCAGAGAAGCGTCAGGAATATTGCGAATACAAGTGTGTCGAAGGAAGACAAAGAAATGACAGCAAGTGGCGTAAGGCTGGTGTAACCAAGCTGAACCAGCAGTGAAAGGATGACAGAGCGAGACAAGATAAACCATACTTAAAAAAAAAATTGATGTTTTTTCTTTGAAGGGGAAAAAAAATAATCATATCGACAACTCCTTTTGAAATCACAATAGCTGCACAACGATCTTAAGACAGTGTTGGAAGCTTTGAGTAATCAAGAATATCTCTTACACCAACTTTGTCATCAGTAGTCTATAACCACTGCCTCTTATTGCCATATGTTAAAATATTTACATCTGAAACGAATGCATAAAAGGTGAGAAAAGAAATGTTTCAAGCGTGTCATTTTTACAGTTTCGTATATGCTGAACTCCCTGGAGTTCAGTTTCATACTACAGCAGCAGTTATTCCCCTTTTCTACTCACTGACGCTCCATGCTGACAGACAGCAGAGAGGTGTCGTCTTATCCTGTGCAACCCTGCAGAAGCCACAACTAGAGTAGCAACATCTGTTTTCCATTTTGTCCTTTAATCTAAAAATAAAGATTTGAGACACATGCCAAACCAAATCCCTGAAAACCAAAATAACTACACAGGAATAAAACAAAAAAATATAAATAAACCTGCAGATCCACAGCAATAAAACCAAATTCCTTTTTAGTTACATACAATCCCAACATCTCGGCACAGTCAGTAAATAAGGGAAGTGAATGTTATGGCCAAACACAACTACACACAACTCTCTTAAGAGTCTGTTTGTTGCTGCTGCCTTGAAATGATAGCTCTTCCTCACAAGCCCCCAAAAATAGGCATTTCCTGTAGAAGTCAGTCCTTATCAATGGTGACTAGAGGCTACTGGATATATCCTACTAAGTTCCACTACTCTGCGTCCTATCAACCCCAAAATACAGTGTACTGTAAGAGACACGCCTTTCCAGAAACTCTTAAACACGAAAACAAAGCCCAACCCTGCTAACTGAGAATAAACGCCTTTTTCTCGGAGTCTGGCTGAAGCTCCGAGATAAGAATGACATATTTTCAGAACTGGCTAAAAGACTATTCAGTCCAACAGACTCAAACCGTAAGTTTACAAATAAACGGAGAACATAAGCACAGAACAAGGTTCACACTTGTTTGTTTTCTGAAGTTTTCCAGGGGAGGGGAAGAGGGGGAGAACCAAAACAAAACAAGCCTGTCCTTCTACAGTAGAAGTCTTATTTTCACCTTTGCAATCAAAACTTGATATTCCTCCTACATGGGTTTCCATTGTATGCACAACAGAAGCAGCTTTTTATCTCTGCGATTCAGAACAGACACAACCCCCTGACGCAGAACGTCGCCGCAGCAGTTTGTACTGGCAGGGCTCTGCGGTGCAGCCTTTTCTGCTGGGGCAAGCAAATCGTGCATCAAGACCTCAAAACGCGCTACTGTATTGCAGAAATGCGACTTATGACATCAGTTTCTTTCAAGTATTTGATTTCCAAAAAATGATGTTAACAGTCTGAATGTCATCAACTGTAGCAACGTGATAAAGTGTGAAAGCCATACAAACAGTGCTAAATCTAAATATTCTCTATTCAGGAGCCATAACAACTCTGCTAACGCTGCTGTTTGTAGCAAACATTTTGTATCTTTGAACACCTAAATAAACAAGGAATTCATTATTCCATTTATCCTGGAACTATTTCTTAACGAAGAAGCTATGGCTTTGGATCTCAAACCCGACTCAATAGCCATCCAGTAGTACAGACTAAGTTTTCATTCTTAGAAGGCTACCAAATTCATTTGCCACATGATGATGAGACACAAATATAGATGAATCCTAACTTGAACTCAAAAGAGCTACGCTAAAGTCAGCTGACTCCTGGGTAACATCAGCTTGCTTTCGACAGCTTGCTTTTACAAATCGCAGGCTGCACAGGTTTTGTTTTATTGATAAAGTGCTGTTAGCAGCCAAGAAATGGGACTGACAACACAAGTGGCACCCTGCTGAAGATCTTCACATACTTACAAAACTTCACTTTAATTGCGAAGGAAGCAGTTAACCCAGTTCCTACACAATTGGTTTTACAAAAGTGCATCAGTTCTTTTCTGAATTAAGCAAACTGAATTAAATCCATCTATTCTCTAAGCAGAGATATTTATGTTCTCTTACAGCCAAGATGAAAAGAATGGACAGCTGCAGACATCAGAACTCTTCAATTCTCATGTACCATTACATGGTAATACGAAAATCTTGCAAGAAGGAAACCAAATATCACTTAATTCCAGACACTTTCCCATTAAAATTGAGCACCATTATTTTCATCCTTGCATGCTGCATCTCAGTTCCTGCTCACAAGATACCACTAAGGTTGTATTTTTTGACGTGTCATCATGGCAAAACTAGGCATTTTATAATCCTTAATCTCGCTTTAAGAAGCTAACAGGCTTGACAGACAAAATACAGTTGAAGAATAAGATACGCCAGCGAAACAAAATATTTCTAGAGTTTTATTTGTATTTAACTGGATAGTTCCATTCTACTTAACAACTGAAGTTACACTACAACTTAAACATGGCAGTTTAAAAGTTGCCACGTCCCTGAAAAAAAAAAACAAAACCCAAACAATCTGCCACTCTTCAAACCTTCAAAGTCTACTAGTCAACAAGTCTCTAAATTCCTTCTGCTCTCCCTCAATATTGCAAAAAAAAAAAAAAAAGACACAGACCCATGCTACTGAGTTTGCTCAGCGAACTGCACAGCCCAAATTAATTGCTAATATTGTTACAATAAATCCCCACAAGGTGACGATTTTCATAAGCATCTCACTCAGTGAAATGTCTATTTTCACATTTCAGAGTGTGTTTTTTTAAGCTCGAGCTCCTGCCAGAATTCAACAAGAGCCAAAACACATTTAAAAACATTAAAAGGTCAGATCACTGTAAACATGACTGCTACTGCTCAGTTCAATCAATTTAAGGAAAGATCTCATAACTCCACATCTGCTGAGGAAACACAGCACTTATGAAGAAGCATGTTAACACCTTCAGTCTATAAAGAGCTATTTTGCTAGCCAACGAAGTGACAGATAAGGCTGAAGTTTCCAGAGGAGAAAGATACTTTTGTAAGATGTTTGGCAGCCACGCAAACCCACACTGATCCTTCTGCTCTTCCTAAGTACATATCTCAGAATTTTCATGAGGGAAACCAAAATGCAAAGGTGCAAGAGTTAAAGCAAAGCATGCGTGGATCTACATACTTACCAACATACAAGGTGACACAGGAGAACACTTCAACCTTTTGTAAAATAACTTTCTTGATTAAAACATGAGCTGAGGATAGTAAGATAGGATTTCTGATGCTGCCTACCAAGTTTTACATTGAACACAATACCACATCATTTTCATGCTTAGTAAAAGCAATAATGTTAATAAGCTACTACAAAGCTGCAACATCTCACTTTTTTTAATTTAGTCTCTGTAGGGAGATATCCAACTCCTTGATAGTTCTCACTGCCACACAACACAACAGGAAGACCCAGATGACTTTAAAATACTCACATTAGATCTTCCAAGAGAAGGAAGTCCTGAGGGGCTGCGTTCTTCATTTGTAGACTCTTGGTACCTAATCTGATCTATCCTCATATAGGAGTCATATAATCCATCTCCAAACCTGGCTGGAAACGTCCCATACACAAACCAGTTAGTCACAACAATTCACATTGATACAGACAGAGATAAATACTGAAATGTATCTTACTTCACATATTTTCATCTGTAAGATCATCATTTCTTGTTCGTTTATTAAATGTTCTTTAGAATTTAACTATGACTATATTTTAATACCACAACAGAGTGCAAAGCTCTTGAGAAATCTTTATTTGCGATGCTTTTAATTTAGAGCTTCTCTGTTTTAAAACAACTTTTGCACTGCAAATATAGCCTTCAAAAACATTAACGAGCATACTCCCCGTTTTCCCTTAAGTAGGATAATCCCAAACGAGCCTCACTGAGAACGACAACAGAAAACGAGCCCACGCTTAAATACTTGATAGGACTATCCTTTAAAGTAGCTTATCCTATAAAAATGATATGTGGGAATTACAGTTGGCAGATTTGCTGTAAGGGGAAGGAAAAAAAACCCCAAAAGGCGGTGTCGGTTCGCACCCTAACTGTTGGCAAATGCTGTTAAGGAACTCAAAATGGCAATATTTAAGGCGACCGACTCCGCTCCGGGGTCCGGAGCCTTTGCGAAAGGGATAAACCGAGGGGGGCGCGGGTTGGGGGGGGATCCCCAGGGCTCCCCGGCCATCCCGGCCCGGCCCTCCCCAAGGCCGCGGGACCCCCGCCGGGGCTCCCCGCGGAGGGCCCGGCGGCCGCCTCAGCCCTCTCTCTCTCTCCCGCCCGACCCGGCCCCGCGGCCGCCGCCTCACCTGCACCGAGGGTCGCCTCCGGCTTCCTGCCCAGCAGCATGGCGGCGGCAGGGGGGG
>VWZL01000833.1:947036-977909 GCA_013396915.1 Stercorarius parasiticus
GTGAGGATAGAACCTGCCAGGCCCAGGGGCGGGGGGCGCGGGCCGGGCCGGGCCGGGCGGGCTGAGGGAGGCGGTTTCCAGCCGGACGCTTTTGTACAGTGGGACGGCGCCATGGCGGCTGCCGCGGCCTGAGGGGAGGGAGTGCGGCGGCGGCGGCCGGGGCGCGGGCCCGCCATGTTCTCCAGGGCGTTCCGGGTGAGATCCAACACCGCCATCAAGGGGTCCGATCGGTGAGTGCTGGGCCAGGGGGCCCCGCCGCGCCGACGTGGGGAGCGGCCCAGTCCCGCCTGCGGCGCTGGGCCTGGCCCCTCCGGCTGGGAATCGCCGCGGTCCGGCGTCGGTCCCGGTGCCCCGGCCCGGCAGCGCCGGCTCGGCCTCCACAGAGACACGGGCCGGGGGCAGGCAGGGAGCTGCGGCCGCTTTCACCTTGTATTTGTGATAAACACGAACGTTTTGAATACAAAATGCGCTTTTCGAATTAAACAAGACTTAAATGAATTGTTCCATCGAGGCCTAGCTGATCCTTCCTTATGCTCTCGGGTAGTGATGCTCACCTGACTTGTCCATTTTTCAGATTGACTTGCTGCCTCTGAACGACCACACAAACCCACCTTGTGCTGGTCACCACGTCTTAAAACATCAATTAAACCTGGGGGGAGAGGGAAATCTGTCTGCACCCCTGCTCCTGCCTGCCAGATCTGTAATGAAATCACCGCAAAACAGGGGCAAAGCAGACTTTTAAGGAAGAATTTGAGCAGGGCAAGTATATTTGGTCTTTTCCCAGTACTCTTCCAGCATGCAGCTTTCTCATTTGTGAATCCAGACACAAATGCTTGAAATTACCTGCTGTGAAAAAAGAGCAATATCTCATGAACAGCCAACAAAATAGTAACTACTGATCTAGAAATTATTTGGAGGGACGGTCTAGACATCTTTGTAACACACTTGTGATTTTATCATTTCAGGAGGAAACTACGAACTGATGTTGCAGCAGCTTTTCCTAACCTTAGTGCTGAACAATTGACTGAGTTCATTCCAAACAAGGAAGAGCTTAATGTCATCAAAATATACTCTCACAAAGGGGAGGCTGTCACTGTTTACATGAATAACAGGAACCCAATACTGTTTGAAATTGAGAAGGCTCTGTATCCAACAGGTATGGGGAGTGGACTAGAATAATCCTCCCTCTTTACTTACTGGGCACCAACCTTTCCCCAAAAGATTTCCTTGTGTCCGTCTTAGGTACTTATTATGAAGCGTAGCAATACAATAGTGATAGGATCTTTAGTGCATTTATTCTACCAACACCTCTGCGAAATCAGTGGCATTTCTGGATTCTTTCTGCAAAAAGGAAATTGAGGTGCTCAGAGGTTAAAAACCAGGAAACAAGCCTATTAAGTCATAGTTTGGCATCTTAGCCCCTTTTCTCTCTTGCGTCCACTGCAAGGTGTAATTCCAGGAAGCATGATGTCCACTTTCAGGCAGCCCTGCAGTTCAGCAATGAATTGCTCTGATATTCTATGCTTTTCTTTTTCCCATACCTAGCAATTCTCCCCTGTTGGAGTAGCATTTTAGCTCAAAGCGTCCTTGATTTAAGGAAAATAATGCAAACATTTATCTGTATCCTTTATAATAATTCACAGGAGCTTGAATTAACTAGAAGTTTCTTCTTCATCACATCTACTAATTATTGTAGGATTGTTCTGATTTCAGATTTCTTGATTACCCGAGTAACAGCAGAATGTTTAGTTGTGGTTAAGTATTGTACTGCTTGGTCTTAAAGATGGGAAGAAGTAACAGCTAGAGAAGTTTTTAATGATGCATCTTTAAATTTCTGTTCTGTTTTGGGACAGTGTACAGTCTGTGGGTCTACCCAGATCTTCTCCCTGCTTTTTCAACATGGCCCCCTGTGCTGCAGAAACTAGCAGGAGGAGCAGGTAAGAGGACTAGGACTTTGTCACATTGTATTGCAAAAAGGAGTTGCCTTCAGGGCTTTTTTGATGTTACCTTTCCCAGTGGCAAAAATGTACCTGAAACAAACAAACAAACACAAACATATAAAGAGTAAGTACTCACAAAGTAATTCATGGTGATGTCATAAGAGGGTAAATAAGCTGTAAAAGTTTGTGAATGAAACAAAGTAGATTAAGCTGTTTAAATGCAGTAACCTGTTCCATGTGGGAGTCTCAGATTTGGAAATATCTACTCAGAGTGGTCAGCAACTCTGAATTAGGACATAGAACTGCCTGTGTCGTTTGTCTGTCTTTTTTGTAACTCCTTGAGCAGCTGAGTTTGTTTGCTGCCACCCCGCTTCCTGTCACTTCAGAGATAAACCAGCTTATCCTATGGATAAGAAGTGAGTTTATATTGGAACGTACAGTTGTAATCACTGTCAAGTAAATTGTGCAGGTGAGGTTGGATTCAAGTTCCTGGATTACTGGCTCTACCACCTAATTATGGATCAAGACTAACAAGAAAGGAGTCTATTTTCTGGAACCTGCTTTGGATGCGGTTCAGACTCATGAGAATCAGGTCTTTATAAACTTTAAATTGCAGAACGGCTCAACCAGAAAAAGATTAAATTGCGGCGGCTGCAGCCTTAGTCTTTTTGCCATTACACGGTATCTAAAGTAGAACTCAAGCCCATCTGTTTACCTTATTTGCTTTTGGGAAATAAAGTGCTTGAATGTGTAGCTGTGATAGACATCGGAGCAAGCCTTGCTGCTGACTTGTAGTGACCTAGTTTCTGGCGGAAAAAAAAAGTCTTGCTAATGGGGGAAGGACGTTGATGAAAGAGGGCTGTGGGTCATTCATCTCCTATGGCAACCAGGCTACCTCTGGGGAGGATTCAAAGATAAGAAGCTGGCCACTGAGACAATGGCCAACAAAGGCAGAGAGGAGAGGTAGAACCACATCTCAGAAAGACAAGGACAGGCATGAGACTATCCAGACATGAAGGGAGGGAGCAGATTTAGGGAGCATTCAGTTACAGAGAGGAGAAGCAAGGTAGTGCTATTTGTGATATCTGTTCTGTCAAGTACCTACTCTCTGCCCTGGTTATTTACATAATATACAGATGCTACTTACCTTGTCATATTAAGGTCTTTATGTGATTTCTGTCCTCAGAGATGTGGAGCCTTGGTTGCAATTGCAGAGTTCATTCTAGATTTGCTGAAAGTAGTTGTGACAGTGAAGGGGAGGAAAAATATTGTTGGCTTCTTCAGCATACATGTTAAATCTGTGATGCTGAGAAAAAAAGCGAGATGCCTTCAAAACCAAACCGTGGAACACAGGTCAGTCCATGAGACTGCAAGCTTTAGACAATTATAGCTGCGATGAGGGAGAGCAGATGCTCTTTACATAATTTGGTGATGACGTACATGCGGCGTGGAAAACTGTTCTTTGCTCACATGCCAGTCTATTCACCCCAGGTATGGAAAGCAGAAGGAAGCACGCAACAAGGTCTGTTCTTTCTGTGCAGGCAGCAAAAAGCTGGTTAAAGCTGCTTCCTCCTGCTGAGGAGAGTTCACAGCTGAGTGCAGCTATTGTGCCAGATCAGGAGGGTTGGGTCATCAGTGGCTAGTTTTAGGCAATTCTCTCTTCAGCCAGAGAGCTGCTGGTGTAACCTGCCTTTGGGACAGGAAAGAGTAAATGGGTTTTCCAGGCACGTCTCCTCATTCCTTTCTCTTTCCATGTCATTAATGAAGAGTGATGCTCTATAGGCTGGGAGCTCATACCTTTCTGTTAAAAACAGTACTCCCTTCGGGCCTGACAGGGCAAGGGGCTGAGCACGCTTAGCTCTCCGGCAGTTTTTTGGGATGTGCCCAGCACCCTTGTGAATTGGACCCCTTACTCCACAGGGTGGTAGCAATAAGTGCTGCCTTACTAGGAGGAACAAAGAATCATGTTTTATCTGGCACGTCTCAGCTATTAGCAGGCTTGTATTTTTGCTGAGTAACAGGAGGGATGGGGGTGGAGGTGCTAGTGGCCGAGTCTTTCATTGAGAAATGGATGTGCTTTATTCTTGTCTCCAGATCTGATGCTGCCAGGAGTTGTAGTGCCATCTTCTGGCTTTCCTCAAGTAGAGCAGGGCACGCTCTGTGCTGTGACCCTCTTGGGAAACAGGTACGGAGGATACTTTATTCATATCTTTTTTTAGAAACTAAAAATGAAAGGAAGCTGTTTTTTACAGGAGGACACAGTGGGGTTTGAGGAAATAAAAGCAGAATTGTTCTCGTGCGTTTATTGCACTGTGGATCTAACCAATGGAAAATACAGCAGAAAAAATATCCACTTAAGTTTCTGGGTTAGGATATGTTTGAGCTTGGGTGGACAGCTCTGCAAATTAGTTCTTTTGGACCTGTGGGGGCAGAAGTGGTAGATTTGTTTTGAAACAGAGTAATTTTTTTAATAAAAGATAGTATTCTACACAGTTGTCTTTTTGTCTATGAGGAAATTTAGAATGAGGGAGCAGTGCTGAAGCTGTTGTTTTTTCCCCCACTGCTAGTCTCTTTTGGCAAGGCATACGCTTCTTGTACTTTATTAAAGCAAAGAATGCGTCACTGCACAACCTTCACTTCAGTATCACAGCTGCACGTATCCTTGGGATTCTTTGGAAGACTTTACATACCAGAAAGATGGGACAAAACCAGAAAAACCTAGATGCTTTTTAAAAAGCAGGTTGTAGAGAACAAGGACATTGTAAAAGAAATGCAGTATATCACAGTGGCACAGTCTGTCTTTGTCCAAGTAGCACCGTGTGTTTGTGCTGTCGTGCTGTAATACTCCCTTCTTTTCCCAGAGCTCCGGTAGCAGTCGCAGTTGCCACTATGTCCACCGCGGAGATGCTGGCTGCTGGAATGAAGGGGAAGGGCTTTGCTGTGTTGCATACGTACCTGGATCACCTCTGGTGGGTATATTGCCAGGCGTTTGGTAAAATGTGTAACAAGTCTCATGTGTTTACTAAAATCAAAATCTGTGCCCCAGTAAGGTTGATCTGTCAGTTCAACATACTGAATTATTTGGTTACAGTTTAGATATGACCATTATTAAGGTTTCATCTACGTGTTTTTGATGACTACACTTCTCTGACAGAAGCAGGTGTCTGTCCTGACACCTATCCATTATATACATATTGGAAATATATAAGATTATTCACTTGATTCAGTTCCTTCAAGCTGAGTGCAATTATTATAAAAATGAAGCTAGAACATCCCTGTTACCCTGATTTTAGAAAATCTTATTGTTCTATAAAAAGTGAACTTTTAATCATTTTTGCTTAAAAACTGGTCACAGGTCAATTGTGCTAGTCTGAGCCAAATCAATGATTTGCTTTGCATACGGATTCAATTAGTCTGCTGAGTTTTAAATTAAGATTCATGGGGGGAACATAGAGTTTATGGAGGAATTGTTAAATAAATTTTATAGTTTTGAGAATGCGGAAAAAGTTCCACGCAACTTCCAGTACCTTTTATCAGGGTGACATTTGTTCATTGTCCTATGGGCTTCAAAGCAGTAAACAGAAAGCTATGTTACACTTTTTCTTCCTTTTATAGGGAATATGGTGACAAATCTTATCCTCCTACCTTAGCTCCCTTGGTAACAAATTCTGCTGAAAAGGAGAGTGCTGAAGATCAGGAAGAGACGGAGGGGAAACAGCCTGTCATCAGCTTCTCCGCTGACCCATTGCAACATGTGGACATCGGTGATTTGAGCCTGAAGGAGCGAGACACTTGTGCAATAGTGATGGGAAAGGAGGAACTCCATGGGCACAGAGCTGCAGAAACAGATGAAGATGCCAACACAGAGGTTCAGCAGGAAGCTGAAGACAGTAGGACTCCACAAGGTATCTTTGCATACAAATGAAACCAAACTATGCCCCTTTGGTTTGCTGAAGCCCATACCCAGGATCTCAATTACTGTGCATTCCAGAGAGTTCTGTGTGATCTGAAGGACAGTCTGAAAGAACAGACTACTCACGGCTTGTCCTCTTTTCCCCTGCAGAGCAAATGGATGCATTATTTAATCAGTGCTTTTTTCACGCCTTAAAATGCAAAGTAAAGAAGTCGGATCTCCCTCTGCTCACCAGCACATTTCTACGCAGCCATATGTTTTCATGCTGGTATGTGGTAAGAAGATTGTCTTTGGATTTGCATGCTGGGTTTTTGGCTTTAAAACTGTGGAGATCAAGTGTGATATTTAAGATGAAAGTTTTGACACAAAAGTAAAACTTAGTCCTATCTAAGGCTATCTCAGACTATGCCCACTTCTTACTTCAAATACTTTGATATAAGGATTGTGCAGACCAGGATACGCACTGGGTAGCTAACTTAAATCGGCTGGCATTTGTTCCCAGACTGCTTAGTCACTTAAATGGCTGTTTGCCTACCCACAGGAACGTCAGCCCTAGTTTCACTCATCATGTTATATTTGTTAGCTTGTTTGAAGTAATTCTTTCTCTGTGTGATTTGTATTTTTGCTGTTAAGAAACTTCTAGCGTAAGTAGCAAGATTTAAGAAGAAATGAAGGGTGACTTATAACTAAAGAACTTTTAAAAAATCCATTTATAGCCCTGCTGGACAACAACTGGATGTAAAGAAATCAAGCTATAAGAAGGTGAGATTTTTCTGTTGTTTTTTTGCATTAATTTAAATAAGATATGGAAAGAGAGAAAAAATTTGAAGTAAAAATCGTTCAAGTGTTAGTAAAACAGACAAAAAAAACCCCTAGAAGCTGTTCTTAAAAGCCAAGTTCTTCTTCTCAGCTCTCTGCTCCTGCGGGATCCAAGGAGAAGAGTAATTGTCCTGAAGGCATGAGCATTGATCTGCTTTGAATGCAGCTAGTGCTATCTGCCACTATATACTGCGATAGCTATTAAAGGGTTCTCATCTTGTTGGACAGTGCAATTACTTGCAAGAAGAGGACACTCCTGTTCTAAAGCTGTTAATGAACAAAAATGAAGAGGAAGGAGATGATATTGTCCCTCTTGTGTAGATGACAAGCAAAGACAAAGTGCACTGGCAAAGATTGCACAGTAGTCCATGTGAGATGTACTGTGATTTGGCTAAGAACGTCTCAGAGCACAGAGATGGCAGACCTGCAAAAGGAACCTGCTTTTACTCTGTTTTAGAGCCAGAGGCACCTACTGCTCCCTAACAATTGCTGTTAGCAATTGAGCAAAGACGTGAGGTGTGTGTAGTTCTTCTGATTTAGCAAGTAACTCTAGAGCAGTCAGAAACACATGAACAGGAATTTAAAAATCTTGACTCCACATTTCTGATTGTTGCTTCCTTCAGTTCTCTAAATTCCTGCAATGTATGCAGCAGCAGAAGATCTTGCAAGTGAAGGAGCTGAGCAAAGGTGTGGAGAGCATTGTGGAAGTGGACTGGAAACATCCAGAGTATGTAGAATATGGTAGTCTTTAATAGAATTGGTAGTCTCTGAAAGCTGGAATCTGCTACTTCCAGCTCTATTACCTATACTCTGCTTGAATTCTTGTTCAGAACAGCTGTAGCAGCCCTCCTTTCCTCATCTTAATATGTTATGGAGAGGTTTTATACCCCAGTTAATTGCAATTTTTTGCAGTGTTACAATTAAAAATTTCTGGCTTCCAGTTTGGGTGCTAATAAAAGAGTTAGAGCATCGAGCCCGTTAGGTGTCACTAAAAAGCACATTCCTTTTACAGTGTCTTGATAGTTTGTTTGGGTTTCTTGGTGGTTGTTGGGGGAAGGGAGGCAAGAAGGTTTGAAACCCATCAGGCAGTTTTCTATCTATTTAACAGTGACTGTTTTATGCCCTTCCAGTTTAAGCGGGTCTCCCCCTCCCCATTCCATCTATGTGCTGGGCCAATTCATTGTTCAGCTTTGAACTTACCTGTCTAAACAATAATTCCAGTAAAAAGATGACACTGCTGCTAAATAAATGCTCATGAACCTACAGTCTGAGAATGTCATAGAGGATCAAATCAAGCACTTCGCAAAATCGGAAGCCAAAGTTATAATCTCAAAAAATGAAAAAAAATATTGCTGTGTTTTCCCTTACGCATATTGATTTGCAGAAATACCCTTGCCCTTTCAGTTACTTATTACCAGATTCCTCTATCGGTGGTTCTGTTATCTTTCTAATGATTAATATTTACCTCACATCAAGAACATCCTACTTGTTCCTTCTGCGTATTGGCACGTTAGCTCTCTCTTGGAATTTCCCAGTGGGCCTGAGGCTTCCTGGTGTATAACGTCTCCTTGGCAACTAATGGAGTGGAGAACATTTCAGTAGATATAAGCATATGTTCTCTTCTGCATTTGGAAAGAGCCAGAATTACTTTGACTTTCTGCATTAACTTTTCTCTCATTATGCTTGGCCTTATCATCATCAGACAGGCATACTCCAGCTCAGTTTGTCCATTCTCTTACCTTCAAGCATAGAGTGCGCAGCTGTGGTCAATGAAATGAGACTCCAGCTCCTGCACTGATCCAGTTCTTACCCCTCTCTTCCAGACTGTCTTTCATCAGTGACCACTAAAGAATCCTTTCAGCAGACACAGCCCCCACTGCAACGGAATGCATTTGGGGGAACTGACATGTTATACAACAGACCAGAAAGCTTTTCGCATGACTCTGCTAGATTTTAGTTTCTCAATGAAATGGAAGTGATAAGTTTCAATCCCTTTCGCTCACACCAAATAATTCTCGTTTCAGCATTAGAGCATTTGCAGTACCTGAAGGATTTTCTTCAGGCTCTGCTGCCCAAGACAGCAAGAATGAAGACAGAGGACAAGTGTACCACGCTCCTGAAATTATTCCGCTTTACGGGGTCTCAGCAAAAATGGTCCCACTCTTTCAGGAATCTGGACACAGGTAAGCATGAAAAAAGTACAACAAAACCATTGTTACGTGAAGAAAGAGAGTAACAGCCCTGTGCTGATACCATTTTGTTAGCCCTCATGGGGAGGGCCCTGCGATGCTGTCAGAAAAGGTGCTGGGCATCAAGAATATATTCATTGCTTCACAAAGGGAAGAAAGATAAGAGGCTGTGACAACTGTGTTCAGCAAGTACTCACATCACTTCTCCCACAGCTAAGGAGGTGATAGCTCAGGTGTCAAAATTGGTACATTTTACTTGGATTGTCTTCATTTGCCATTGGATAAGGCATATTCCGCCCACCCACAGTAAGGTTTACTGAAAAGAGGACACCCAGGTAATTTAAAGAACTCACTTGCCTCCTGTAGTTTAGCTAGCACTCAGTGGCAGCCTTTCTTCCACTGGGCACTTTTGTACAAGTTATCCACAGTCCCCTGAAGCTGGGGTGCCATTTGGGTCAGCCGCCCAAATTAGCCCCTGTAATTACTGTGTGATTACTGCTGTGAGCCTTTTATCTGGTATACAGCAGCTGAGGTGTAACAAGAAGGTTCATTGCAGTATTGAGCTGTTGCTAGCAAATGTACTCAGAGTAGTTGCTGTCTCCTCTCTTAGTGACAGAATCCCGACACCTAACTACTTAAAGTAATAAGTTAAAAAGTTTTCTTTCTCTTCAGAAAAGGCAGCATCCTCTCAAGCAGCGAGGTGAGAAACATCATCATCAACTACGTGAAGACTAATGAGTTGGTTGATGAAACAAACAAAAAGTAAGTAGACATGGAAGTTGTCCTACCCTGCTTCCACAGGGGATGCTGAAGTTAGAGGAAACAAGGAACTTCTTTGCTTCTAATGCGCGTTTTTGTTTTGTAGCTTTGTAAAGGTGAATGCCATTCTGTGCGACTGCCTGTTAGATAAATCGGAACAAGATGAAATCTCGAACCTTAAATGGGATGACCTCTTGAGCAGGTGACTGTTTTTCCAGTGAAGCGTTTCAGTATTACACAGATTTATTGCATGCAACTCAAAGCCACGGGTTGTTGGAGCTGCCTAAGTTGTAACTTCCTACTGGTAATGCAACAAATCACACAGAATCACAGAATGGTTCGGGTTGGAAGGGACCTTAAAGATCATGTGGTTCCATCCCCCCTGCCCTGGGCAGGGACACCTCCCACCAGACCAGGCTGCTCAAAGCCTCATCCAGCCTGGCCTTGAACCCGTCCAGGGATGGGACGTCGACAACTCCCCCGGGCAACCTGTTCCAGTGCCTCACCACCCTTACCGTAAAGCATTTCAAAACAAAAAACATCCAGAGACCTTCACTTGAAGGATCTCTCATTCTTCACCATTTAACAAGCATCTAGCATTAACTGTTGTGGCTGTGGGGTTTTTGTTTACTTGCTAACCTCTTATCAGGGAAAGCATCCTAAACAAACAGTGCCTCATTCTGTGTATAATCTGTACGTACATATTTATAAAGCCATCCTTTGCAATAGATAGCTGAATGTGCCCTTTTTTGGCAATGGCAATACAACTTCTGCATTTATAACCCAAACCCACCTTTTAGATCCAACAGGCCTGATTATCCGTTGTTTCCATATACTGAAAAACTTTGCCTAAATGTCCCCAGTGTTTTACTTGCCTTGAGCTTCTTAATCACACAACCTTTCTGAGGCACCTCCAGCAGCTTCTTTTATTTCTGAAGCCAAGTTTGCTCATGGGACAGTACCACAATTTATGCTGAATTTTAAACAAGTTGCTTCACCCATCTGTGAACAATACAACTGAACAATAGCTTAAAGACAAAATTAAAGAAAGTTTTCTTCTACAAGAACCAATTTATAAAATTTTACCAGTAACAATCTAGGCTATAATTTTTGCGAGTCAGCAGACTAGCTTTCTTTTTATTCAGGCTCTTTCAGTAACAGCTAGGATGCTGATCTTTACATGAGCTCATCATGCATTATCTTCTTAAGATACAGATTCTCACACATAGAATCTTGGCTTTCATGTAGTCTCAAAAACCTGAGAGAGGCTGCAGCGGAAAAGCAGAGTTAACGTCAGCCTTGCTGTACTGTAGAGACTAATTGGATGTATAAACTTTGTTTAGGTGCCTTGAACGACTGCAGCCCTTACACCAGGTGACATTTTTCGGACAAGAGCCTATTGTGAGGAAAGGAAACATTGAGCCCATCGACATAACCATAGCACAAAGATCATCAAATAAGAAGGTAAAAAGAGAACTAAAATGATGGGGTTTGAGCGGAAGCCCAGATTGTGAGAGCAGCTTTGGCAGCTCATTTTTCTGGGATGAAGTACCTACAGTGGTGATGTTTGCAATAATTCTTAAAACCTGTAGGTGACAATTATCAAGAATCTTGAGCTGTATGGTCTAGACCCACAGTGTGTGGCCAACATTCTGCAACAAAAAGTGCAAGCCAGTGCCACCATCACCCCCATACCAGGAACAAAAGACAGAGTTCAGGTCCAGATCCAAGGCAACCAAATCCATCATCTGGCCAAGATGCTGCTAGGTAAGTCTGTTCCGGAACTGGGCCGGGACTGGTTATAGCAAGACACAGATTTTAATTCTTGAGCTCTGAATATTTACCTGAAGTGAACTCTTGGTTATGTTGCAGAAGAATACCAGGTACCTCGGAAATACATTCAAGGCCTCGAGAAGGCTCCAAAGCTTGGCCGGAAGAAATAAGAGAAAAATCAACTGTAAGAATTACTCAGATGTCATTATTTATAGAAGCGTTCTGCCAACAAATCAAGGATTATGTACAGGCCCTATTCATTCAAAAATGAGTCCTGGATGTTTACAAGGTCTAGGATCCACCCAAATAATAATACTGCTCCAGCTGTTCATTTTTCATAAAAATAAAAATCTGAATAAAACCCCTAGCATTATCCTTCTCCATGTATTTTCTAGAAGTTCCTACGGTGCACTGGTGTCGCGGCTACAGTGGCTTTTGCCTAGTTTAACGGTCTTGCTTTGCACGTTTTAGCAAAGGCACAGCGATAGAACCTCCACTGAAATGTAAGCAAAGTACATTCCAACGCGTTGTCCTGGAACAGTCCGGCGTGCGGTGCCATAGATTGTGTATGTCAGAAGTAAAACCCCTTTGGTTTTAGATTTTATCCTTTTAAACATTTCCAGGAATTAATAGCAGACATTTCAGCACTGAGAATGAACTCTATTAGCTGGATTTTTATGGTTTATATGATTTATATATATATATAAATACATTCTGATGTATGACATTCACTGTAATTAATCACAGGTAGGCATGGATAGCAGTTCTGTCAAATCCAGCTAAAATATTAAGGAGAAGATTAATGGAACACTTCACTCAGGTTTCACAGGGATAGATGTTCTGTACCTCTTTAGCTGAAGCTTCAACGCTTTACAATAGGGTTAAGCAATTTAAATTCACTTCTAGGAAGGATCCCTGTGTCTTCCCTTTAGACTTATTACATGCAAGTTCCATAGGAGGGCGCCAGAAAAAGAAGTTAAAGAGATTTCTTTAATTACTGACAGTTTTATTATGGTTGTCTTTTACACTGTCTGCATATGAACAAATAGTTTCAGAACCTTCAAAAAAGCCGGAAGTGAGACATTTTTTAAAAATGCCATAGATTTACTAGGGAGTAGTAAAAATAAATTACAGCATTGCAAAAATGCATTTCACTTTGCCATAGAAGCTTTGCTATTCCATTCTATACACATTATTTTACATGTTTTACAATAGACATGAAAAATAAAATTCACACGAACTAGGCAAGACAATATACTAACCAAAGGCACTGCCAACAGTATTTTGCGCTTAAGGAAGGGGCAAATTCTTCTACCCTAAACACAGCTCAACTGACCGTTGAGGATTTGAGTTTCAAGATCTACCGATTCCTCAACTGCCCCGTATCTTGAAAAACCAAAAAGAAACAGCCCTCCCCTTTCCAGGAGGTTTTTCAGCAGCATTCACGGTAATTGCATAAGAAGCCATGCCTTCTACAAAATGTCAAAGACATGCTGGGTTCCTGGGGGGGAAAGGGTGACGGTCACCAAGACTCTAGTAGAAAACAACAACAAAAAAGTCTTTACCACTTTTAGCCAGCAAGGTAAGGGATTTAAAAACAAGCGTCTGGAGCTTACATCTCGGAACCAATGGCAGTTTTTACAGTGTTCTTCCCCTTGACTGAACAGAAGTATTTATTTATACAGCACTAGATAAATGTTACTTAAATTACTTCACAAGTGCACAGTGAAGTAATAAGTATTCTTGTAAGTGGACAAACAGCCCCAGAGCATGAAAATTGCTGCTGTATATGGGCTGCCGCCGTGTTGTTAAAGGTCATCTAGGTGTAGAGTACAGTACGGCTGGAGGCCCTTCCCATCAGCAAACCCTCCTCCACCAGGAGCTGCAACTCAGCTTGCAGGAAGTGGCACTGACACAAAGCCAGGGGCTTTAAGCGATGCAGGTGCTCTCTTACGGTTTATAAACAACCACACTCAAGTATAAATCTGGAAAAAAAATAAAAATCCCAAGCAGTCACCTTCCAGAAAGAAACAAACCAGTTCCTTGTCCCTCTGGACGAAAGCAGCCTCATCACAACAGTACTTCGTGGGGACAGGACTGAGAAGGCCTCTTGACAAAAGCTCCTTCCAATTGCCATCTTAGCCCAAATGCAAAGTTTTCACGCTTAAGGGAAAAAAACCAAACAAAAAAAAGGCACTGAGGTAAATTTTGCGCTCTTCTACATTATTTCTGTCGTAACTGTTACCCGACAACCTGTTGCCTCCCTTCCCACCCCACGCAGGTGGGGTCACAGTGGCCTACAGCGAGCTCGGAGGGACACTCGTTCATCGCATCACTGTGAAGCCCTTTCACGTGCTCCGTCTGAACCTGGGTAGTATGAATGTGCTGTTCTCTCTCCACGCTTTGTTGCGGTGTCCTGTGTAAACAGAGGGAAGACTGAACCTGGCCGTGCGCATCGCGCTCGGTACCAAGCACAGAGTAAACGTGGGCCCGTCCTCGCTCAGGCTGGCAGCCCCCGGGCTTTCCTTGCCCCACAGCAGTCGCTGCTCGGCGTCAGCGAGATCAGGGTCGCTGGCTGGAGTCATGGCAGGAACTGATGCTCCAGCCCAGGGATTTTTAAGAAGGATGCGCAGTGTGTGCATCGGAGGCAGTGGGAGCCCTGAGAGAGGGGGAGAGAGGCCCTCCCTGGCCGTGCAGGCAGAGCACCGAGTGGGAGCGGGGAGGGAGGGAAGGAGAAGACGCCAGGTCCAGAGCGGCAGAGGGAGGGAGAGGGCGGCGTGCGAGGGACAGGAGCGGAGGGGGAGCAGCGCAAGGAGGGCAGCGAGAGGAGCCATGGTGTGAGGGTGGAGGGAGGAGAGCGGCTGAGCCCTGGTGCCCTCGCTCCTCTGGCGCCAAGGCTGCCCGTGCTCCTGGTGCCGCCTCCACAGCCTGGCCCTGGCCGCAGCTCCTCGCCCTCGGGGCCAGACCTGTTCGTAGCTCAAAATTGCTTTGCTTTGTAAAAGGGGGTTTTGAGCTTTCCTGGCTTAATCTGTTGGATATGTATTGCTGAACGTTCGGTACCGAACCGTTGGCCCATGCCCCAGCCATCATCTTTACACTTTTCAAACAGAATCCGTTAAAACATAGGTCCCAATTCCTACAGAGTACAAAACTGGTAAAACACTGGCTATCTTAGCTAAGCATCAGGGGTATTTGCTTTAATTCACATTGTTTTCAAAACTGCAAGTTAACTAGAATCAAAATGGATGACTTTTCCTCGAATTAATATTACCAAGTTTCAATAATACTTACTGACAGACTGTTTGGGTGTTGCAGCTGCCTTGGTGTCATAACTTTACCCTTCCCTGCCTATCTTAGCCCTGAACAAGTCCGTCTGGCATTGGTTACAGCTGTGACACCCATGTGGGTCGGCGCAACCACCTCCTCCGCTTTATCTACTGCTTCCTCCGCTCGACTTACGAAACGAGGACGCGGCCAGGCGGGCACACGCCGTGAGCACGGCACCGCCGGATGGGGACAAGCGCGTTGCTGGGAGGAGTGTGAACAGCAAGCGTTACCCTGCTCAAAACATCAGCCAGGAGACGTTCCTCTGGGGTTTAACACTCAGTGTTTTCCACGGAGCTTCTCCACCAGATGGTACAGCTGAAAAGCGAACCAGCAGCTGCGTTTGGTTTGTTGACGGCCACAGTTTGAAACCGTCTTCCCGTGCTTTGACTGGCTCTGGTCCTGGGATAAGAGGTTTCAGAAGAAGAAAATGCTGTATATTCGTGTTATAGGTGCTGGGAGCCAGTCCTTAATGGAAGGATGGAAAGGGAGAGTGATGAAAAGGTGTCCTGAGAAGTGTCTTTTCATTTTAAAAATAATATCTAGCTTAGTCTGGTGCCCAGTGCCTCCTGAGGGGTTATCCAGGTTTGCCTCGGGCTTCTTTCAGGGTCTGTTGCAGTCTCTGTTTAAACTTCTCATATTTCCTTTGAACCTGCTGGATTTTGTCCTTCTCTTCTTTGTCCAGTATCATCAAGAAGTTCTGTAGCTCTGGGATGGAGAACGCATCCCACTGCAGAAACAGCAGAAACAGAGGGAAAGTAAGCACACACTGTTCACTTCATTGCTTTTGTGGGTTTTTTTTCCCCCCTGAATCTGTGAAGAGGAACAATAAAAGACATTTAAATGTGTATCTGATCTCCAGGTAGCTTAATCTCACTGCGTCACATTGTGAGAGAGCTGGGATAATGGGCTACAGCATAAAGGACCATCCCAGTCCTGAGCCCCTGAGACTGTAGATTTAATGGAAATTATCTTTTCTCAGGTGAATGAAAGCTCCCACTGCAAGGGACGGCACAGCTCCCTACAGAACTGGAACATATACGGAAAGAACTGACGCAGCATTCACTCCCACTTCCCTTTATGAAGGGGGAGCGAGGTCCCAGCAGCAGCCAGTTCTCTTTCTTGTACTGGAAAGTTATCAAAACCGTTTGAGCTTCAGCAAAGCTCCCGGCACGGGGTGCAGCAGCGTGGCTGCTCCGGCTGCCGCCTCTGCCAGCGAGGAGCAGGCCGGCCACAGGCTGACGATTGCCGCCAGTTAATAACCGCTGCCGTGTGGCGGCTCAGTGCCGTGGGGAGCCGGTGTCCCCACGGCATCCCTGCCCACCGCAGCCCCACTCCTCCGGTGGCCCAGCCCCAGCCACCCCGCGGCAGAATCCCACAGGATGCGGCAGCTCCCAGCGACGGTGTTTGTCACAGTGGGGAGCACGATCGCAACCAAAAGCTTGACTGCAAGCTTATTACCTGAGTGTCCCTGGCTTCCGCTTAAATTAGGGGACTGCTTATAACAGCGTTTAGCTAACCTAATTCCCAAGGATTAACTCTGGGATGGCGTTGCTCAGTTCTGTAAACAGATTACGGGTTGGCCATCAAAACTGGCCTCAGCATTTTCACAGCTCAAGTTTTTTTTGTTTTTTAAATCAACTTAATTCAGGAGCAATAAGTTACCCAAACTTTTTTTTTTTTTTCTTTTTAAAGTAAGGTACAAGCAGTCCTTTCAGTTGATAATTCAAGTTTGGAGAAATACTGGTATCACACTCAGGATTTTAGCAGGCAAAGCCAGCCCCATTGGGGAGAAGCCGCCTTGCTCGCGTGGCACGGCTCCAGCCCCCGCTGCCCCTGCCGTGCACGGCTCAGCTCCGCAACGGCGCCACGTGCTCAGCGACACTCTGAGCGTTCATGTGAGAGCCAAGGGAAAGAGTCACCGATGTACCTCAACTTCCCCTGTTTCGTTTTCCTTCAGCACGAAGCTGAGCACGTCCGTGTCGGGGCCCGCCAGCAGCCGCAGGTAGAGGGGGTACTCGGTGAGAGGGAGCTTCTGGAAGAGCACTGCAAGGGAACGCAGACATCGCAGTCAGCCCGTGGCTGCCGGGGCGGAAGAAAGCCCAGCAGGGTCAACTGCAGCACGTAAAAGCAGTTTGTGCTGCTCAGGATCATAGTGGAAGCAGCTGAGTCTCTCTCAGAGATCCATAACGATCTCCATTAGGTCTTAGGTGGCTTCAGCCCCCTTCTGAAAACCAGTAATTCCCCACTAGCTTAAGCAGCATCACCTCACGTGGTGGTCAGGCCATTTATTCATCTGACATTTAGGCACCGCCTGCCTGACACACCACCGAGTCCTAAACGAATGCTTTGGGTACGTTTCTGCACACAAAGTGGTAAACAAAACCAATCGGCCACAGGACAACTGGCGGGTCCGAGGGCCTGAACTCACCTTGCCCATCCTTCCGCATCTCCTTGAAAAGTGCAAACTTCTGAGGGTTATCCACCACCATGAACTTCTTCAGGAGCCCCTGGATCACCTCGCTCACCGTGGTCGTGCTGCTGATGTGGAGCTGCTTGACGGCATCCAGCGGCAAGTAGAAGGAGGTTCTCTTGTCCGTCATGTCGGCCAGGTTCACCTCCTTGAGGGCATCGTAGATGGACTGCGGCCGGATCCCCGCCGGCACCGTCACGGGGCGGCGCAGTTTCAAATGCACTTTAATGAAACCCGTGTACGTCCCATCGTCATTCTAAAGCAAAGGAGACGGGGGTCAGGCTCCAGGGAGCCTTTCCAGTCCTGCCCCCTGCTACGAGGGGCTTTCTGGTCACCAGCACCGCAGCCCGCGGGGTGGCTGCAGGAATTCCCACCCCTCGGTACTGCCAGGAGGCTGAGGGTTTCTTATTAATCATGTAAAAAGTAACCAGTAATTTTGGGTTAGTCACTACTGATTTTCTCCTGTTCCTTCCACCCGGTCATGACTCATCCCTTCCTCGCGTCTCTGCGATCTCGTCTTATTTAAACCCAACACCGCTACAAGTCAGTTATGGAAACCATTACATGTAATTTGTAGTTGCACTTAAGTGAGGATTTGAAACCTCTGGGAAGGTCTCTACGCCTCGTGTTCAGTGAGATCTCCCAACTGTATTCCTCACGTTTTATTCCCTGCTTGTGGATTCTCACATCTCCTTGTAACAATAAATCATTCAAGATCAGCCCATCTCACGGCGGGTCCCTTGCCCTACCCTCAGCTCTGCAAAAATCAAAAGAAAAGCCTCCGTACGGTCCATCCACGGGCACCACCGGGAACAAGCCGAGGGATGCACCTTGGGAGCCAGGAGTGCTGGCCACCGGACTCACCCCAGGGCCACCACCGGCGGCTGAGCCCAGCCGAGCCCCAGGGCTGCAGCAAGTCTCAAGACTGTATTTTTCTAAGCCTCAAGCAAAGTAACTCAAGAGTAAACATTTGGGTCACGAATGACTCCTTTAAGTCAAGGGGTGGTAAAAATCAACGGGCGAGACATTCCAGCAGAAGTTACTGTGCATTTTGAAATTACTTCACAAAGGGAACTGTTGTAAGAGCTGCTATTTTAAATGAACTTCAGGTTTGTTTTCAGCTGTTAGCAAGCACCAGGGAGTTATGTAGCTGCTGTTCTTGGGAGTTCAATGATTTAATTATTTCACTCTTTAAGAAGCTTTTCCCCATCTCTGTAAGGTCCCTTTGCAGTACTCCAGTTTGTAAAAGAGGCGATTTCCTCGTCTTCTCACCGCCTAGCATCAAGCCTTTACTTACAGGTGGTGACAAGCAAGTCCGCAATCAAAGCTCCAACATCCACAACATCCACTGCAGTTCTTGGACCTCTGCTTAAACAAGCCTGGCAGCGGCAGAGGAGGAAAGCATCTCTCTCTAGACAGGCTTTGTGCTTCTAAATCCACTTTGCGTTTCTAAATACACTTTGTCTTTCTGAATCCACTTCGTGTTTCTAAATCCACTTTGCAACAGCTGAACTGCAGCGTCGCAGCCCGCGTTTCCCCGTGACTCATCCCCCCCAGAACAACGTGGGCTCGTCTATTTGTGGCAAGTCAATCGTGGCACAGGCTGGCCAGAGATTACCTTACCAGTGCTCCCAGTTTGAGAAGGGACTGAGGCAGGGTGTAGGTGGGTGGTTGTGGGGGTGTGTGTGTTATCTCAAGTGTTGGCGACTAACACTAAGGAGAAAAAGCAGATCGGGTAAGGAAGACAGGAGCATCTCAGCAGGCACAAGCCCTCTCGCCGTGGAGATGCCTTCCTGCAGCCTGGCTCAGCTCACAGCCCAGGGAGACCAGCAGCAGGCTTTCTGCGTATTCAGAAAACATTGCCCCGTACATACCAGCTTCATCAACAGGCAGTTGGTAACTTTTGCATTGTATTTTTCAATTTTCTGTTTGATCTCCTGGATGGTCGGAGGCTCAGGTTTTTCTTCTTCTACTGTTTGCGTTACATTCTGAAATCAGAGGAGACAGGCTTTAGCTGTTTTACGTGCCGGGCCACACCGTGTCTCTCCAGCTCTGCTTGTGCTTGGGAAACGCCGGAACGGAGAGGCCGCGTGGACCCCGAGCTCACACCCGCAGCGACGGTGCAGGAGGAGATGGTCCCTATGGCCAAGAGGCCAAACACGCAGGATGCCACGTCCCTGCCCCAAACCTCCTCTGGGCCCCAGTGACAGGCAGTGGAGGGACACACAAACCCCACCAGTTAGTGGGACACTGAGGCACAGAGCAGTAAAGCCATCCCAGTACAAACCAGGGCAAAGAATCCAGCCTCTAAAACCCGCTTTCAAAAAACCCCACCTGCACCTGCCGAGTGCTTCTTTGCTTCTCGCGACGCCATTGAAAAAAAAAAATCACATCCTATTTCCAGTATCCGTGGCTCTGCCTACCCAAGCCAGGCACCCCCTTAAAAACCCCGGCGTGCTCCCCAACCAGCTTCCAGCAGGTTCACCCAGGCAGAACGTGAAGTTAAATCTCTGCTGGATTACTCCTCCTCAGCTTTGGAAATTATACCTCAGAGCAGTAAAATCACACAAGCAGCAAGCCGGCTGCGTGACTAATAAAGCAGTTGCTAATAAATCAGTCCGGGCATCCCAGCCTGTGTCAGAAACCGTTGAGCATCTGCCCGCGCGTGGGCTGGCCGGGAGGATGAGGGCTGCTGCTTCTCGCTCCGGTTTTGGGGAATTTCCTCTTGGGAGGCAAAGCGACAGACTGGGCGCGTAGGTGGGCTCTACCTGCAGGTCACGCATGGAAATGTCGCTAACGAACAACGGGAAAACACAATCCTGCCATGGAGAGGCAGCTCATAAATGTAACCCAGGGCTCAGAGCGTTTAAGCACAAAGGCAATGAACAGGTTTGGATAAAGCACCAGGGCAGAGCCCAGCACTACCAGCAGCACGGGCTGAGCCGACGCGGGATGGGAGCAGGGTCCAGGCCAGGCGGATGCTGCCCTGGGGTCCGAGCGGCTGCAAGACCTGCACTAGAGGGGAGCAGGACCATGGTGCCCATTACAGGCTACGTAAACGGGGAGAAGCAAGGTGCTTTCTGCAGAAGAGGGCCAGAGCGTGCATCTCTGGGGTACGCTGGAGGAAAGCACGCGAACCACCGCCGAGCCCTGCCTGCCCCCATGCCCCACAGCTCCCCCCCAGCCCCAGGAGGCATCTCTGGCCCCTGGCTCCCAGCCTTGAAGGCAGGGAAGCAGGGCTCATCGGATGCCGGCCACCTTCCTCCAGGGACACGCAAGCCAGGGAGAGAGCAAGAGGAGTGCTGGGGGAGCTGGGAGGGAGGCCCTGCCGAGGCATCGGGAACATGTGGCTGCAGATGGGTTTCTGCAGAGCAGGTTTGTAGCAGCCTCCAGCGAGAGCCTGAGCCCCACTCCCACCTCCCGGAGCCCCACAGCACGGGCTTTGAAGGCCACGGACACCCTGGAAACCCAACAGCAGGATGCAACCCTCCACCATCACGCCCGGCGTGACGGCAGAGCCCAGGCACCGTGCGGACAAAAGAACCAGCGAGCTCCTTTCTGAAAACCTGCTGCAAGGCAGGAAAGGAGGTGCCAGCACAAACGGGCAGGGATTTCGTGTGTCCCCAACCCCAAGCGTCGAAGAGCAGCCTCGGCAGCTGCAGAGCCCTCAAGGCTCCGGTGCTTTGCCTGCACCATGCAGTGGGGCAAGAAGGGGAGGGAAACACAGAGCACAAAGCTAAAGCTACCGAGCCATGGCCAGAGAGGCAGCAAGTGCTTCTGGGGACACCCCCTGCATCCCATCTCCCTCCCCTGGGACTGCGACACCGGGCCCAAAGCTCTCAGGACAAAAGCACCCGCTCACCTTCAGCATCCACCTAGAACAGTCTGTGGCAGAGTTAACGGCTCCTGTAATAGTGAGATGGAAGCAAGGACTTGTGTGACCCTGAAGTAAATTTAAATTCACAAGTGGAATAAGAAAATCTATTAAAAAAAAAAAAATGAAATACAGGGAACTAAACCAACCCAGGAGCTGCACGGTGAAGCCCAGCAGCCACCTTTGGGTCTCCTCGTGGGAAATAACCTGCTGCAAGGACAGGACTGCGCTGACTGTGCCGCGGTCTCTGCGGGCAGCTTGTGAGGACTCAGGGCTGAGCAGCATTCCCCGCGAGGTACCGCAGCCGAATTCCTGCCCCAAGCACGGCTCCAGACCAGGAGCCCAGCCCAGGGATGCCCATCACGTCAAACCATGGTGCCGGATGCAAACCAGCAGCAAGAACCACAGCCTGCAGCAACACGTGCTGCTCATTTCTTTGCGCCATCACTGAAGCTCTTCACCGGCTCCTTCAGCCACTTGCCTCAGCCGGCAGCAGGACACGGGTCCAACATTCAAGCATTCAAGAAGCCTTGATGACTTTATTGCCACAAGACTGTTGGAAACTCCCTACAGGAGGCTCATCTTGTGCGTCAAGGTTTGACACCACTTTGGCCTGGGTTACCCAAAGCAGAGGGGCTTTCCATCTGGCCAGGAGAGCAGCTCTCCTCTAAAGCACAGCCTTCAGCATCCCAAAATCCCTGGCTTTCCATCCAGCCAGGAGAGCAGCTCCCCTCTGAAGCACAGCCTTCAGCATCCCAAAATCCAGACCTGCTGCGAACAAGCCTGATTGTGTCTTGGGCAATGCTCAGCAGGCCGGATGGATTTCCCAGCGCAGCGCTCTGCTGCCTTTCCATAACTCACCACCTTCCCCGGAGACAGGCTGGGAATACATCTCGCCAGTGCTCCCAGATTTTGTGTGGGCTTGCTCAGAAGTTAGCATTAGCGGAGAGCAGAAAGCGTGAAGGGATGCGCTATCAAGGCCGGTACAGAACAAAAAATATAACCTCCATGAAGGAAAAAAAGGGGAAAAAAAAAGCATCTTTAGGAGCAAAGCCCGTCTCTTCCCAGGCAGCCACGCGGTACATGAGACCAGGATGCAGCAAGCTGTAAATAAGCCAGTATCACCCCAGGCTACCCATGATATTTCTTTTAGGAGGAGAATTAAGCACAGAACAAACTGAAATCCTGGTTGCAATCTGGCAAGATGGCTACAGTCCTGGGATTTGAGAGCCCCAAATTCACTCAAGCGATTCCCCAGCAAGAGTTCAAACTTTCTGCCTCAGACAGGCAAACAGTACGAGACCTCTCGAAACGCAGATCCAACCCAACAGAGGAACACCGGCACCGCACTACAGTCTCCTCCTTGTTCAGTGCCTTAAGAAAATAAAAGCAAAGCTTTCCGGAGGTATTTAAGAATGGAACGTAAACATCCACTTATCATAACGGCAATTTCAACTCCCCAATTTATCAAAGTCCTTAGGCACATGCTTCACCGCAATCTATTGACTGCAATAGGTCTTACGCGGCCACACATGGGAGCTGGGCTGCCCTGCGAGTCTTTAAAAATAATGCCAAGGGTAGAGATTGTCAAAAGTCGCACTGTGGAAAAGAGAAGAAAAAAAAAAAAGAAAAAAACCAGAACAAACTTCCCTTCAAGTTAACGGAAGACATGCTCTCAGAAACCCTCCACTTCCTCATGTCCCCCATTTGATGGCGCTGGGGGTGGCAGCGCTGCTGTGCCTGTCCCCAGGGAAGAGCGAGGTCTCCAGTGAGCCAGCGCTGGGAGACCCCGGGACCGTCCCCTCCTGCGTCCAAAGGGACCCCCAGCTGCACGGCCGAGCTGCGGCGGTGGGACACGCCGTGCACATCTGCCACACTTCATCCCCGGCACAAACACCACCCAGCACAGCACAGCACAGCCCAGCGTCTACCCCGCCACGCGCGGCAAAGGCCGACAGAGCTGTCCCTGCCGCTGCGCCGCGCTCCTCTCCAGCGGGGCCAGTCCTTCCCCGCTTGTGATGTTTCCAGCTGCAGAAATTAGCACGTGCCAGCAATTAAGAGCTCTCCGAGCAGCTCGCGGCGATGCCGCCCAGTTTCCATGGAGGACACATGGCACACCCAGGACTGCAGCAGCCCGGAGTGGTGCCGGTCCCCGGGGTGTCGTGGCTGGCGCCCGGTGGACGCTAGCTGCTCCATGCGTCAGGGGACCTAAATCACTCGCAGCGGGACGCCTGGCTCAGGAACGCGGTGCTGGCAGCACCATGTCACCAGTCTCACACCATGTCCCCGCACAGCTCCATCAATGAGCCCCTGCAGCCGGCCCTGCTGAGCACCCAAAGCTGCTGCCGGCAGAGACGGAATCTCACTCCCAGGAGCCGGAATGGGCCGGTGGCTGGGTCCCGCTGCCCAGGCAGGAGGACAGTTTCCCCTCTCACCTGCTGCCCCCGCCCTGGCAGCGCTGGGGAAGGCGGGAGGTAGCTCAGCTCCCACCTGCACAAAGGTTTTTCCCCAAATCGCTGCCTTCCTCTGCCCATCCTGCGGCTTCCTGATGCTCAGACTTTCCACTGGGAAAACATATTTGCAAAGAAAGCTGCCCATAATTTATGTATTCACCACATCTATTTGTTTTGACTAACCCAATGTTATGAAGACCCACAACAGTTTATTGTCATTTAGACAATTATTCTATCCCCCAATGACCCCTCCCCACCCAGGAAGGGAAATTAAGGAAAAAAACCCAATAACTTACATGATCGCGCAGCCGCAGCTACAGGTAACAGGTTGTTCTCTCCCCTTCCACATGCAATCGTAATTGAAAAAGAAACCCTGCATTATGACAATTTGACAAATACAGGTTTTAACAGCCTTATTACGCTCTCTTAGGGTTACTTTGTAAGTCATCTTGCACCCGGTGTGAAATTAGTTTGCTGTTATTAAGCTCCCAGCGTCAGTGACGGATGGTTTAACCGTTTCCACTGCAGCACGGTTTAAGGTGCGCAGAGAGTAACCGACCTGCCCTGGAAAGAAAACCAGCGGCCTCACACGGGGCTCCCGGCTCTGCCAGCACCTACGAGCCGGCCGCGGGTTTGAAGATGCGTCTCCGAAACAGCAGGTTGTGCATGCGGCATAAAGCAGCGTGGGACTCCTGAGCCCCTCGTCCCCTACACGTCAGCTGTGGTGCAAAAAACCAAACCTGAAGTGACCACTTCCACAGCGCTAACGTCTAAGTGGGCTTGAAACGCAGCAAAGTTCTTACTTTGATGTTAAAAGGAAAACTGCAACATGTTATGAGAGTCAGCTGGACCGATACTGCAACAAAACACTGCCAGAAGTGCAAAAAAGCTCTTCGCTTCCAGGCCAGGAGCCTCCACCAGCTCACCTTCCTCCCACCCCCTCGGCTCAAGGCAAAGCGAGTTTTAATCATCTCCTACGCAGCAATCCCACCGCGGGGCTGCCGAGCACAGCGCACGGGACAATTAAACCCAAGGGACACGCTCCGCAGCCAAAGGTCCCGCAGGAGCCAGGGCAGTGCCGTCCCGGCTCCGGCAGCTAACCAGGGCTGGGGGAGCCCTGCGGGACCACCGGGGCTCCAAGGGCTCACCCCCGCGCCTCTCCTTGCTGTTCCTGGCAGTGATGCTCAGGCAGAGCAATGCCGCAAGCCCCCACCACCCCAGCCCCCCACGCACCCCGTGGTCAGAGGCTCTGCTTTTCTCTTTTACAGACCAAAACCCGCCCGCCAGCAGGACCCGAACCAGCCCAGCCCCACGGCGGGGGGAGCCCGCGGAAGGGTGGCCCACGGCCTGGGAGCAGAAGTGCTGCTCCTTCCGTCGTGTACGATTAGATCAGCTACTTCTTGCTCTTCACAAATCTGCCCGGGGCCTCCGGTTTTGCAAAGCTTCTGGTGCAGAATATGCAATTCTGGCTGAAGGAAGAAAAACAGAAGCTATTAACCATAAACCGTTGCCACATTTCCTGTCTTACCGGGACAGGATGAAACAAGCTGTTAACAAAACAACAGCTCAGTAACTCGGCCTGCGCCCAAACCCTGTCAATCCCTGCTGGACCTGCGGCTCTCCCGGCTGGAAACTGGGAAAGAGGGATGTCAGCCACCCTCGGGCATGGCCTGGCCGCGTGGCAGCACACCATGATGTCTGTGTGCCAGCCTGAAAAACCGGCACGTTCCCATCGCCTCCATCCCTGCAACTGGAAGGGAAGCGATGGCGAGACCGGAGCTGCCAGGGTGCTCCCACTCCCACCCTGTCAATGACCTGGCGCAGCTCATTTCATGGCCACGGATGCCAGAGTTTAATCAGCAAATGATGCGTGCTAGCATCACCTAAATTCAGCAGACGGGGAGTTCACCATCCCCTATGAAACTGCCATAAAATAACTCGCAGACAGTCGTGGCCTGCAGCGAGACAAAGGCACCCATGGGCTGCACAGGACCGAGTCCTCTCCCCGCCCATCACAGCCCGCTGCAAACGGGCTCCCCTCCCAGAACCCATGTTATTTCTTCAACTGTAAAAAATATCAATTGTAAGAATCAATTGTAAGAAAGGACTTGAGCCTCAGCTGGCACTTGGGCTAATGCTCGGCAGGACAAAAGCCACCCAGAACAAGTGTGGCCGCGACGCACAATGCCCATGGCCCGGGGCTGGGTAGCCGCAGCCCCAGCGAGTTAGCCACGCTACCACTCATCTAATGAGCCATGAGCTTGTGACAGGCTATTACGGGTGAGGTAAAAAACCCATGGGCCATCACGATGATGGTGACATACTCTCAAAAAGAGCGATTCTAAGCCAAGAAAGGCAATAACAAAGCCTCAGTGACAGATCTGTCTATGTATCGGTTTGCAAGGACGCCAGGAGAGACACGCTCCGTGTCCAGCTGAAGAACATCCTTCCTACAGCCTCTCACCTTGCAGAGGTCAACCCCCAACTTAAAAACCTTTTTAAAGCAAGAAAAAGCAGCAGCTCTGCATCACACCAGACCTCTCTGCTGGGAATAACAGCTCTTGGTGGGACGGTGCCCTCTCCCCACAGCTCCCCATCCCACCACAGCCCCAGCCAGCCCTGAGGAGCCGGCACATGGTTACGGGTTGGACGTAACCATCAGCTCAGGAGCTGGAAGACCAGCAGCTCATCAACCATGGCTTTGGTAGCCATAAAACCAGATGTGGAAAGGCACCTCAGGTAGAAAGCCTGAGCCTGCACGTCCACGGGACACTGCTTGGAGCGAGTGCTGCTTCCCTGCTGCCACAAGCCACCCTCAGAGACACTGTCCTCCCCCCTCGCTCCCAGCCAGTTTTCCTCACCAGCCATTTAGTGAATGAATTTGAACAGCCAGAACGGCAGAGACGGATTTGGCCCAACATAACCACATTCTTGGCAACGACCATCTAATCTAGAGGCAGGGGTGGCCAAGTCCTCCCTGGTGTGCTTGGGCACAGGTCCATCGCCATTTACCTCAGCGACACTTGACAATTCGCATTCCCAAAAACCCAGCCCAAGCTCTCCCTTTGGCTCCCACATTCAGATGGCGTGAGTATTTTGAAGACCTTCTGGATGCCTCTTAGGGCATCAATCATCAATTCTTCTGCTTATTAAGAAAAGATTTGTCTTAAAACATCAGAAAACAAAGCCCGGAGAAGCTGCTGGCCAGGGAGCCACAGTCCAGAGGAGCATCACCAGCTCACGCCCTGTGAGCACCATCACACCACAGCATGGAGGACTGGAGAGAAATGTGAATTCTTCAAATTTGAGCCAGAAACACAAGAACCAGCAGCTCAGAACTGTAAATCCAGGTGCAGCAGGGAGCAGTGGGTCCAGGGCAGCACCGCGCAGCCCAGTCACAGTCACCAGGGAGCTGGGACATCTCTGCTCCTGCACAGCTCTCCATCACTGCCAAACACCCAGTGCCTCCCCTCCACCGCGCACTCCCACGGTTCACAGCACTACGTGGGGAAAGGATTNATTATGTATTTCACTCCCATTGATAAATTCAAATGAGATGCTGCGGTTTACTTTGGAGTCCAGAGGAAAAGGCAAAGGATAGGAGAGCAGTGCATCTCCAGAGAAGGATCGTTGCTGCATTTCAGAGAGGTTAGAGGCAAGTGAAGATGGGCTCGGTGTTTTGATTGCCATGGAGATTTCACTTAGAAACCGTTTTTCCTGCCACATCCCTGCTCAGCAGCGAGAGCTGAGCAGGTTCTCCCAGGGAGCTCCATCTCAGGGGGGTCTGGGCTGGCCAGGACCCCAGGGGTGCCCAACCACACCACCATCTGCACACAGAGACCAGCCTGGCGAGACCCCGGCCTGGATCAGGGAGGATGGGTGGATCAGAGGAGTCTGCTGATCCTCAGGAGCAGACATCTGGGAACTGATCGCAGCCTCGCAGGGCCAGGAGAAGCCCCTTTTCCCCAGGAGAGGTGCCCCGGGGACACTCCTGCGCCCCAGGCTGTGCCAGACCCCCTGCAGACCTGCCTCCCCTCTGGAAATCACCCTGTGCTCTGACAATCCTTTGGAAGATGGAGACATGAGGCCAAGGACCAGGTCCCTCAGCTCCAGCCCCTTCTCCATCACACCCTGCAATGCACCAGGCACAGCAATGTCCCCTTTGCCCACCCAGCGCAGGCAACATAAACATCTGCTGGTTACCCGCAATCCATGAACCAGCACAGATGCTGAACCCAACAGCAAGCCAATTCTGGGACTAGGGGTTTTCTCCAAGGCTGGCCGGGATCCTGGAGATCACCTCATCCAACCCCCTCCTGGGTTTTGAGCACCTCCAGGGATGTAGCCCCCATTGCAGCCACCACCGCACGCTACCGCCATGGAGGGCTCAAAGAGAGGGAGAAAACAGACACAGGGCCAAATCCACCACTGTGGTGTCCTCCAACTCTTGCCCAAACCCATGTAACTCCCCACTGGCCACCCCCTCCTGCATAGGAGACACCCCCCCCGGGGTGGTCTCCGCGCTGCGCCCCGCAGCCACCAGCACCTGGTAGAACAGCACCAGCGCATCCCACCGCGAGCACCGCCACGACGCCACAGCTCCCCTCCTCTTCAGCACAGGAGGCTTCGCCTGCAGGGACCCCTGCCCAGGCACGAACCTGGCCCCATCGCCCCCACCCCAGGATCCCACCGTGGGGGAACGTGCATTCCAGCCCTCCTGCTTTCTGTTCTTGGACAGAAACTTGCCCCTTTCTCCTCTAAGCCGGCTCTCCCGGCAGCCACTGATGCAGGACTCCAAGAGCAATTTCGCAGAGTTTTAAGCAATCAGGCTCCAGGCAGAAGCCACTGAAGCCGTTCAGCTGAAGAGTCATGAAAATGCCAAGTAATAGATCTCTGGGGATGAGGTCACATCTGAGAACTAAAACGGTATTTTGCTAATGAAGAGTGATTGCGCTGACAGTTCTGAAAATAAAAAGGAATTACAAAATTCCTAGAAAGAGGCTCTTCGGACTAATACAGTTATTTCAATCAGAAAAATCATTTCTCTAATCATAGTGATCAAATTCCACTCTATTTTTTTAAATGGCGGGAGGCCTGTCTGTCTCCTCCTACCCCACATACAACACATTTCCTCTGGGATGGTTTTCTGAGTCTTTTAAGACGCGCATCCCTAAGTTATCTGTATTTAGCTTATTCTTGTCCAGCACGGGATGCCCACGGGCCAGCGGCTGCCGCACCGACCACACTGGGCATCCTGGGCTCGGGAATCATTTCTGGGCATCTAAGGATGGACAAACGTTGCTGTTCCCAAACATACCCAGCAGGTTAACTCACTTTTGGGTCCAAGATGATGGGTTTTGCACAAGCAGGTACCGTACTTGGCAGTGAAATGCAATGCTGCTGCCACACGCAGAGCTCTTGCACAACTGCGCTGGTGGAAAGGTTCCACGTTCAATAACATCGCTCAAGTAAGATACCAAGTAAGAAAGGGGGGGACAGGGAGTGAAGTAAAACCCAAGGGAGATGTCCACCCTGGGGCTGTGCCTGTCTCCTGTCCCTCTGCTTTGCTGGCTGCTCCCCAGGGACATGCTCTCCTCCACACGCCGTCCAGCCCAGCCTCACCAGACCACCACCATCTCCTCCTCCTCCCCACCACGCTCTAGGGCCAGCTCCATCCGGAGCTGAGGTCCATCCTCACGCCCCCGCAGGACCTGCACCACCACCAACAGCCCAGCACGCCACGAACCCCCAAAAACCTTCTCCCACCAGGCCTGAGGATGGTTTCCACCCCCAGCCAGAGAAACACAAGGACCCACCTCCACACACAGACCCATTACACAACACCACTTGCTTGAGCAGCAAATTTTGTGTATGTGGTTGGTTTGTTGGTTTTTTTTGTTGTTTTTTTTTTCCATGCACAGGAACCATTTCCTCCCCATAACACCAAAGCCCCGAAAGGCTCCATCTTCTCCAGCAGCCGCGAGGTCTGTCGCCCACACCGGCCACATCCAGGCGAGGAGCTGGGTGAAAAGGGGCCACAGCAGCCCCCGGCCCCTCTGCGAGGGAGAGCTCCCGAGCACAAACATGATCTGGCTGATTTTAAAAGCTGGCTGAGGATCTGCAGTGCCCTGGCTCAAACAGAACAGCGTTAAACCAGCGCGGGGTGCAGCGCCTATTGCACTAACGCCGTGCTCTTTTACATCTCCTACACAGATGAATCATCAAATGACATTTAAAAACCAGCAGTACGTGTCGGTTAATCATAGCGAGAGGGAGCCGCTGGCTAACAGGGAATATCCCATGTTGAACCCGAGGGAGCACCTCTTCAACGAAATTAAAATAAAATTACCAGTTGATTTAAACTCTCCCCCGGATCCAGCCCCCCAAGGAGAAGAGCCCAGGTGGGCGGCAGAGCCCTCCCGACTCCATGCTGCAGAAAGCCGAACCCCAAAGCGCCTGCTGGGGATGGCAGCTCAGCAGCCTCGGGTGGGCAAATACAGCAGAGCCCCAGGAGCAGCGTGTCGGTGCTGGGAAATTTCTCAATTTTTTTTCTGAGTGAAAAAGCGTCTCCCCGGGTCAGATCTCATCTCTCGGCTCTTGTTCCTGAGCAAAACCCCCACTTCCGCAGCAGCGCCTTCGTACCTTCTCCTTTTTATGCTTCGTTCTGGTTGGGGCCCCAAAGTTTATGACAGGGACGATTGTGATTTTTTTTTTAAAACAGACACTTAAAAAACATGAAGCAGCCTTGTCAGTATTACTGATAGAGAAATCTCGCCCTGGGGCAAAGCGCTGCCCAGCTGAGCGCTCTCCCCTTCTCCAAGGGAGACGCATGCGCCCACGCACCCAGAAAAGGACCAGATTCATCACTGTGTTAATAAGTTTGCAGATTAATTTGGTCCTGTAACTTTCCCCATCTCCCTGTCCGCCTGGCAGGTGCAATTTTCACCATTTTGCGAGGCCAGACCACAGGTCCCTGGCCAGCGGATGGCAGCTGGCAGGGTTGCTGCCTGCCCCCCCCCCCTCCCAAAATAATGAAAAAAACACAAAACCACATTTGGAGACAGCTCCTCCGCCGTGGATCCCCCCCAGGGATGAGATGGGGCAACCCGGCACGCAAAAGGTTGAGACATGGATGAGGAAAGGGAGCGGGGAGCGGGCAGAACCCCCCTCCCCGCCAGCAGCTCTGCCCTCCGCCAGCTGCAAGCTAATTTTGGCAGCACCTGCAGCCNTCCTCGAGGTCTTCATCCAAGCTACAGTACCCGCTGCTCATGCTGCTGCCGATGGTCATCGAAGCCCAGCGGAGGCGAGAGGCCGAGGGGGCAGGGGGCTCGCCGGGGGACTCGGGGGGCCGGCGAC
>VWZL01000833.1:977940-993454 GCA_013396915.1 Stercorarius parasiticus
CTCACATCCTCAGCTCGCCGGCGCTTATCTGCAATAGCTCCTTCTGCTCATCCTCCAGAGCCAGCGGAGCTATTTCTCTTTAACAGGCAGCAGTGCCGGGTAACCCTTCCCTCTCCTCCTCCACCCGCCTCCCTGCGCAGTGGCGCTGGGGCAGCATGGAAGGGGCTGAGCTCCCCGCTCGCTCCCCGCTCTCGGCGCCCGTCTTCGCTCGCCACCCGCCGTCGGGTCCCCTGGGCGCCCGCGCAGCATCGCCTCGCCCTCGCCACCCCTTCCTGCACCCGCAGCCCTCCCGCTTCCTCTTGCAGCATTGCGTTTCTCTCTGGGTTTGGCCACAGGTACCCCCGGCACCTCCTTTGCTACCCAAAATACATCGCCATGGCAGGCTGGCTTCTTGCTCCTGTCCTGTTGGGGCATCTTGGAGAGCCGCGTTGCATCTGCTGTCTCAGGGAAGGAAGCCCAGGCTGGACCCAGACTGACTGGAGGCAGTGGGGAAGGGGGGAGGCTGGCGAGGACGCGGCCTCGGACCCTCCTCGGGGGCACCGGGAGCCCCCGGTCACCACGCTCGGGGAGGCAGGAGGTGCCTCTCCGCTCCGCCGCTAATTTTAGAGCGGCAGAAGTGATTTCAGCAGCGCTGGCACCCAGCTGAGGCAGCTTCGACTGCAGCCCAGGAAAATGCCGTTCAGCTCCTCCGTCCTGTTAGCATGAAGCACTCGCTCCAGACTGATTAAAATGCTGTGTTGGCCTCGGGAAGAGCCTCAGAGCCACAGCATCATCCCTGCTCTCCTCTCCCCCCACAGAAACCCAGCCTGGCACAGCCCCATCCCCAGAACTGCCACCTCCATCCCTCTCCCCCAGCCCCTCCAGAGCCACCCCCACCCCCCAAATATCCTGCATTTTACCCAGCAGATTTGAAAGCAGCTGTGACCTTCCTCCTTGGTGAGGATCACAGGTATCTCTGGAGAGGCGGGCTGGGGAAGGGCCCTGCTCCCACAGGCTTTCATTCCCCTTTCCGCAGACGGCTCCCAAAAGAGGCCATACATCCATGGGGATGCAGCACATCCCGGCACGGGCTCTCCCCACAAGCCTGGAATCCGGCGTGGATTCATGAGCAGGGTGAGGGGACCAAATTAAAGCCTGACACACCGTGTTAAGAAGGACTCTGCTTCGGCAATGCGGTATTAATGTACACGCTAACAATTCTCCACCACGCTTCAGAAAAGGAAGAGGGAACAAGGCCTGAGAGTATCGTGCAGCTGAATAAATCCATCCTATGCCCACACTTCAAACATTTTGCACAAGACCTGCCCAGCCAATCCACTAAAGAATAAAGAATTGCAAGAGGTGCCGCAAAGGGCAGAGTAGAGGTAAGGGAAGGTTTCCATGCCTGGGGCCAGCCTGGATCTGGAAAGGAAGGACTAAAAAGAACATAGCTGTGATGGAGAGCTACAAAATCGCGGGAGATGTTCACATGAAGGACGCAGCAAGCTTAACACCAAGAAGAGGACGCTTTTCCAGGCCATGCACGATTTTCAGAACTTGTCACTAGGTGTTCTGGAGGTGGATGCGCAGAGTCAGACTCATCCGAGAGCTCAGTGACAGCTAACAGAAATGAGGGTTCGGATGCAACGCCAAAGAGTGCCCATGGCACTGCTCGCAGGGAGGCCGCAGCAGCAGCACCCCATCCTCACGTTGACGTCTCTGGTCTCTCCCGCAATATCCACCACCCGAGCAGAGAGAAGGCGCCGCCATGCCCAGATGGCAGTTCTTACATTAATTCCTTCACAGCCTTTCCAAGGCACAACTTACACCATCGCTAAGTGCTATTTTTACGCCAGGCCAGCGAGCAGCAGCCTTGGCTCTATTCCCCAGCTCGACAACACGCAGTAGGACCATCAGCGAACCCCTCCTGTAAACCGGGGCTATCGCTCCCTCCTTCGGGTCACAGGGCTGCTTTGACTGGTCCAAAAGTTCTCCAAGAGCTTCGCACAAACTGCCATCCATGCACAAAGACTCTTCCCCTCTTGACAGGTTGCAGATGGTGTTTCATACGCCGTATCTGTTAGCTGAAGGACTTAAATTGCTACAAGCCTCCAATAGCTCTGTACCCCACAGCCAGCAGCATCCTGTGAATACAAACCAGGATGTCGATGTAAAGACTAACGGGAGGACGCAACATCTGCATCTCAAAGAGGGAGGCAAGCATCCAAATGGTGTATTTACAAAGCAACTTGTAACAGTGCAAATAAATAAGCTCTCCTCTTAGCAGCACGCGTGCTTCAGCTGCGGCACAAACCTCCTCAGCTTCACAAGGCTATATTTAGAAGAGAAAGAGGCTTAAATTGAGCATGTGCCACACAAGCAGAAAGTGAGCATTGGGCCGATGAATGGCACAGGCGTCGAGTCTTCACCAAAGCCTCAGCCCAGTGGGAACAGGGTGCCGCCAGCTTTGCTGTGCCCCACATGAAGCTGGGTCCGCTCCCACCGCTTTGCTCCATGGGCTTCTCCAAGAAGCTTTTCCACTGCGGTCCACCTGCTCGGGAGATCGGCTCCTTAAAAAAACCAATCAAGCAGAAAAAAACCCCAAGCAATTTGTACCCGTTGGCTCAGCAGCAGCCCCAGTTAATGGTTACCTGCACAGCAGCCCCCGAGAACCCACCCACCGGTGACCCGCACCAGCTCGCAGCTGGGAAGGGCACGACCAGCTCTGACGAAACCACGCTCCTGGTGCTGCTGAGGCTTCCGTCAGCTTCAGCAGAGTCTGGATTTCACCCAGGGAGGCTAATCGGGGACCCAAATGTAACGCACTCCTAAGTACTTTGCTGGATCAAAGCCCAAATTATTAATGCCTGGTATTACACAGTAACACTACTTAACTACGTGATATTTAAGTAGCTATTTCTCTGATGCTTCTAGCTTGCTCACATTTGATACTACTACTTAATGGCTTCCAACTATGCCAGCAATTAATTTAAGTTTCTTGTATTTTCTTGTGCAATCTCTCTTTTCCCCTTCAGAGTATTCAGGCACCCTATTAGTCTCCTCCTGGAATACTGACACCGTTTCCCCTCCGTCCTTCTTTTGGGCAGCAAAACCTGCTTGGCCAACACGAACACACCAGGAACGTGGCTGTGCACTCAGCTTTACAGGCTCGGATCAGGCATACTTGAAGATGGTTTTTCCCTGGCTGTCCATCATCCACAAACAAGAACGGAGCTTTATTGTAGTGATTTACCCTCGTTCACCCTCAAACCACCCCCCCAGCCTTTCATCCTTTCCCAGCCCAGGTAACGAGACTCCAGAAGGGGCTTTGCTGCGCGGAGGGTCCAGAGGGGTGATCCCCGAGCAGGACCTCGGGATGGGTTTATGGATTTCTGTTTGCTGCTGTAATTGGAGAGACTTTTGTTTCCTTGGCACAAAACGCCTCCCCCCTCCCCGGGATCACACCAGAGATGTGTCAGAGTGATGAATTGCCACGAAGCGCAGGCTCCGTGTTTATTATTGGGACCATCAATAACCCCCGGCTGGTGTTATCACCCTGAAGAAGAAACAAGCCTTTCTAATTTTTCTAAAAATCGACCTTTTCTCATGCTGCTGGGGGAAGCCCAACAACATCCGAAGGAGATGTAAACACACCCCAAATCTGGCTTCACAGCCATATACAAATACCTCCAGGCTCAGTGGAGAATCCATTCAGAGTCCCTTTGTAATGCGTAACTTAGAAGGTAAGTCCCACCTAACTTTATGTTCCTTCCTGACCGTTTTCCTCCAAGCAGCAATCTCCGAGCCATGCGCCGGCACGTCCGAGCTCTGCAGAGCTTGCACAGCAAAGTGCAGACGACAACCAAACCCCACCGCCGGCTCCTCGTGTTTCCTCAACAGAAACCCCCCATCTTCTTTGAAATAAAGTGAACATTACCGTTTCCAATTCCACACAAGTGCATCAAGGTCCTCCACAAAGAGGAATATAAATGCACCGTTATAAGGAAGGCGAGAACACAGTTTTAAAAAAGCATATAGAGATTGACGCGGCTCTGTGCAAGTCAAATCCCCTTCAGGAAGGCTTCTAAGCGATGTTTTAAGCTTCCAGCACTAAGTATCTTACGTCTCAGCCTGTGCGGCATGGGCCGGTCTCACTGCACGCTGCAGCCCATCCCGGCAGACACCCACGCGGCATCGCAGACACCACGGACCCCCGGGGGGATTAAGCGAGCAACTTAAGCCTTCCGGAGCAGCCCCAGGGATTACTGCACACCTCTAATACAGATTGAAGGGTCTCGATTCCCTGGGACTCCTGAACCTCTTAAATCAAGGCTATTAAGCCAGAGACTGAGAGGGGATCTCATCGATGCTAAAAAAAAAAATCTAAAGGGCGGGTGGCAAGAGGATGGGGCCAGACTCTTTCAGTGGTGCCCAGCGACAGGACAAGGGGTAACGGGCACAAGCTGGAACACAGGAAATTCCATCTCGACATGAGGAGGAACTTCTTTCCTGTGAGGGTGGCAGAGCCCTGGCACAGGCTGCCCAGAGAGGTGGGGGAGTCTCCGTCTCTGGAGACATCCCAACCCCGCCTGGACGCGTTCCTGTGCCACCTGCTCTGGGTGACCCTGCTCTGGCCGGGGGTTGGACCGGGTGATCTCCAGAGGGCCCTTCCAACCCCTGCTATTCTGATACAGGCATGACGTACACAGTATCCATGATGTACACAGTATCCATGATGTACACAGTATCCATGATGTACGCAGTATGCAGGCACTGGCTGGGTCTGCGGGACTGATGGGCTGACCTCTCTGACAAGACCGCCCTCCTGTAAAACTCTTCGGGAGCAAGAAACCAGGTCTCTGAAGGAGACACAGCTGTCACCCCCCCCCGCCACGGAGACCCCCTCCCCATCATACCTGGCTGCAGGGCGGCAGGAGGGTGCTCTCGGGCGAGAGCTGGCTCTGGCACTGGCCCGGCTGACGGCAGTCCAGCTGGATGAGGCTGCGGCACTCCTGGTGGCACGTGTATCGGCAGTCTGCACGGGGAGAAACCAGAGCGTGAGGCACCCGAGAGCCACAGCCAGCTGTCGAGGAGCAGTGGGGGAACCCCGGGAAGGGATCAGATGCTTGCCGGAGGGCAGACGGATGCTCAGACCAATGCTCGTGGGTACTGGCATGGCCAGAGCTGCCGGCCGGGCACACGTCCCCATTCGGGCACACTCCTGCAGATGGGGACAAGTACCAGAATACCTCATCCACCGCAAAAATTACTCTCACACCCTCTGCCTGGGGAAATCTGTATTTCTTGCTGCAATGCTCCGATACAAGCAGCGTTCCTGCCTTGCGTCCTGCTGCCTTTCCCCTGACCTGCCGGCGCCTTAATATACAAAGTAAAGAACGTGCTCCAGTCCCACCAAACCCGGTGGGCACGCCACTCCCCAGCTATGCTCCTGGGAGATGCCACCTGCACAGAAGCTTGGCCACTTCATGAGGAAAGGACACTTCATTGTCCAACATCAGGAAGGAAAAAAAATCTTTATATTAGACAGAAGTCAAAGTATTTAAGGTCACTAAATATGAACAGTTCAAAGGCCAGTACAGTGACCGAGGCATGGATCTATCATCAGACTCTGCCAAAAAGCCACCCCTGGAGAGCGTTCGGACACATCCCTTGCCCTGGCAAAGGCTGTGACCTCCCACCCCAGCACAGATGCTGCCCAGCATTTACGTGGTTTTTTTTGGATGCTGACCCATCCTGCTGTAAGACATTAACTAGTTTCAGGCAGGAATTGCACAGACGACTCTGCAGGGCCCAGGTTTAACCTCTTCAGGTGCAGGGTCCCGTTCGCCCATGGCCTGCGGCTGCCGAGGGGCAGCACTGGGCACAGCCACCTCCATCCACCAGACACAAGGGCTATCACACAGTCATGGCTATTGGTCCCCCAGCCCTTTCCCTCAGCGCCCTGACGGCTCCATGCCCTCATGACCGCAGCCAACAGCCTCCTCCCACTTTAGTGGCCCTTCTGATCCTTTTAATTTTTAACTGTCGTACAAACAGCCTTAAATTTACTTTTTACACTTCCCAAAATTCCAGTGCGGTCACCAACCTGAAAAAAATATATCCGAAAACCAAGGCAAGAGAGTTCACTCCTCAGGAGATGGGACTGAGTGCCCGTCCCTGCCACCCTGCTCCAAGCCAGCGAGCTTGTATTTTAAATACCCTTCTTTTTTCTTTTCTTTTCTTTTGCATTTGGGTCATTGGTTTTGAATATCTGGGGCTTGCAGGAAAGCAAAGGAATATCCCGTGTTTGCTCTGGAAACAGGGATTTCTGCTCAGCTCTGCTGAATGCTCGCACCTGGGAATGCCCGAGTATGAATGAAAGGAGTCGAGCCACTGCTGGGAGCTGGTGCCTGAGGGGGGAAAACATCAATCTCCAGGGGAAACAGGGAAATCATTTATCATTTAACATTCATCTGGCATGAGCTGTCTATCATCCTCCTATTCCAAGCCAGTTGTCTCAAGTAAGCCTGGGGGAAAGCAGGGAGACTTGCCTTTTTTTTTTTTTTTTTTTTTTTTTTTTTTTAATTAGAGTTAAGCTGCACAGTTACATGGTAATTTAATGCATGACCTTTTGAGCAACTGGAACAGCCTTTTAACGGGGGACATTCGCCAAATCTTTGCTGGAGGTGCCAATTTGAGGATGCTCCAGCAGCAGGTTCACCTCAGCATCTGGCGCCAGCAGAGAATCCCTTCTGCCTAGTCGGTCCAGGATTTTCAGATTTGGGAAGCTGCCTCCTGCCCCCCCGGAAGGCTCCGGCATCTCCAGCCAAGGAGGGGCATGGTGAGAGGTCTGAAATACGTAATATGGGCCACAGAAATTACAGTTCCCAAGCACACCTCCAGATCAGGCCCATTACGGCCAGGCATTTCTTTACGGGATTAAAGTATGACACCTCCTTAGTCACCGTCACCTATTACCCGACCTAATCACTCAGCATCCGGCAGGGAACACTAATTTTAGAAACCCAGCACAGCTTTAGGAAGCAGCCACGTGACAGGTTTGCCAAGAGGAGCAGGATGCCTCCACTTACGCTTTAAGATAATTTCCATTCGAGTCAAAAAAAGTAACACTTGGAAATGTAGTTTCTTAAAAAAAAAAAAAAAAAAAAGTGTCACATCAGTACACTGTGAAAAAACTTTGGTGGCTGAAAGGAATTTCCCTTTCTCCACAGATAAAGTTTCTCAGGGGAATAAAGATGGACAGAGTGAAACAGTCCAATAAAGATGCCCATCAAGATGCCTAAATATAGGACTGGAGTCACCCTGCCCACGCCCATCCTCCCACTCCCACACCCCAAATTCCACAGATGGAGCATCTTTCGATCCGACTGTAACGCCAGCCTCAGGTCTGTAGGCTGGGGCGAGAAAAGGAGAAGGCGCAGGTCTGTGGCCAGATCCTGGTCCCAGCGATGACAGAGGGTCCAAGAGCCTGACCCCAGCGATCACACGTGGCTTTCACCCACAGAAAAACCTCCTGCAACCCCGCATGGGAGACCAGACACTGTTGCCCCCAAAATTACGATGGAAAGGGTCTAAAGCATCCCAACATCTCCCTTGTGATGCTCTTAATCTCTGTTTTCTAGCCAAAATTTGTGGTTCCTGCAGTGGTGCTGGGCTGCCAGCCCCGGCACGCGTGGGACTGCAGAGGAGCATTGTTGAGAAGGCACAAGCTACACAAAAAACCCTTGTGTGATGTTAAAATGAATCATGAAATTGCAGGAGTTATCTTAAAATTCAGGTTCCTGGTTTGTTAAGGATCCTGGCGTTCATTAAAAAAAAAGAAAAAAAAAAAAGGTAAATCAGAAATGCTCCCAACATCAGCAAAGTTAAGGAAAACCTTTGAAGTGCGACCCAGCTGCCGTGGGAAGGCTCAGAGCCAGCCAAGAATGAAAAAATAAGACATCATGTGTTTTGAAAGCACTGAGACCCCGCAGGTGTTTGAGCGCCGGAGCGGACAGTGCTGAAGAAAGGAGATTTCCCCCATTCTCCTTCAGCCAGCCCACACACACCTTTAAACGCCGGCTACGCCCGGCTTTGATTTTGCAAGCTGCGCTCCTTAAGCGTGAGGGCTCGGTGGTGCCTCTGCCCTCGCTCGAAGACGCCCGACGTCACTCGGGGTGACCTCAGGGACGGTGTCAGGATGTGGCCCTGCAACACCACGACAGCCAGCGGTGTCTCCTGCTGCCGGGAGGGGACAGGACAGGACCTGCGGCATCGCCACCAATGTCAGAACACGCAGAGCGAGCGCAGGGAAGGAAGCTGGTTTTCCTAAGAAGCACTTTGACGTCCCCCACGGCAACGATCCCGCCCCGTCCCTCCTTCAAGCCTGCAGCTCCGTCACTGGAGGTCTCAGCTGGTTTAGGTCTAAATCAGGTGGTTTGGGTTTAGTTTGTTTGCAAACACAGGTGAAACGCAAGGATGGTTTGCTGTTTGTTCAGAGTAGACAGGACCCCCCCTGGTGACAACGACCTCTCAGAGGTCCCCGCGCCGTCACCAGACCTGCAGTGCAAACCCAGCTGCCAGGCAGATGCTCTGGAATCATTATTTACTAAAAGGCACATTTTCCTTTGGAGCGGCAAGTGGGGCAGCACCAACACTGAACAGGCTGCCCAGAGAGGTGGTGGAGTCTCCGTCTCTGGAGACATTCCAACCCTGCCTGGACGCGTTCCTGTGCCACCTGCTCTGGGCGACCCTGCTCTGGCAGGGGGTTGGAGGGGATGATCTCCAGAGGGCCCTTCCAACCCCGGCCAGTCTGTGATTCTGTGACACACCGAGCTGTGCTCTGCCGCAGTGCTCCCAAGAGCGGGGCTGCAGGAGCTGGAGCAGAAGGTGAAGCCACCTGGTGCCACCGGCACGGTGGCAGGAGAGTGTGAGAGCCCCATGCCAGCCCCAGTACCCGCCAGGCAGGATCCCGCGTGGCCGGGCATCGCCAGCCGAGCTCTGCAGTGCTGACCGGCAACGCCGCAGGAATCCCATTACCCCTCATTAGCAGCAGAAAGCCCACACGCGGCAGCCGCCAGCAAATACACCCCAACACCGCGACTTACACCACCACCTACCTCCAACCAGCGAGACCTCCCTGCTCGGCCTCCCCAGCAGCCGGAGTCCCTCAGACCAAGACTTGGACTTGGGAAAATGCCTGACTATTTTGCGAATTCTCTTTGTGACAAGCCCAAAGCAAGCGGCCGCCCCCGCTTTCCCATCTGCCATCCCCGGAGAGGAGACGGAGAGCTTCCCGGGCACGCGGAGCCAGGCCGGCAGCTCCGCAACCCCCAACGCCGCCGGTTGCCAACCTGCATCGGTGCAAGCTACGTCTGCTTCCACCGGCCTTTCCTCCCACGGAGATAAAACACTGACACTGTCCATTTACAATCTCCTGCCATTTGATGGCTTTATTTATTTATTTTTTGAGCAGCGAGGCAGCACGCCGGCTCAGGGCTTGTGCATCTCTGGGCTTGTCCTGTTAGCCATGGAAAACTTTCTATTTCTGGGGCTTTTTGCTTGATAAGATAAAAGAACCCAACGGAAGAGATTAGCAAGAGAAAGCGCAGGACCCAGCCGCGCGCTGGGAGGGCTCTTTCCAATACCCCCTCTTCACTTGGCTGCTTTTCCCCTGCGCTCTTCTAAAGTTTAAGGGGAAAAAAAAAAAAGTCCCCAATGTTTAATCAAAGGTTAAATTAAAGGAATACACTGAGATTAACTACATTTATAATACTGATTTAAGCTCTGCACGTAGCTAGCTAGGTTTTTAGATCAATGCTGCAGACCATTCACAGCCATCTCTCAGTTACGGCTCTACCGGGTGTCGGATGATGGGGTGGGACATGAACATCAGTTTAACAGCAGGCTTGAGATCTGCCACTTTGTACCCTCCACATCACGACTGTCCCCTCTCTGCCCAGCCAGCCCCTTACAGACACACCAGGTTTCCGGCACCCTGCACAACACATTCTTGCAGGGAGTAACAAAGATGAACTTTAACTAATCCTAAAAATCACACCAAGGAGCATAAGCCCCGAGTTAAACCACAGAGGGGATTTCTGTATTCACCCCTCGCTGTCCCAACACCTAGACAGCATCCCTGCAGCTACACGCGTCCCTGCTTCCCACACTGGGACCAGCAAACTCAACTAAATTTACTGGGCCAGGGATGAAGCAGGGGGAGAAAAGGGACAACCCCAAAACTAACCTGCAAAGTAAGAGCCGGAGGCTCGGCTGGTACGTCTCTCCATAAATCCTTCCCGAGGCACCGGACTGGATTGCAGCAAGAAACATCACCCTGAACACCTGAGCTGCTGCAGGAGCCCCGGCAGCTCTGGGCAGGTCACCGTCCCTCCCCACGCCTCCATCTCCCCCGGGGAAGCAAACGCCCTGCCTCGGGGAGCCCCAGCGGGCAGGATGCACCCCGGCACCCCACCCCGTCCTCGCCCGACCTCGGCAGCGCCCGCCCGGCAAGCGCCATCCCAGTCACCCGGCAGGAGGAGAAGCCTCAGGAATCTGTCTGGACCGGCTAAATGGGACAGAAATGCAAAGTACTGTGGGTCCTGTGAACTGTTAGCGATTATTATTTACAGTGGCAAGAGCGGAGACACGACAGGGCGTGGGAGGACGTGGTGGAAGAAGAGAACATGAAACACCACCGTGTCCCAGAGAGCACCAGCGGCGCGAGTGGAGCCTCATCCCGGCAAAGCTGGGCCGGGCTTTTTAAGAGCTTCCACACCTGCTAAAGAATTCATTACCTTAAGCAAACATCTACTTGACAATCAATAATGTTAGAACTGCAGTTTGCTCGACAAACTAGAAAGAGAAATGGTGTGTGTTTAACCGACTTCCTCCTTAAGGAAATAGGTCCTGATTCAGCACAGCACTTGAACGCAGAATTAACTCCTTTGAGAGATAAGGGTGGCTTCAGACCAGAGGCATAAACCCAGACAGACGCTGAAGTGTTTCACTGAACCAGGTCCATGTCGCAAGATCTACAGATCAAAATCTGGCTTCAGGTACAGCTGCGTTGGGCACCGAGATGGCCAGGCGCTGGACGCGCTCCCGGGTTTTCCTCGAAGCAGAGCCTCACAACAGCCCTCCCGGCGGGGGAGCACGGAAAGCTGGAGGGATTTTTCTTGCAAAGAAGCATCTGAGCCAACAATGTCCTATTCCAGCAACAGTGTGGTCACCAGAGCCAAGAGCTGCCCCGCCGAGCGGGGAGGGCATCCAGCTCCAGCTGCCCGCGGCTCCACTGGGGACACCACAGCTCCCGCAAACACAGACTGTTCATGGTCACTCCATCCAGCACCACCCACCTGGGCCAAGGAAACAACTCCAGGGGACGTCATCAACATGATCCAGGAAATATGGGGGTGATAAATCACCCCCCCAGTGGCCAGGACGAGAGAGGCCACGGGGGAGCCCCCCCAGCACAGACATGGGATAACCACCCTGGCCAAACCAGAGGATGGAGCAAGGTGAAGGAGCAGGCACGGTGCTGAGCCATCGCTGGGATGGGTCTCGCCACCAGTTTTTCAAACAGCTGCAGTACCAGGAAAAAGGAATTTTATATCAGCCCCTGCATCACGGGTACAGCGAGGATGAGGAAGAACCAGTCCGTCTCCGGGTGAACTGGGATGGAAAGGGAGCAAAGCAGCCGACCCATGCACAGGTTGGGCTCTCACATAATTTTGCTGCCTTGACCCACGAGATCCCTGGCCATCAGCGACCAGCCCACCCTGCGCGGCACGGAGGGACCCCGAGCCACCAGCGCCACGCTGCCAGGAAAGAAATAAAAAAAATAAAAATAAAAATGCAAAATGCGAAATAAAACATGCTGAAGGTTGTGAAGCTGCATTAGTCACCGCTGCATTCAAACGGCTGCACCCCGCCCCACCAGAACAAACACCAAAAAAACCCACAGCAAAGATGCACCTCTGTGACCTGCCCGTCCAGCCCCTTCTCCCCAGCTGCAGCAACAGCCTCTTGTGTCGGGAAAAGCTGCCGGCAGCATTTACACGTTTACACCCCTACAGCGAGATTTTTTTTTTTTTTTAAATATTCACACAGGCTTTGGAAGGTGCCAGCAGCACAAAGCCACGTACATTAGGTAGGAGATATTTAAGACACAGCTTGTAATGGCAGAGCTACTCCTCACGCCCAGTTGCATTCCTGCTGAGACTGAAGACAAGTCTTTTTAATGAACGCTGGCAGGACAGCCTGGGGTCAGTCGCTCCCGAGCTCCCACCGCCCCATCCCTTCGTGTTGACGCCAACGGGAGCGGAATGCTTGACGTCTGTCACGCACAGAACTGACCTAAAGGCTCCCGATAAAGGCAGTGAAAAGGCTCCCGACGTCTCAGACCTCATCTGCATCAGCCCCAGATGCAGCACCCGTGGGTAGGACATGAGCTAAAACCTCAGTAAGAGCCTGTCCACCGCCGCCAGAGCCAGAAGACTCATTCAGGACCGCCTAAACCTGCCAGATGCCCGAGGAAAGCCACCCAAAGGGATCATTTTCCCGATTCTGGGACTCGCCAGGTCTCTGCCCCCAACCCGTCCATCCAGACCGCCGGCTGGAAGAGGAACCGCAGCGCACGCGTCCCATGCTAGCCTGGGAAAGATGGCTCCACGGTGCTTGAGAGAGGGGAAATGGAGCCCAGAGGATTTCAGTGCAACGCTGGTTGGCACAAAAAGCCCAGGGCCAAAACCCCCTCCCCGCTCAGCCGCGGGGCCGGCTCCCGCTGCCCCTTCCCTTTCCCCAGGGCAGACCCAGAACTGGAGCTGGCAACGCTGCTGACGGCGGTTCCCCCCTCCCTGGGGCCAGGCACCATCCCACGCGGGACACCGTGCCCACGGCACGGACAGGAAGGGACACGGACCATTTGGGGAGGGAGGAGGAATAAATACCGCTTTCGCATTTTACTAAAGAACCCCAGATCTGATGTAAATAAAAATAGGCCAGAACTGTACAAACAAAAACCCGAGTATCCTCAGGCTGCAAGTCAAAAGCAAATAAGCAGCATCTCCGCATCAGAAGAAAAAGAAATATTCACCAAGGGAGGACAGCACACCCTGTCTGCAGCTCTCGGGCATTTTTAAAAGGATATACTATTGGGATGACAGGGAATGCAGAAGCTGTTACGAGCATCTCCAACGGAAGTTTCCCCTCCCTCCCCAGCAATGCTGCCTGGTTGTTTGGGGACTTTTAGAGGCAGAACTACTCCCACAGTCTGAATAATTCTCCTCTGAAATGAAAAGGGAAATAGAGTTATTTAAGTTTTGTTTCAATATAACTATGGAAAAAATCCTGCCAGAGGAGAAGTCCCTCAAAACGACTATTTATAGTATCAGCCGCACCACAAAATTCTGTCAATTATTACTTTAGACCAGGATTTCAAAACACACAGCCCAGTATCTGACCTCATGCATGAGCCCTGCGGGAGCTTTGCAGGGTATCTGGTGAAAGACAAGAGCCCCGACAGAGTTTTGTTTTGCTTCGAATAAACCCATGCTTATTTCTTTAAGCAGGCTCATTCACACATTTGCTCCAGTACCCAGGCAGGGCAGAGCCGCCAGCCCTCGGGAACACTGGCCTTTACTGCGTTTGGAGGGAGTTAATCGGGAACGGCAGCCAGAAAGCAAAGGTACGCACCGGCAAAACGTATTTACATCACTCTCTCTCAAACAACGCACCACGCAGCAAGTTCATCGGCCCCGCAGTGTTCCTGTGTCACGTTGTGCTGGCCGCGTGGTGACGGCTGGGTTACATTTAATTAACAGCAGTCAGTGCTAAAACCTTAATGCGATGCAGCAGGGCCATATGGCACGGCTGTCTCTCCCAATTGCCCTTCATTTCCAAACAGCACCAGGAGGCACATGTAAGAGCCCTGCTCACGCCGCGCTATGCAAATCACCACTAGAAACATTTAATTGATTCATAATCTAAGGAAAGGCAAGCGTAAGAACCAGAACAGGCTGAGCGAGGGACTAATTGCCCCGGCAAGGCTGATGTTAGAGCACGTGCCTGGCATAACCCCTGCAAACGAACTAGCAAACGAGCAACGAAGCTCCGCAGCTGCCAGCTGGGCCCTGGGCAGGACGCAGCTCATTCCCTCCCCCCAACCAACCACCAGCACCAACTACCTGCCCTCCACGCCAACGCTGAGGGTACCTTCACCCCACATGCCCCTGCCTGGGTACGGGTGGTCTTGTGGGCACAAGGCTGGGGTGAATGGCATTGGCATTAACAGCTTCTGCCAAAACACAAGAGGCTGAGCTGACCCCGACCAGCAGACCTTCGAGTCACTCAAACCCAAGCGCAGCTCTGCAGCTGCATCCGAGACAACAAGTTTCCACCCAGCCTGCAGCAGGGGACGTGCCGAGGGACCGCGCTGGGAAGGAGCGGTTTTGCTGCCAGCAGCCAGCACAGCTCACATCCAGAGTTATCCGGAACACAGGTTCCCTCAAACCTCCCCTGCCCCAGCCTCATTCCCCCACCCGCGTCACCACGGCTGCAACCACTAATGCAGGTCACACCTTTCCAAGGAACACACAAACGCCCCATGGCTCAAGAGCAGCCCCCCAGGGACATGGAACACGAAGTGTGTGATGCTTACGGCCCCCTCAGGGCCACCTCCCCCACGATGGAAAGATGTCCCTCTCCTGCACAACACAAGCACGAATACAGTCTGTCTGACATGAGGAATACACAACTTGGTGAATCTCACTGGCGTGAGCACCCTTATCTGGGGAGTCTGGGCAAAGAAAGGTGTCTGACAAACTTAATATTCCTAGAGGAATTTCCCTCTCACCATAAAGCTTTACAGACACAAATCCTCCCTGCTCACTGAGGAGATGCTGCCCAGCGCTGGTGCCAGCCCCTTCACAACCCCACCGATTAGCTGATAATTTCCTCTTTCCTGGAAAAGCTTCATTTCCCAAATCCGCCCCGGGCAGCACCTCACCGCACCCGCGCCCAACGCCCGGCGACAAGCGGCCCCTTTGCGGGGACACCCCGGCCAGGTCCCTTCCTCCCTCCAGCTCCCGGAGCGCAGCACCGGGAACCCCCCCCCGCCCAGGGAAGCCCGGCACGGAGCCCTCCCCGCAAGCCCAGCAGGTCCCCGCGGCACCTGAACGAGGGGTGGAGGGAGATCTGGGGGTCTACAGCCAGCTGGAAGGGGAGGAGGAGGGTCCGGTGCTGCCGCTGCGGGAGGAAGAGCCCGGGCAGGAGTGCGGGAAGGAGCGGGGACAGGGCGCGGGTGCGGGCNNNNTGCGGTGCTGGATGAAGAAGCAGGGCTGCGGTGCGGGCAGGGCAGGGCGTGCGGGCGAGCGAGGCGCAGGCAGCACTCACAGTCGCAGCGCAGGGCGCGCTCCCGCACCGCCTCTCCGCACAGGTCGCACCAGCCGCGGCGCGGGGGGCGGAGGGAGAAACGGTGACCGCGACCGCGCTCCGGAGGCTCCCCCGGCCCCGCGAAGATGCTCCGCACGTC